>BOPP01000353.1:3199-44997 GCA_017312745.1 Gryllus bimaculatus | reverse complement strand
CCCGCTCCCTCCCCACCCCCTTTCCGTAATGAGTTCCTGGAGGGAGCGGGGATTGCCGGCCGTACGCCCAGCGAAACGAGTTTATTGGTCTCCCCTGACACTGCTAACTGACCCAATTTCCGCTACAATGCGGGATTCACGTCCTATCGTGTTTAATTTGGTTTAATGATCAAACATTTGAGATAAAGATGATATAGAGACGTTGATGAAGTTGAGTATTTAAAAGTAACATATTACCTAATTCAATAAAAGAGCATATGAACACAATAGTGTGAAAAACCTGCGAACACATCCCACGTGACTAGACACGTGTAATCGTAATACTCGTAGAATGTTCTGCTCTAGTGATTCCTTGCAAATTGTTGAGTACATATCGTTCTCTGTCCAGTTCGAAAGTTTGTATGCTGCAGAAACTTCGATTACTCACTGCGAGAGGTCACTAGTTTCTGAAGGGAAAAAGGTTGTGGAAGTTCCTATGCACTGATGTAATTGAAGCTGTAGTTGTTCTGCATCGCACTCCAGCCGTAATCTCACGTCATATGAATCCAATCAGAACCTATCTACCAGAAATTACCCCGAAATATATAATATTAGCTGATTATAAACGTTTCATGTTGACGTGTAAATGTTCCTTTTGCTCAGAGCGTCTTCCAGAGAAGCAGCGTGTTTTCATTGTCCATTCATCAATACTATATAATATATATATTATATATATATATATATATATATATATATATATCTATATATATGGAGAGAGAGTTTTATTTTCGAACTCTGTTAAAAAGTCCTAAAAAAGGGAAAACGAGATACTGTTGCTAAAGTGGACAAACAATGTTTAGAAGGTGCTGTAAGGCGCTGAAGGACTTCTTAACTTCGGCCAGAATTGAAAATTCGATTAATCACCTCCTATATTATTTCAGTAGTATACATACCTTTTGCGGGTGTGACATGCAACCGATCTTTATAAATGAGATCTCTAAAGAAAGAGAATTTCATGGAGACGTGACTAATTGCACATTGACTGTAAACATATGACAGATTTATTTAAAAAACGCATCTAAATATTCATGTCAAATGCAACCCGTAGCACTCAATAAGCTGTATCGTTAAATAACTCATAAAGAATGCGTTCTAGGGTCTTAAAATCTAGAATTTGAGGTCAAAGGCCTCAATAAAACGTTTCTAATACCGAAATCTACAGGATGAGATATTTTGGACATTATTAAATTTTTGCTGGTTCGGTACTTATCGATACTACCAATATCACCTATATTTCAACTCATGGTGATGGTGGCCATCTTTGTGAAGTCACGCTTAGAAGACTTATATTCCTCTATCTTAAACTATTTATGCTTTCTGTTGGTGCGGTGTTGCGTAGATTGACCAGGATTATTTGCATAATTATTAATTCAAGATTCGCTCTCGCAACAACAACTAGATGTACTATTAATAGTTGCATGAGACCGATGAAGATTGTTTCTTATGCTTGTAGTAAAAACATTCATTTAACTTTTTGCCGAGGTCTATAAGTCCTGTGTACCTAATTGTGGAGGGATGCGGGTGTGCAGTAAAGTGTGAAGACTGTCTTGTTAGGTTTGTTCTGTGTTTTACCTTTGTCGGCATTTTCGTTATCAGCAGTGATTCGTTAAAACATTCAAGTCAGCGCGATCTGTCACGTAGCTTTCTCAAGAGTAAACAGCTTTTTTAATATTTTTGTGACTATTATAAAAAGCTGACTCTCAAGGAAGATTTAATAATGACTTCAAATGTTTTAAGGAAGTGTGAATTGTTCGAAGAACATAATCTGAATAAACCTTTATCGAACATTTGTTTCCAACATCAATTGAATTGTTTTTATTTTGGTTTGATATTCTGTAAGTACGATGTTACATTTATAGATTTTTTTAACAAATGAACCCGTTTCATTAACAACTTTCCTTCTTGTGGGTGATCTGGGCTGTCCGGGTGACGCCGCGTCGAAGGCTGAGTTGCCGACGTTTCGACCATCCTGTCGTGGTCTTCCTCAGGGCTGGTATGCGCCGTGATGGTCAGCGCTCGTGTTTATAACCTCGTGGTTATAAATGTTTATAACCGATTAACTTTGTTGGAAGACCACGACAGGATGGTCGAAACGTCGGCAACTCAGCCTTCGACGCGGCGTCACCCGGACAGCCCAGATCACCCACATGACTCTGGTCGCGGAAGCCTACGACTTCAACTTTCATTCTTAATGGAAGAAACAGGGAAAGGGTGGGGATTGACATGCGAGAGTTCTCGCACGGGAACGCTTTTTATGTATTACGATGTGATGTGTGTGACCAATCTAATCAAATGAAGTGTTCAGATCAATATAATCAAATGATCAGAAAAGATTATATAGAGTCCGTAGAGTGTATAGTATGATTAATCAGTGATGTGTATGTTATCAGTGAAGTTTACTCCTTGCGAAAAAATTAAAATATTTAAGTTTACAATAATTGCAATTATTATTAATTTTTCCCTCGTAGAATTAAATCAATTTGTTCATCGGACTGATGAAAGCGATCGCTTTGATTTTTCTATTTTCTTGTTGGTTTCTGTGTAATAAATTCAATAGTTTAATTTTATTGTAACTAATTTGTATCTGAGACTGTTAAAATCGTATCGTCTGTGAATAACTGAATATCCTAATACATAAAATTTCATTAAAATATTATACTATGTCGCTAAGTTGATTCTACCCAGACACGTGTCAATGAACTCCGTGTTCATGGTTTGGTAGATACAAGCATTGAAAGACCATTAAGGTGCAAACAATTTCCGCTTTTAACCGATGTCGTGGTATACTTATTTTCAACGTACGTATACACTTAAGTTTAAAATCGAAGGAGAATGTGCTACACAAAAATAGCTAATAGTAAACCAAATGTTTTGCTGTTCTCTTTCGCTTCAAATACGTCAATCCTGGTTCCATCGAGTGTTATCCATCCATTATGTCTTCGCTTCCTAATTTTCCCTACTTCCAATTACTGCTCCATCATTCCAAATAATTTTCTACTCACACATCAATTTGAGTAAAACGCGGTCTGCCGCTTGTTTGCATGTTTAAATCCCGTAGATGTTTGTAAGGAACCTCTCGTTTTCAGTAAAAAGTTCCATTCGCGATTTATAAAATGTCCCCAGCTTTTCTTGAATGCATTTCTGTCTTTGGAAGTTCCGTTTTCCCAACCCTTTCCTGTATTTAAGTTTTGTATATGGTTTCATTTTACATGGTTTCATTTTTCATTTTACATACTTCATTCCGTATTCTGATTATTTTTTATTATTAATTTTCTTTTTCGAAATATTCGTTAACAGCTTTTTTCTGAAGATTGTTACGCAAGAGTATCGTCTTCAATTATACTGGCAACGGAAGCTTGGTGATTTATTGTATATTGTCCTCACTTTGCCCGAGTCGTTTAAGGGGACGTATAACTGAAGTTTGGTATTTATATCCTTCTTTTCTTTGAGATTCACCCCTCGTTTTCACTGTGCTAATTGGTAAAATCTGCATAATAATGTGAATTGTGTGAACTGATATCGCACCTCGTCAGAGGCGCAACTAGTATTTTTGTAAGGAATGGCTGTAGGTGTATTGTGTAGCTCACTAGGGGTTTTCATATAAAGGAAATGTAATTTTGTTGCATTTGTTTGTTTTATTTCTTTTTGTTGATTTATAGTTATTTATAATGCATTCAGTTGAAGTTTTGAATGACTAGGATTGGATTTAAATATTGCGGAGCCCCCAAGCACAAAATTGTGTTGTCCCCCCTCCCCCGAAAAATAAGCTTCATTTTTGTTAAATAAAAATCTTATCTTAATACTAGTACTTTATGTATAAATACAAATGAAAACTTATATTTTTGTATTCATTACATTAAATACATTTCATAATAACATTTCACACAAGTGCATTTTTCAATAACTAAATTACTGTTTTCACATGTATCAAATATTTAAAAAAATAACTTTCAAATTTTAAATACACATTTTTTAGTACAATACAATATTTGAGTAACAATAATTTTACAGACAAAAATATGTTATGCATATTTCTCCCTAGTCCCTCATGATTGCCCACCCCTCAAAGCTGCTGCTTGTTTAGCTCGTAGGTAAATCCGGCCTTGTGAATGACTTTAGTTACTATAGAAAATTAGTAAAGCTGTATTTGTGACTATACGTCATCGAGACTGGGAGGGGATTGTTGGAGATCAACGAGCCCCTCCCTTGTTTCGCCACTGCACTTCGAGCGACTTGGAATAAGCGAGCTGACTTCTTGGTGGCTGTAATGTAATTGTTACAAGAAATCTTTCAATCGTGTAAATGTCTTGTTGAAATTGGTGAATCGTTCGATATGATCTTAAACTGTTTCAATGATAATTATATTTAATGGACACTTGTCAGGAATTATTTCTGATTTGTATTCTGGTTCCAGTTTTAATTCTTGCTACTTCCAAATGAGAATGAACATTCTGTCCAGCAGTTCTTGGAAATTTGCTGTCATGTTTTTGGTGTAATTAATACTCATTTTGTATACATTGTTTGTTTCAAATCGCAAATACCATATCATCGGGTGCGTTTCCGCAGTGTGTTTATAGGTTTGAGGTAATGTCTTCCTGTATACTAGAACGTGCTGTGTACAACAGAAAGCCATGTGGATATATTTGCAGATTTGAAAAATTCGCTCTATAGAGTGAGCAGTGTTGGAAATCTTACACGCTGTCTTAAACTACTCCTATTTTTTAAATACTTTTTTTTCTCTATTAAGTTTTATATGAAAAGTTTCTCTAAAAGGTAAGAATTTAGCAAAAGTGGTATGATTCAGAAACGCTTCTTGATTTCGCAAGAATGCCAGACCTTGTCAAGTGTCTGTGTCCTTGATTTTTTGTACCTAATCTTTAATGCACACGACTTAGGAGTAATTTATGATGCGACTCGCACATTAATGTAAACGCATCCGAGAGTATCGCAGAGAAATTAGCTTGAGAACGTTTGATACACTCTCAGACGCTTTTTCACATTGAAACGCCTCTATCAAAAACAAATGAACATTTTGTTACTTATTGTTCAGTGCTTTAGTTAACTACGTTTCACATAGTGTAATAGGTGAAGGACTTCGATTACAGGTAAGTGAGTGTACTTACGTCACATCGTTAATTTCCATTCGAATCCCTCTCGTCGAAGAAATGTAGAATTGTACGCATCTCGGCCTTTGGCTTCACCGGAGCCCAAGTCCTTTCGTTTCTACAGCATGAGTTGGAGGCATTTATTTCTATGGGAATGCAGAAACCAATCCCACACCTCGCATGGCGACATTTGGAATCGATTGGAGGAATGGCAGTTTTAGGAACAGTCGAAGGGGTGGGCGGAGGAGGTCTTGTACCATAATAAGTGGTTTTTGTGATAAAGCTTCAATGGATATTTTGTTCTTGTCTTTATTATTTATGCTATTATTAGTGTGTTAAACTTGCGTACTGTAAAAGAATTTACTTCCTCTCTTCCAAATCGCTCTCAATCATTGGACCTTCCTTCCTTAACGATCGGAAAAATCATTCATTCACAATGCGTTAAAAACAAATTTAATGATGCAAAGGTCGTTATATGTATAACCATCTACACTTATTATACACATTTATTACCACGACAACAGCAGTTAAGAGGTTTTCAAAGCGTGAAAACATGCCAGTTCCTAAACCCTTACATTACTTACTTTTTTCAGGAGTCATAAATACATTATAATTTACCAAACAACGCTTTGCATAAAGCAGGTAAACACGCGTTTGAATTAAATATAGTCTACAGCAGAGCACAAACTTTCATTAATGGTGATTCAAATCTGTATTAAGCTGGAAGTCGTACCACACGTATTTCAACCATTTCCTCCAAATCTCCTTTCAGTGTCCAATTGTTCCGTGATTTTACGTTTAACATTGCGCTGACTGAAAAGATAAAAATAAAAACCCGTTCCACACATTTCCGCGGTCTCTGAACTACATCCTTCTGCATGTCCACAAATAGATGTTCGCCCCTGGGCTCAGCCAAGGGATCAACAAAACCGTTTTCATCTTGCGCTCAGCTTTTATAAGACGCTCATGTCTGGCTCTTTCTTGCCCAGATCATTGGACGAGTTAAGCGTTTTCATTAATCCTTTTCGTCTTACGATATTGTTGTGTATAAACAAAATGTATGGCCAGGTTTTGGTCTTCCAGCAAAATCCAGAAGAGTGTTTAGATGTCAATAGTAACCGATATTTTAATAATCCACGAAATATTTTTTTCAACGTAAAATGACAAAATATTATTTATTATTTAGTTGCCGTTATTAGCAAAGCTTCTGTACAATGATTTGTAATTCATATTCACCCCCAGAAAAATACCCGGGAAATGAACACACTGAAATGTATTTGTAGCGTGTAGGCAAATGGAATTGGTGAGAGATAGATTTGCGGCGTAGGTCGCCTACCAAAGAAAGCGCGTTGCCCAGGGTCGGAGTTCGAGTCTCCCTGCCCCGCGGTGCGCCGTATTCCGGGCGCAAGGACGCGGCGATCGCGGCGGCCGCCGCATGCGCTCCGCAGCTGCTTGGGCGCGCCCTCCGCGCATGCGCTTCCATTGACGTCTTGTGTAATTCATTTCAGGAGCTAAACTGCGTAGCGCCTCGTGTCGTCTTGCGCGCGCGCAAATCGAATTTTGGAAGTAAGTGCGGCGGCGCGTAGCGACCTCTAGCGGAGCTTTGCCCATGCTGCGTTAGCCGTAGTTTTCATTTTGTAGTGTTGTAGCAGTTTGAAAGAGGTAGATTACGATGCGGCGTTTGCGAGTAGTTATGGGCTTGCTTTGTGCTGTTTTGCGTGTGTTAGTGCAATTTTTGTACCCGTATGACGTCTGTGTTTTGTAGTATTTTTTGCATATTTCATAGGCAATGATTGTCATGTGCATATTGTAGTGTGTTGGATTTCATTCGATATTGATGCTCTTCCTTTTTTATCTGTTAGGAATTTCCAGTTTCCCTGTCACCCCAGTACACCTGTGACGTGACGTATTTGTGTGATGTTTTGATGTGTAGATGTGTTCTTCCCTAAAAGCGTTTTGTATTCCTAAGGGCAGCAGAACCATTTACTGATAACGAAGTGTTCACAGAATTCTTAAATCATTGACTTATCCATTCCCCCATATTTAGGAAGAAAGAAGTGAAGTTACGAGACCCAGAACCACTTCCTCTTTGATTATGTTAGTGCGTTTCTGTGTTAGAACACACTAATAAATCGTTGGTTTTCAGTCTTCCTCTGAGAGAGCCTGCTTCGCGAGCGGTTGGGAGCTTTAGTTTGAAGGGATTGCTGAGCCGGGGTTGCGCGCAGCGAGTTCTTGCGACCCCTTCCCACCCAACCCCACCCCACTCCACCCCTCCGTCGCCCGGCGGGCGTTTTTCCGGCGGCGCGGGGGATTTTGGATCTCACGTTGGAGGATCGCGCGAGACACGACAACCGCGCGTTAATGCGCTCAGGGCGAAAGCGGTTTTTGTCGGCTGTCGTACGAGTACACGGCGGGTGGCGCGGGGTGAGGGCGGGGGCACTTCTTCACACCCGTTGATGTGCCGTTCCTGGTTCCTTCCAGTAAGTTCGCTTCCCGTCGCTCTTACGAATACGAAATCACTTGCCGGGACGAGACCGCCCCCCTCTGAACTCTTTTAGTTGGACGACGCGGGGTTTTAAATTCGAATAACGGAGAGTGTGGCAGGCAACTCCCACATGCGGGAAATGTGTTTGTAAAGCTTGTGTAAAGATGGGTCGTCATCCCTTTCAAGATTCGCGTTATCAAGCTATCTCAAAGACCCTACGATTCGCTCCGTTCGTTTGCTGGGAAGGGTTTTGGTGACATACACATTATCAAATTCGAAAGACACACCAGCCCCCTCAGTGTCTCTCAGCGAAAACAAATATTTAAAAAATGTCCAATTTAATGCTATTTTGGTTAAGTTTTCGTTTGAATTATACGTGTATTAACATTAAAAAATGTGTGTTGTAACTTGGTAGATCACCACGGTCTAGAGTTAACTTTCGTATTTTTACTTTTTACCAAAGTCATTATTAACACAGGAAACATAATTTACGGAACAACTTAAAGCTTCCAATTAAAACGTAAACTCTATAGAACAACTGACCGCATCAACATCCCCGTACGAAAATGTTTCATTTAATTTTCATTCAAAGAATGTTTGGCGAGGAGGAAACAGTACCAAATTTATTTAAGGGGCTGAAACTAACTACAAACAAGTCATGTGTTACTTATTTGAGCATAAAAAAGCTTTTTTTACTCTCAATAATAAATTTAATGTCATTATTCTATAAATATATACGCGTATTTTTTACTCGACAACGAACCGTTTAGATTTGTATAGCGGATTTGTTTTGCCCGTATCAATTTCATTTTGATCAATTGGGTGGCTTGTATCAAACTTTCGCACCCATTAAAATGAACTTCACTCGTGGGAAAGCATGTTCTCTGTCCTGCATGATTCCACACATTTATCAGTTTGTTGTTAATACCGTGCAATTTTACATTATATAAGGTGACTAGGGGAACGATAAAATATGTTCACTTTCCATATAATACCTGTCACTGCAATATATGAGGGCCAAAAATGTTGTTAGTGCCGCCGGCGCAGGAACTAGAACGATGGCATTTGTAAAGCGTCGCGTTTGGGAGATAGTGACGTCACCAAATCCGGAAGCGCGCCCTGCATTGGCCTTTCCATGTTTGTGACGTTGGGCCTTCACAGCTTCGTTCCACGTTTCGAAAGTAAGAGTGCGGCTGTGGCATACAATATCTTCGAGAGCAGCGATTGGTGACCAAACGACCCGGTTAACTGGGGATCTATAAAATAAAAATCCGAAAACTGAAAAATCATGACCTTTTTTTCTCAAGGCCGTTTTTTTTAAAAAAAATAGCTAATAGCTCAAAGAAGCCCATGTGTTCAAAATAAGAGGAGTCTGCTCGAGCCTCTCCGTTCAAGCAGCCTGCAAGCTCGCACACCATAAATACTCCATTGCAACGGATCATTGGGAATAAGGATCAATACGGGTCGTACGGATCATTGGGAATACTTTCTCCTCGAACACTGTATCAACTTCAGCGATTACAGATCGACCAAGGGACTCGGGGGAAATTAATGCGATAAGAGGCGGTGTATGTATTATTGCTGACGACCCCCCGCCTCCTCCGTAATTTATTTGTAATTTATTTTTTACATCACATCTTGTATTATCACTCTAAACCTGGAATAAAAAAGCAGGGACGAAATGTAATGGGAGAAGTTAATTTTTAATTTAAAATATATTTTTTACATTTGCTTTTAAAATATTTCGCTCTGGAACTCGCTTTTAGATTCTGGCTCTCTCGCTTTCTGCCTCTGTCTTTCTCGCAATGTTGCATTGTTCTGATCTGTTCTATTTTCTTTTCTCTTCACACTGCTGCCCTTTTCTTACTTCGCTTAGTCATTTCTTCCGATCTGTCCCTTGTTTTGCCTCTTATTCTCCTCCTCTTCCCCTGCTTTTTTGTGCACTTTCTGGTTCCTTCCGTTCATCTGCTTTCGTCTCTGTCTGCGCGTTTTTTCTTCGTGTTAGATCTCTGGTTTCCTCTGTGCTCACTTTTTAATCCTTCCTGTTCATTTCCTTTTATAATTTTCTTTCTCTCTCGTTTTCTACCCTCTCGTCTGTAGACACTCGTTTTTCTGCTAACCTTTCCACCTCTTTCTCAGTTCTTGTGTCTTTCCATTTCCTAGTTTTTATCAAATTTAGCTTCTTCTTTCTCTCTTTGTAGAGTTTGTTTGTTCTGTTGTAGAGTTCTGTTTTTCTTGGTGTATTAAATTTGTGTGGTTACATATTCATGGCGGAAAACCTCAATTTGAACTACTCGTTCAGAAGAAAGTCCAATTCACTGAACTTGAAGAACAATCGGAAAACGTTAAGAGAATTATTTCCATCTTCGTTGCCGACATCGTTCAGTATCGGGGACTGACTCAATTCTGTATCGTTGATTGTAGTTTGGTTGTAGATTGGATCTTGTGTAACATTATTTCTCGCCTGCGACTTTTTTCTTTCTGTACTTTAAGAAGTTTAAGTTGCGATTAATGGCGTGGCTGCGTGGATGCGTGGCTTAATCAGATCCAGAGCCGAGTTATGAATTCCGCGAATTATTTTGTGCTGAATTGAACCTTGCACAACACCTCGGATCTTGGGATTGCGTTTCGTGAACCTTTAATGGCGTTCGAGTAGTGTGGCTGCTCGTAGAGCATTTGCCCTGCCACAGAGCTCTCGTAAGGGATGGAAATCGCAAAGCCCGACACGACATAGTGACTGTGTCACGGATTCTTTGCTCTGTGTTCACCGAAAGATATTCCGCTTCGTCTGGGATGTAGGGTTCTCCAAATGGGTATCCTAAACGCTATTTCAAGTGTTTGTGATGCAGCCTAAAATGAAATATTGGGGAATTATTGTAATTTTACTCAAAATCTTCGCGGCGGAAATTCTTGATGTTCCCCAATTATCATGCAGTTTGAATCGTGAAAAGTAAGGGAAGGTAGTTAGTAAGGTAAGGTAGGCAGTTAGCTGGTTCTCGCTGGGGGATGCTAAGGGCTTAAGTACCATCAGGAAACGGAAGTTTGCAACCTGCTATTCGCCAATGATCGGAAGTAATTGTGAAAACGTTTACTTACGCTTGAGATGTTCCTATTTACATGTATTCGTTTTAACGTTAATGCCACAGCCCCGGCCTACTGTACGAACACAGGTGTTAGTCACTCACGCCGCTTATCCAAACAGTCAATTAAAGAAATGCAAAATGCTTTTGCGGCAAAACATGTATGTTTATTCTTATTGTTAGCAATGAAAATTCGCGCGTCTAAAAATTTGTTTTGTAATTGCTTCAATTTAAAGAAATTTTAAAAGGACTGTAGGGATTTATTTCGGTTTCTAATTATACGTGTACAAATATTCAGAATTACGTTGAAAATAAATGCATTCCTATAGAACATGTTCCTTCTGTTTCATATTTTTTGGTGAAACGTCGAGTGTTGTATCGTCAGTGGACAGCCGCTTCAACTCTTCAGCGCGTGAAAAGGCGAGGAGAGTTGCAAGCCAACGCGTAGATTAAACTTTGAATTAGCCAACCTCGAGGAGCTCTGCAGGAGACGCGGAAATTCCTCTCCGGAGCGATCCGTGCGCGAGGCTGCGCTTTCTCACGAAACCAGCGCACCGGGCTGGAAGCAAAATAATCCATCTCGGGGGCGCATCGATCTCAGAGGCTGCTCCCCGCGGCCGCCGCTGGCGGAGTACAACTTCCAAAGTTGATGGAAAAAAAAAAAAATCTCACTCGACGTATCACGAAGTGGTGACGCTGCTCCCGCGAATAAGCGGGAGCAGCGTGGAGTGTGGGGGTTGTTTTCGAGCGGTGCAGTGCAGATGGAGTGTGCGTGCCGCGAGTGTGATGGCGCATGTGTGTGTGTGTGTGGGAGGGTGGATGAGTGCGTGCGTGGAATGTCCCCCATTCGCTCACCGGTGGCGTTTCTGTCGCACGCTGCCGCGGGCGGCGCCGCCGCCTCCGCCTCCGCCTCTGCCTCGTTGCCGCTGTCGCCGCCGCCGTCGACGTCGCTGTGGACGCCCTCGCCATATGTAAGCTCTCGCTGTGTCGCGACGCGTACGTTGACTCGTCACGTCAAGTAACTACGACCCAACATTTTGTTTGCGGAAAATAAATGTTAAATTTACCTCTTACACGCCTGAAATATATTTGATGGGACTTTTTATCCCTGTAAACTGAACCATCGCAACTCAAAATCTCTTCAATAAACAAATATGCAATAAAGATTTAATTTTTTTCTTCAAATTTTCAAAAGTAGCCATATTTAGCGTAGGTGAGCATTCATTAGCGTGTGTGCATACGAGTTACTTAAACTTCCTTCTTGTTTCTACATTCCTCTCCTCCGAATGGTCAAAGAAAACAACTTCGCGCCAGACCCTTTGTTATCTGTACGAAAGGGAACAGAGATGCATTCATTGAAAATCGAAAGACCCGTCTAACTGTAAATCAGCACTACACCGGACATTAAAGGAAATTTAAGCAAAATTCTAACGATGTATATTAATATGCACCATAATCTCCCAGCTTGTAAAGTTCACATTTCTTTATCCCAGTTAAAAGTTATTGTTTTACTAAATCAAGCAGCTTTGAAAGTTGGAAAATGTAACGTATCACATATTGAGAGTAGTATCAGGAGTTCAAAATTTCAATGGTTTGTAAGCATTTTAATCTTTCCCTTGGGGATGCCGAGGTGATGCTTTTGTGAGATCTCAGCAATAGCAAGACTCTCCGGTCGTGTTGACTTAACCCAGATTCCGAACATATAATTGATGAGTTGCCCACGAGGGCTGCTCCTGAAGTGGCGCTCCAAGCTAGTGCTTCGTGGGAATTTAGCCCTCCAGCTGCGAATGTTCCACCTGTTCTGGCACTCGCCCCCTCCCGTTTCTAGTTCCCTTCCTCGCATAGCTCTCCCCGTAGACTGACCGATGTGCATTTTGAGCCCAGGCGACAAGTGGTTGTTTGTGCATTGATTTCCTCCCTCTTGCCGCCCACCGCATGAGCGAGCTTCGTGGCACGCGGCGCAGCGCCTGCTTGCCTTTGCGCTGAGCTTTGAGGCGTTTGCGCCCCCGGCAGCGCGGGTGGGGGCCCGCTTTGCTTCGCGGCTCTGAGCTACACATGCGGAAAATGAAAGAAAAAAAGAGAAGCGCCTTAAATAGATGTTCTTTGGACACGCCGCATTATCGTCGCAGCAAAATAACTCCCTTCAGCTGTGAGGTAATTTAGATGCGATGGAATTCTTCTCAAGAACCACAGGGGTCCTACCTCCGGCTGACCTCCGCTTCCACTATCCTGTTTGCAATTCGAGATGTGGTACTGCAGAAGTCGCGGCCGGATGAGGAGCAGTGGATCAAGGAGACGAAGAGAGATTGATTCTACAAAATGCACGTGCTAGCACAAGGCGAGTACTGGCGAGCGGAAGACAACTTGTCGAGAGGAGTTTAATTGGCTGTCCGGGTGACGCCGCGTCCATGACAATGGCGTCGACGTTTCGGTCGCCATTCTGCGACCTTCCTCGGGCGTAATGCCCGCACCTTTACTATGGTCTCGGCGTCACCCGCACAGCCAGTTAAATACTGACTCCGGCCGCGGAAGCCTACGCTCTCACTCGATGAGAAGAGTTCTTTCTAGAACTGTTTCGACAGCGACCATGTTACCCCACTTGAAAAACTCGTACCGGATAGTTTTTTTAAACGTAGGTAATCAATTAAAATCTTTACTTTGATCAATCAATTGTGCAAAACTTGGACAAAGGAAGTAGTTCGATACGAGGGAAGGAGAGAGAATTGAAAAAAAACTGGCAACAAACTACTGCAGAGGAGGGAGGGCTGGCCACCTCCGGTCTCCAGGTTTTAAGACTTCGGTAATGGTGGTGCTTGGGCCACGAGAATTACGCCTCGAAGTTCGATTCCTGCAGTGAGTCAAGCCCTCGCTGTTTACCAAGGGTCTCGGGTGGGGCATACGACGTTTTGCCGTAATCGTCAACCTCTTTCGCGGCGCACGAACTTCACAGATTTGCATCTATAAGGCACAGCACGACCGCAAGGGGCCTCCCCCAAACTTCGATACAGCGCTCCCCTTGCTTGCAGCTATAAGCGCTGAGGTAGGTCAAGGGAAACGACATACTGACGCCTCCGGGGTAGAAACATGATCTTTCTCTATTTTCTCTGCCAAACCAATAATTTCCCGTTCCCGAGAAACCGGTAGCTGCCAGAACCGTTTGGATTTTTGTATGTGAGACTGAATTTCCTCTCCTGCTCCCGATGGGAGGACACGCCCGCCTTCCCTCAGCGACCTTGTGCCATTGATGACGTGAGTATCCGTGCGCTCTGTGTAAAAGAGAAAAGATAAATAGACAAGCGCCCCTACCTGCTGCCATGCGGGGCACCCCAAACCGCCTGGTCTGCTCAGGACCTCCAAGAGGTAGGAAAGGCTCGCCATCGTGTTGTAACGCTGCAATGGAAGCTTTTAATGAATATGCCGCTTTTACCCGCCCCCATCGCTCGTTCCAAGGCCGCGCGGGAAAGAGGAAAATTTACTGGAACGTTTCGAGGAATTTCAGAGGAGCCTGGCCAGCTGGGACCGCCATCCACCCTGCAACCCCGAGCTAGACTGGAAGGACCAGCATGTGTGTATTGTAAAGTCTGCGAGAAAGGTTCTTAAATCCTACACCCTTGAGAGGCTCTCTGGTGTACGGTACGCTTGAGCGGAGAGCAAGTAACTAGTGTATCTGTGAAAGAAGAAAATTCCATAGCACAGCCGTATAAGTGACTGAATGCCGCAAACAAAATTGATTATATAGTGCAATAAGTATGTATTACAGATATTTACTGGGAAGAAGCTACTTGCATTTACCCATAACTTTTTTTGCCTAAAAGTATGCTTTGATGGACCTTGATTGCAACTTGTATCAAATCTGCATCTTGTTTGATGCGCATTTCTCTACGATGCATCATTCTCGAATATGTTGCGTCAGTCGCTGCTAGCGTTGTGCACATTGAAGGTGCATGTCAAGTTTCGGCAGTGACTGTTCCGAAAGGAGTATACTTTCTGACAGTTATTTCCAATACGTCTGAGGAAAGTGAGAAATTGCTCTGTACGTCTAGATGAAAATTCGCGATTTCAAATAGTGAGTGAGAAGAGCAGTCTACTACAAAATTGAAGACGGAGTTGTGTGAAACCACCTTCTCGAACTCTCCTCCCTCCTCATTCCATTTCGGCGTGCGCGGACGGAACTTTGAGAGAAGGTCTTCCGAGCAGTTCGAGGGAAAGCTGAAGCACAATATGACGCGAGAATGGGTGTCGGAATTGGTGAGGAAAGTCTTCAAATAAGATGTGAAAAAACCCGTACTACTCTACTTTAAACGTTTCAACAACTTGAGGAAGATCAAGGTGTTTCTTCTAATTGAACAGTTAGTTAAGTAAAACTATTTTTTCTCATTAGAAGTCTACTTTTTCTGTGTTAACGCAGATACGGTGCAACTGAGCTGAATAGAAAATCCACGAAAAGCCCTCCGTCAGAAAATGATTACATGTGCCATATATTTGGGCCATTTATAATGGCTTCGTTTCTCGGCATCATGCATGTATACAAAAAGTGACAATTGAAGATAAACTTGAAACTCCTTACCGCTTCATCAGAATGATTGTAGTGGATCGATTAGATTGTTTTTTTTCTGACGGACATTTTTAACAAGTGCGTCTTAAAACGTCTGAGTAGACAGAAACAAAGTGCAATTATCGCAGAAAATGTACGCATAATGTCCTTGATCCGATAAATACTTTGTCGAAACTTACTTCTTTGCAGCTGGTTAGAAAGATTGATTTAATAATTGAGAGTTTGTGGTCATATTGGGTGTACGTAAACAGACAGGAAAACAAGACTCTCACACGTGACAGTAGGGAGTTCATACACACTGATTAGAATTATTATATTATTATAATAAAGTAAGTGGCCACGCTGGAGAACATGACCACGTTCTTCTATAATGTTTTAAAGTTTGTATTGTAGGTTGACAAAAACTTGGGGACCATTATTTGACTTATTTGACGTTCTATGATGTGCATGGCAATGGAAAATATTTCACAATTCCCAGCATGTCTCTTATATATTTTAAGTCTTGTACGAGGTACGTGTTTATGAATAACCTCTATTGTCCGTCTCCATTGAATAATAATACCACATCCCTGGAGTCTTTCGGATAGTGGGGACCTCGCGGTTCTCTAAAAAATCGAGTCGTGGATTCCAATTGATTGTTTGCTAATTTTCAAACACATATCGTTAGCTTGTATGTTTAATAAAAAATAATTTTAAACTTTATTAATTTCCAAATAAATATTAAGATAGAATGACAAACCTCTAGCCATGATCTGCATGTGGTTTTAATACTCCTAAATATATAATTTGTAAGTAACATAATGTACGTCATTGGGTCGAAACTAACGTAAACAATTTTTTGAAGTATTATACTAACGAAATAACAACAATCTAATAACCGCATGTGAACCCCAAAACTATTTTTTCTACGATCGTTAAAAAAGGATTTTACATACCGCTACTCGTGCATGAAGTTAATATTTACTTAAGCCATCTGAAAAATGTGACATCACCGTGCAAAAAGCTTAATTCGCCTTGGATGTCTAAAGTTAAACTTTACGAAACTAATATGTTTCAAAATAAGAATTATTAAAACACAAATGTTCTAAAAAATGTCAACTAATGAAATACATTGACACTTTCGTAATGAAAATTAAAAGTGTTCCTGAGGACCTCTTTTTGTAATTCTCCGATCCCGTATTGTTACAAGATGTCTTACATTACTTATTTCAAAAATAACTATTTTGGAACACACGAAGATGGCTCTTTTTTTCGATAACCTCGATGGAGATGAAACAAATAAAGCATTTTTATACAATCGTAGAAAAAATGTATTTACATTTCTTGTGAGAATTATTGTGTTTTTTGCACGATCGAGATTAGGAAAGAACAATCGAGATCGTGCAAGATACAATAATTATTTTACGCACGTCTGGATGTGTAATATCCTAAACCGTCGCAAGTGTATTTGCATGTTGGGAGCGTTGGTGCGAGCGCGTTGCGAGGTGCGCTTTCTGTCCACAGCCGCCATAGTGCCCCCGCCCACCACCCACGAGCTCTGGCGAGGTGAGTGCAGCCGGCGCGACGGCACAGCGCGCAGCAGCAGGCGCAGCAGCTCTGCTCTGATGGACCAGGACCACGTGGCACCCACCGCCCCGGGAACAGAAGCCCAGCGGGGGCCTGCTCGAAACAGCGTTGTCGAAATTCAATTGTGTTGCGCCCCAAATCGATTTATAATTAAAAAGGGAAAAAGAGCATGTAATACCAGTTAAAACAATTCTTATTGGCTGATATGGTGGAATCACAAGAGCAGAAAAATCAAACTCTCAAGGCGTTTGGAGGGTTTTCAAGCTAAGGTGCTAAAAAGTGAAAACAATTTTGCGCGTAATTTTTTATTAGCGAAATTACTTGAAAGCAAATGCAAATGTTATATTTTTATTGCATTTAATGGGAAATGCGCATCGCGGTAAGGCAGGTTTGTGGCAGCTCATTTAGTGGTTTATTTTATAATTATAAATCGATTGGACGATGCCCCGATTAAATTTCAGTAATGACTTTTTTAATGAATACTGTGGTGTCCTAGTGATTATTCGCATATCCGTGTATCATTTTCTTTACAAGAGGCATTGTATCAATGTGTGTACTTGATTAACCCTTCCTCGTTCGCGAGGCAGTGAATACGAGGTTCATACGCATTTGCTCTTGCTTGCACTATAATAATTTTCAAATAGTCGAATCTCTTGGTTGGATATATCTTTCTAGCACGTTTCTCTGTCGTTCGATGATTCTTGAGGAAAATATATATTTTTAATGTTCTTATTAATTTCCATCACACGTCATTGCCGAGTAGTTCTCATACATATCACACAAATTTCTTTCTCCGAGTAGTTTTCCCTTCAGTTTGTTATTACCATTAATGATTTCTCATTGAAATGGATTTTTTAGTCTCATACAATAATCAAATAACACACGATGCCTCTATTGCGATACGTAAGCATTTTCTCCATTAGGTGTTGCCTTAGCACAAATATGTACTAGCTTCTTCAACCTCTCAGTTACAAATGTGACATTGAAAGGAAAAGTCACCAGTCACAAAATGAAGCCCCCCCCCCAAAAAAAAATCTAGATCGAAAATACACAGATTGCGTTCAACCAGCCGAGGCATTCATGAATTTTCTCTTCTCAGAAATAAAACGAATTCGTAAGTCAGATTTAAACATTTTCAAACCTTTTTTATTTCATTAATTTTCGACACCTTGCAGTACCAGTCCAAAGCGCAGAACAGCGCCGAGTGGTTCGCTCACTATTACACTAAAATGCACACACTCACATCGATCGACCAATGCATCAATAGAACACGCATGTACTTTCAAACGGAAGAATCCTTCCAACATATCGTGTTGTGATCGACATCTAAATAGCATTTCTAAAGTGAACGATGCGACGTAGTTCAGATTAACAAAACCTGTTTGCCGCTGGACGCCAAAGTGAGCCATTATGCCGTGTTTATTAACAAACTTTAATGTTCTTTCTAAAAGAATCCATCGCGTTTGTTGATAAGGCGTAGAAAACACTTTCGGATTCCCATGATGTATCAAGAAAATGCTTTGTTATAATATCATTACATATTATGATTATATGCATTGCTCGATATCTCCACTTTCAAAGGCGTATTGGCCAGCAATAAAAATTCTCTGATGTAATGAAAAATGCGAACTATTGATTCACTCAAATTAAGATTATGCCATATAATAATTCTATTACTGTTTCAGTGGGCTTACACAATGCTCTCCCCTTCATCGGCTTTGGCTTCCTTGATAACTTCTTCATGATTCTTTTTGTAAGTATTGTAATAGTTACCTGTGGTATCTTGAAAAACAAAATGTAAAAAGAAAACGTAAAATTACATTACATTTGATGTAGTTACACTCAAGTGTTATGAAATTTGTTACGTTTTTACTGTAAACAGTTGGGTTTCGTTCTTTCCTCAAGTTATGCCCCGAAAACAGGTCATCAATAATTTTAACTCGAAAGATTGGGAGTCGGCGACAGCTACAAATAGACCGCCCACCGTTACTACCTTTTAAATAATAATAATAATAATATCAACAACAACAACGAATATTATTATTTCGAGTAGGTAAAGGAAATTACTGTAAGAGGTCAACGGCTAGAATAATTTTGGAGTGTGCGACCAAAGAAAGTTGGAAAACCCTGCCCTATTTAAACGTTTCAGTGGCATTACTAACGGTAGTATGCTACCACATAGTTCTCTAACAGTACGAGTTTGAGGAAATTTGAAATTATGTAATTTTTTTAGAACACTGTCTTTTCCTGCGGAGGCAAAATTAGACATGCTATCAGAATGTAAAATATTGTCTGGGATATCCTCCCTATCTATCCCAGTTACTTTCTTTAGACTCGAGCATACGAATGCAATGGTTTTTGTTTCTGAACTAGTGAATGTATGAGCATGTGTAGCGTATGATTAATCATCGAATCCCAATTTTAGGGGGATACAATTGAAATGACCGTAGGCACCATGATGGTGCTCTCGACGATGGCGGCTGCTGCGTTAGGCAACACCATCTCCGATGTGCTCGGCATTGGCTCGGCGTGGTACGTTGAACGCATGGCATGCCGAGTGGGCATGCGACCGCCGGAACTGACGCCCATCCAGCTGGACACGTTTTCTGCACGGATTGCGACAAATATGGTAGGCAATGTTTCTTTGGTCTAAGAAATGGTTTGCCAATTGCGCAGGGGGTCCCGCAGGATTCGATTTTACTCCCTATTCTCCTCGTACTATACGTAAACGATGTGCCTTCGGCGATTCGAAACGGAAATGTTGTTTGTGGATGAAACCAATATTCTTTGCAATGAAGAAACAGTATCTAGTAAATATCTATATTGGATGTTTCAAATTGGTTCCATAATAACAAATTATCAATAAACGAAGGGAAAACTGTTTCAAAGCAGTTTTCAATTTCTAATAACCAATTGTACACTTCATTGATTTCGAACGACGTTCCATGGCCTTAACATTGACGTGAAGGCAACAAAATTGTTGGGTCACTCAATTCAGTGAAACCTCAAACGGAACATCCATTTAAATGAAATGAACACAAAATTAAGTTACAGAATTACAGATTTTGACTCGCCCAAGTGTGGGGTGAAACAGGATAGGGCTTAATTATTAGAAATTGTAAATCACAAGTTTATGATTCATTATACAAGATGGTGTCCTACTTATTCTTCGGCCATCTTGTGAAATACTTTCCTCACTAAAATACTACTTTCTTCAGTAAAAAAGTACAGGTGATTTGAAAGAGATAAATAAAAAGAGATAAATTTATGAGAAAATTTTAAAATATCTTCGAGGCTTAATGAAAATTGCCCTCAGAATTAAGATTAATTTCAAATTCATGGGACTGTTACATCATCCAAATTGGTCAGGAACAGTCTGTGTATGGCTTGCTTTGTTCACAGAAGGGAAGAAACATCAGTAACATGGATATACATAACTTGGATTTTGACAAAACAGTAGGAGACAGTAATTTACTACGTGTAGGAGTAAGCAAAATCCACTCTTTCAGTATCAGGGATCCACAAAATGTCTCTTTCTGTTCCAAAACTCAAATTTTTCCCTTCCCAGAATTACATAACTTCCTCTAACTTCGTAGTTAATACAAGAAAGTAATAAAAATGTAAGACAGGCAGAAGGAAAAATATCCAATGAAAGGGATAGGGGAGACAAAAATTGATACATAAAATTAGTGTTTTGCTTTTGCAGGGACGTGTTGCTGGTGTTGTAATTGGATGCCTTCTTGGTATGACTCCTCTGCTATTTTTAGGAAATTCTAGTGAAAAGGAAAAAAAAGAAGTACAAGAAAAGAAACCTACTTGAACATTTACTATTCTCAGCAAATTGCTGACTTTTTGAGAGGACAAATTTTCTCAGAGGACTTGTAATTATAAGAAAAGTCTTATCAGTGGCCTAGGTTTGAATATATTTTGTGTTGTTACTTGAATGAAAAATTACTATTTTAAACATTGTTTTGATATGCATATTTTTAACTATATTTTGGAATACATATATTTTTTCCAACTTTCTTACTTTTTGGATGTGTTCTATCTTGGTTTAAAGCAACAAAAATCCAATAACTTGATTTAGGAATGTACTGAAAAATCTTAGCATTTCTGTTATGTGTGAATGCTAATTTGCGTAATTGATGGAGCTGTAAAGATGTAAAGTATATTATGTTATTAGTATCTTTTCTGATTTAGACTACATGCTGGCATGTAAGATGTTCTGTGTAATTTTTTTAGATTTAGACCAATTGATTGTTCTTATTGAAAATGAAATATCCAAGTTGGAAAAATTCTTATTAAGACCAATTGTAGATTCAGAAATTCTATCAGTGTGAAGATAGGATATAGTTTTCCTCACTTTATGTATAATATTATTTCCCTTTAGGAAAGAAATAGACCTACTATTTTAGCAAATAATCCTAAATAATGTGTGCATTATAATGAGTTTTTATTGTTTATGGAGGAAACAGCATGTACTTATTTTTCAAGAAGCAAGATTTAAATCAAAAGATGCAACAAACGTAACTAATTTAGCTGCATACATAATCCATATCTCTTTAGATATGGATTATTTATATTTCTTCTCTCAAAGGTTACCATAAAAAAGAGGAGTATTCCATTTACACTAATACATTATGATTTACAACTATTCTCAGTTATGGAAGACATTTCCAAAGAGTGTGGTTTCCTGTGTACAAGATAGTTAAGAATGTTATGAAGTTTTCTAACATTGATATTTCATGTTTTCAAGGTTAGACCAGTTCTGAAATACTCTGTACATATAAGAACTGAAAATTTAGTTATATTTCTACATTTTAACAACAATAACATGTACGTACTACATATTAGAGTATCATATATATTCGCACCTCATAAGATGAATGAGATGTAAATAAAAAATGTTGATTTTCCCTCTTAGAAGTTTATTGTGATAGTTAAATTATAGTGTTTATTCTATAAAATTATATGTTATATCTTTCATTGTTTTATATTGTATCTAGTCTATTAGTATTAGCAAAGCAGAGATATTTTCAACACTACTAAATTGGTTGTATGTAATATTGCTTAATGCAATATTTATTCTCAGGAAATACATTCATATCAAGCTTTATGTGGCTTGTTCAAGAGATATGTCATTGATGTTTCGAGTAATTATGTTAGCCTACAAATTAAACCTTTTTTATGCAGTATAAGCTCAATTGGTGGTGAAGGAGAGCTCAATTAAAAAAGTATTTTGTTTTTCTATATCACGTCAGATCATTAAACAAAAGGGGATAATAGAATTCTCTGCTTCAACTTGACTAACTATTGGTGTTTCTCCTTTCTTCATTTCTGTTTTGCATCGTGTTGAAAATTGGTAGAATGCAATTGATACTACCATTAAGGTATAATTTATGCTAAATCAGAAGCAATCTGTTATCGTCACTGGTGTGTGTAATTGTTTCTCAAGAATTAGAGGATTGTTGTGCATTATAAGTTTGGAATACTCATAAAATAAACATAAGTTAATGTTGATATTGTATTTGTTGGATATGATTTTAAATATTTTTAAAAAGGATAAATGTTTGTTGACAAAAGATGATTTCTGAGATACTTTTTACTTCAATAATATTAATCAAATATTTAATATTTTTTCTCAGTGTTTTAATAATTTTGTTTTCACTTTATAATGTGTAGATATTTTTATTATGATGCTTGAAGGTACCTAGATTCTGAAATGTAGTCTTGTGAAATAATTTGGGCAGTTGCATGCTATGTTTGCATATCAGTTGTGTACTACCATGCAAAGCCTTGTATGATGCTGTTCTAGTTAGGAAATGTTCTAGGGAGTCACTTCACCATGCTCATCCAAATTCAGAAGAAAATAATCAAAATATGCCTTTAAGAAATAAAACTTCAGAACTGTCTTGCAATCAAAGTAATTAGTCACTTTTTCTAATCTTTTCTTAAAGTTACTTATTGTTTTACTAGTGTGTGGTGTATAGGATAGATTGTTGTTTATTGTGATAAAGTTACATACTTATCATAACCAAATAGTTAAAAATATAATATAAACTTTTGACGACTTTAAACGGCCTATCCTATCTCAATTGCCTTGCTTCTAATACTTAAGATGTTTATGTGTACACAACGAATCTAGAATGCTCTTTATACATTTACTCTTATCTTCACGGGTTACTACTAACAATCTATAAGCAACATTGCGCAGAGATTCCATCCATTGCAGAGAAATTAAAATCTTTACATAGTAGAAAGAAAGCATGAGGATACTGAAGATGACAATTACTCAATGCATTAGGCAGATGCTTTTACTAGTGAGTGCTTTCAGAGTATTATTGGGTATTATTTAATGTTTTAGAGAAGTAGGATGTGATTGGATCTTTTGAACTCCTTAGGTATATGAAATACCTTAAAATTATTTTAAGGAAATTAGCATGTGTAATATATTTAAAAAAAAAAGGAATTGCTCCTTAACTAGACGTGATAAAGAAAAACGAATAATTTCATTACTCTGGGCATCTGTAATTTGAAACCTTTTTTGTAATGAAATTATTGATCTTACACCTATCTTGTTCATATTTTTTATTTTCCATAAATGAAATAGAATTAATTATTAATTTGTATTACATTCAAAACTTTTGTGAATCAGATATTTTTAAGAGTTTTAAAATATTTCAGTTTATCTATTAACATTATTTAATATCAAATAAACCTCCATAAATGAACACAAAGGTCCAATTATAATACAGCTGTATTTCCGTGGAAAGTGTGATTTGTTTGTATTTCTAATAGTTAAACAAATATATTTGAATATTGTGGATTTACTTGTAACCTATGTATCTAACACCAGGAGTCATGAAATATGAATCCTACGTATATCATGGATGTATCAAGGGCTTATCTTGCTAATATACTACGGTGTTTTGCCCCTGATAATTTTTCTCTCTCTCCATTCAAAAATGTTACGGCAATGAAACTAACTTTAATCAGTCGAGAACAACTGTGTATCACAAAAGTAAAAGGTACTATGTCTATTTTTTAACTAAAATGGAATAAACACATTCGTTCCAATTTATTTTCTTTTGGAAATATTGAGAAACATTTTCAAAAGATATTAATAATGAAATCAGAAGCACAAAAGATCCCTTTGTAAGTCCATTGACTTAGTTATATTATGTCCATTGACATACAAAGGGATTCAACACCTTTGAACTACTCTCTTATAAAATTAAGTAAATGTGACCTAGTGTTCTTTTCTCTGAAGCACAGAAATATGTATGAAGTTTTAGAGAAACAAGTTCATCACAGTCTCATTTAAAGCAAACCTCCTCTCTTACAGGAGTAAGAAGTTGGAATCTACATAGTTTCTTCAATAATAGCTAAAATACATATGAGTACATTACATTGTTTTGGAGACATCCACATAAAATCTAAATAAGAGAAAAAAATGATTGGAAAATATATGAAAGGTGATTACATTTTACAAGAACTATATAATTTAAAATTTTTTTTTTTCATTTTTGTTTTAGTTTTTGTTTTTTTAAATTAGAAAATAATCTATGCAAGGTTAATTTATTTTGGCAACACTTTGCCTTTCTAAATCGCATTAGGCATTATGTCTTTTGATATCTCATTCATCAAATGATAAATACAATTCACTGCTGATATTGCAAACAATGGCTTAAAGCAGTATTGATCTTTGAAAGTCCCTTCACTAAATGCAGTTTAGGAAGAGAAAATAACGGAAACTTTTGTATTTACATTATGTATAGATTTATAAAACTATAAAGAAAGCATAAAAAATTGCATTTCAAAACCAGTAAATAATATTGCAATTTTTAAATGACACGCTATCACTAATTAGTTTGAAAATAAAAAAAGGGTACAAATTATCTGTGCTAGACTCCAACCTATTGCACATGCTATTATGATTTGCATTATACAACACCTTTGCTAACAGAACAAAAGAATATGTGATTTCATAAAACTTAATATAAAAGCTGAATTATAATAATGGCTTGTTGGGTACTAAAACAATAAAATATCTAATACACAGAATAATGATATGTTTTCAATACTCTTTATTTGTATTATGTAGCATTGTAATTTCTCTTTCTTTCCTGTTACTCATGATGAATACTACAAATGTGACTAGTGTGTTTCCTTGACTCAGGATGTCATGAAACCAGAGTGGTAATTAATGACATAAATGTTGAGTCATTTCCCATATCGAGTTTAGGACAACTTGACAAGGAAGAGTAAAACAATGTTTTATGCTAACTTCCAATTTCATGTTGTTCATTGTATAATCTCATTGTTTTGATGTTCTTTTCCTGAACATATTTATTTGTAGGAATAATATTTATGTATATCAAATTAGAATATTTTAGTTTCAAATTATATACTTGAACATGATCATATATCATGTTCATTTTGTATTTATTAATGGTATTAATTGGCTCTAATTACTTAACAACTGGAGTTCCAAATAATTATTTATAGTTTCTCGAAATTTTTGTAATGTTTATCATTTTTATATTTTATGATTTGTATTATCAATTTGAGAAGATAGAACTTTGCATATTGTATTTTTGGCAAAGTAATCTTAATTTTTGTTTGTAAATTTACTTTCTGGACTTGAGTATGAAATTATGTACAGATAAGCAAAACATTATTGCTTTTAATATAAAAAGAGAGAAAACATTGATGAAAGTATTTTATCTTCTCTCTGGAAGATATCAGTTGTAAACATTTCAAATAAACACCATAAACATGTATTGTATGGATCAGTGAAAAGTGTACATAAATGTAGGAGTAGCAGCACTCACGCCATCTGTCTAGTTTTGCACTAATATGAACATTTTGATAGTTAGTCTTCTATGAAGTGTCTTGAAGTCTTATAATTGGTGTATATCATTACTTATTTTTATACTAGTACTTATATATTTATAGGTACTGTAATCAAGTATTAAAGTAATAATCTTCTGAGATATTAAATATTAAACTGGTGAACTTTTGCCCTAATTACACGAAGAGAATGTTGAAGTTTATGACACAAAATTGTAAGAGTTAAGTAAAATATTATTCAGCCTTATTTGAAACAGTTATTGTAATCTTGGTTTCACCTTTATTTTTGCAGTTGGGCCAAAATCTCTTTCATGATCATTTTTTAATGTTGTGGAGTGCATCCAGATATTATTGAACAACCACATGTTGAATTTTAATTCTTTGTATGTATCAATGTTAATCTATTTGAGGTTTTTATATTTTTATACAACCTTGTTTGAACAACATTATTTTTCATTGTTCAATTGATGGTTGATTCATTTGAGTATTCAATATGAATATGAAAACAAAAATACAATCTTTCTTAGGGGGAAAAAATCGATTTGATCATCTCTTTAGAAGAAATGAATTGGCTATATTAAGGATACATATGCTTAATAATGTATTACTATTTTTAACATTTGAATGATCTTGACATTTAATGCTGGTTAATGACCAAAGTATAATCTTGCTGTCCTCACACTTGATTACATATGACTCAGTGGGTCTTTGCTACTTATGCCAAACAAGATGCACTATTTGTTGAATAGAAAAACATTGATGATGATGATGATGATGATGATGAAGCAATGTAGATTGAAAAAAGGAGAATGAGAGGACCTCGTAAATTGCTATTTGCTATAACCTGTTTCACCGGATGATATAGAGAAGTTACTCTAAGAAGGGACCAGGAAGGGAAGGAACCTGTTGACAGATCAGGAAACTAATTAACATCATGCAGGACAATGACATTGCAAAAGATAATTAAAGATGTTGTCATTGCCAACAATGTTTTTTAATGCAATAGCAGCTTTCGATGGCTTAGCCATCATCATCAGTTGTCTGCTAGATGGAAGCCACAAAACGACTTGAATTAAAAAACATTGTTGGCAATGACAACATCTTTAATTATTTTAAAAATGCCAAAGATATCTTACCACAACACCTATATTGCAAAAAATACTGATGAAACCATTCACAAATAAGTTAACTGTAAAGGACCACATTGACAAAATGAGTGTATGGGCATAACCTACAGTTATGTTGCCAGCAGTGCCCAAGCTGTCAAAGTGGTCCCTTCTTAGAGTAATCTCTATATATTCATCGTGAAGTGTCGGGGATTTCATCCCCTGTTTCCAAATGAAACTGTACGCTGTAGATGCTGTGCTACAGTTCACCACCTCTAATTCTTAAAGGGGAGGTAATTGATTCAATTGTTTATGAATAAGTGGAATAAAGTGCTGCGACAGTTTTGTGGATTTCCCAACATGTTAACAAAATATCTTTTCATACTATTAAACATACTGCTTCACCCTTGGAATATGTTAGAATGTATACATTAGTTGATAACATTTCATTTAAACCTCATAATAGTTAAGAGCATATGCACAATTTAAAATTTGTTTGAAAAGGGAAACTAGATGTATTTAAAACATAATAAAGAGATTTGAAGTCAAAAAGCACAAAACATAAGGGTGATGTATAGTTAGTGTGTCCATTTACCATGAAAATGTTAAACAAAACAACAAACGGTGGCTCTAGGCTAAAATCTTGCATTTTCTGTTTCTGAAATACTTGTATCATAATATTTCAAATACTGTGAGGACTGCAGAAAGTTGTGGGAACACAAAAAGATTTTATTGAGTCAATATTCAACAATTGCAAAGTAGTGCTATATTATTGAGAAATGTAAACCTTTTTCGAAATTCAGAGTTGTGTTTTTGCAGTAGTGTACAATGTTAGGAAAAATGCTAAAGATGTTTACTCAAAACCAATTGATTAATGCAATGAAATTTTGCATCAATTTCCTTGTTTAAGGAATTTGTAGGAAGACATGTATCATAAAAGCAACATTTTAGAAATTTAGCAATGAACTTCACAAACAATGGTATGCACTGAATGTTTTTAAGTAGAAGTCTTGAAGTTTTCATCCAGTGTGAAACATGTAAGGGATAGACAATGCAGATATTCATCTATTATAACATGGCAATTCTTTGTCTGGTCTGTACAACAAATCTATGAAAATTCTGACAAATTTATTTGTGTAGTTGGTTTGTATTGTTTATTTGCATTTTTTCTAGGGTAGAGTTCATAGTTTTAGTTCAACTGGGAAAAACATTTATTGAAGTATTTATTTGAAATAAAGGGAAATGACCATTAGATCATAAACAATGGTATGCATTGAACATTTGTTAGTAGAAGACTTAAAGAATTACTTCCTCTTTCCACATATGAAGGATTAAAGTGATAACAGTGCACATATGTTTATCTCATGTTATTTCTGAACCTTTTGTATTGAATTGTTTTTGTTTCTTTAGGGATTCTTGAATTATGGTACAATTAGGATTCTCATTATGAATTGTTGAGTCACAAAATCGAAGGGTCAGTCATTTCAAAAAGGAACTTGGAAGGAACCATATATTTAAGTCAAATACTTGTTGTCACCACCTCTATTTAGATGTTTATTCTCCTGATAAACAAAAGCTTGTATTCTCTGTGATATGTGATGCACTATCTGCAGATCAACAATGATATGTCCTGCACTAGCTTCCTTCACTTAAAAAAAATGTACAAGGATCACCCACACTATTCTCTAGTTGTGTTTTGTTCATGTCGTAAGTGATTGGCCCTTGCATTTTACATGTGTGTCTTCTATTATTAGATGACTAACACACTTACTGTAGATAGTGATATTTTTCTTCTCATCTAAAGACTGGTCTTTCTACACCTCCAATGTACAACCTCTTTTCTTGATTTTAGGTTAAAACATTGGTATCTGTATATTGTAATATTCAATGTAATTTGATTTTAATGAAATCAATAACAATTTCTCATAATAACCTTTATTTATTTCACCTCATCTCTGAGTCACTCAGTATTTACACCAATTTCCTCTTGGGGACTTTCATCTCTTAACTATAGCCCCTTCAATATTTGTGTCTCAGGAAGGGAGATGTACTAGAAAGGAAACCTAATTTCATTTTACATGATGTATGAAGGCAAATTAAAAGGGGACCAATATAAGCATTTATGACGAGTGCGTCTGAGCTGCTGTTTGAGCGAACTGGAAATAGAGATATCGAAAAGCGCGCCCTTCCGTCCTACGTGCCGGTCGCCGCCCTGCCGGTAATGCACCAGCGCGAAAATGTAATTCAGTTAACCGTTGACTGCTGGTGACACACGGAAGCTCTGGCTCATTCCGTGATTGTTTCGAAGTCTCAGTCACTAGACTCAATGGGCATCTGAGCGCCCAGTTCGTTTCACCTCGTGCTGTTCTCCTCAGAAGAGGAGCCTTGAGAGGGATTTGGAGTAGGCCTACGAGGTCTAAGAAGTTCTTAATGTAGAGAAACTGCGAATTGGCTGCAACAAATGCTCTTGGAGTCATTTATTTAATTATGGTTTAATATTAATTACGTTAAAAAATTTCATTTGTTATTCAATCATTTTCATCTCAAAAAAAAAGCTCTAGCCGACTAAGAAAGTACATAAAATACCGAATTAATATAATACGTTTGAATAACGATTCTCACCCAATCCAAAAAATGCTATTGGTTCTTACACCGGTACACAATGAAAACTTATTTTAACAATTTGACAAAATTTACTATTTTTAACGACTTTATAATTCGTAGTAATTGAAATAAATATTTTTGACAAAATTTTGAGAGTACCAAATTCAAACTTCAAAGGATATGAAACAATATATTTTTGAAATTTCGTGATGTACCAATCACTTTTTGCACATTATTTTTATATGCGTATTAGTTTGCTAATATGCATCCTCCCACTTCAATTGTGATCTCACTTAAACTCACATGTACTTGGCAAAAGGATTTGCTTATTCAATACATGGTCTTAAAATAAGTAAATATCCTTTCTAATTGAATTCGCGTGTCGTCTTGCTCATTGTCATTTACAAAACCGATGGAGACTGGAAATCGAAAACTGGTACACTTTTCCCCTAGAGTGACATGCTCTCCGGAGCCGATCGTTGGAAGTTCAACCACTCTGCAGCCTCTCCAGAAGTCATTTCCATTGTCGCGGTCTGCCATCTTCCCGACACAACACAGCTCGCGGGGGAATTTGGGGCTCGCCGAGCTTGAGCCACTCACAGCTGCTCGATAAGCAATTGAGTTGAGAAAGTCTTCACTGAATCGGGAATCGAACAGTAACCACAAGGTAGTCACACGTGTGTTTGGTAAGCCCGCAAAAAACTTCCTCTTGAATTTCAGCGTGTGTCGTATCTTGGTGTTGGTCATTTTCGCCAGGCGCAATTCTGCCAATGCTTTCTCCAGCAGCAGATGAACAGTCCCGAATTCGAAAGCCTTCTTTTGTTCTCTGCCGAGGTTACATTTACACGCGAGCCACACCTAGCACCTCTGGACTGAGGCAAACCCGCGTACTACATACATTAATACCAGGAGACATTTTATGTTAACATTTCGGCCGGTATTTAGGGGTGTTTTAGTTGATGTGTTCAGGCCGTGCTTTGGGAAAAATAAAATTACACGTATGTTAGGATTTGCTATTAGGAATGGACAGAAGCCCTATTTAGGTCGGTAGGAGAAGGTATTTACGGGCACATAAAATACAAACACGCAATTTAATAAGTTCCGGTCTCTTTTCCAATTAATTGAGTTTATTTCTTTCTGCAAGAATTCACAAATTTATTACTTTACACAATTTCAAAGAATTATCTTTACCTTTAAATAAGGTTTTCTTAAAATCGCACTATAAACCAGAGAGCTGTAGACGCTAAAATGTAAAACAGTAAAGAGAGAACCAAGATGATCTGTAATCAATATTTTACAAAGTTTGTAATGAATTGTCGTCATCCAATAATTAAGAGAGTTGTGAACGAAGTTTTAGAATACTTGCATTTCACATAGTTTCAAATATAACATTTCATATGTAGGACGATAAGTCGGTAACTTATGAGTTGAAAAATAAATTTCAATTTGCAAAGAAATTTATCACAGAAAAAAGGTTTACACGCGGGGCCATCAACTCAGACAGTACGAATGTGAAATGCCTCACTGTCTCATTACGTGCCGTTGGAATAAGTCAGCGGAGATTATGTAAGTACAGAAGGTCTTGAACAGAAAGGAAGCGGTTCCAGACGGCCGCGACAATCAACAAAAGAGAAAATGTAAATTTCGGGAGCGATGTCCTGCTCATCACCTCGGGATCCACCACCGTAGAGCGAGCTGGCGACTGCGCGCCTCACCGCCCTAAACCTTCGCGTCGCCGCGCCGCAGCCCTCTCAACTGGGCGACTCATAAAACCGTCGACAACTCTGCGCCGCCATGGAGGAAAAAGTGAGCCTTGATTACTTAACCTCAAAAAGTCAGTTTTATTATCTCCAGAGCATCGTTTTACTTTGTTGAGATTCTTCTTTCGTGTGATAAAGTTTGGCTTCGTGTGAAGAATATTACTGGTGAATGTCAATGCGCGAAATAAAAACTTTGAAGAAATATGATAGTTACACTGCATTATATTTTAAACGGACAGTAAACAATTCAAATCGATATACAAGTTTAAGTGGCAAGTAAAATGTGCTCTGCTGCATAACTGTTCATATTCTATTAGAGGCTGTTAGTGGCTTGCATCAGAAAAAACGCTTTTAAACAAAATGACACGAAATCATTTTCCAAAAATTAAATTTCTTTTCTGAAAACTCCGGTTGGTATTTTAACCACAAATTTTAAACGGACAAATATATTTTACTTAATATTACGTCTAAAAATGTGGTAGTACACAATCATAAATATTACGAAATAATAATTGTGTATGATACCCTAAACCCAAAATAATGCGATCAATATCAGGTGAATGCCGGAGCAGTACCCCAAAAAACTGGCCAGAGACCGCGCACGATCTTTCTTTCGCCTTCCTTGACGTGTCTTCACCTCTTACTTACACACAGTCACTAATATGCACTACACTACCACACATGCCGGTAGAACGCTCGGAAGCTTAGAGCTTGTCTCGGCTGGGGCGTTGGCCGCTGGAGGGAGATACCTAGTTGGAGAAAACCTCTGTAGGCGACGACAGGTCGGTACCGAATCTCGTCATCCATTGAGGGAAGATCACCGCTACCTGCCGAGGAAAGCATGCAGTACACTTACGGGACTAATGACATTAGCCATTAACGCGCCCGGAATCACTAACAATCAATACAAATAATCATCATGTAGGAAAGTTATACATACGACTTTTCCCCTGTATGTTAGGCAACTTCTCATGCAGTGATGTTCGGCGGGTACACGAAATCCCTGTGAGTGCGTCTGAACGCCTCAATGATATTATTCTTCGCGTTAAGTGAATGTATTTTGGATGGATATGAAGCGGTACGGTCAACTTTGAAAATTATTTTCCTTGGATAGGATTCTAGCCTGATGAATTTTTTGGAAGCTATTACAGAACCCGCGATCGGTCGTAAAGACGGCAACAAGCGCGGCGTAGCCACGACAAATTTTGTTCCAATTCATGAACACTTAAAATTTTGAAGAGTAATCTACAGAGAATGTCTAATTCTTGGCATATGTTTTCATACAAGTTTGTGTAGAAACCTTTTGCATGAACAATTACAAAAAAGTGTAATTTCTAATTTAGAGCGCCTAATTGTATTTTTTAAACATATTTCATGGTCTCACAACTCGTGGTTTCAGTATAGTGCGGGTAAGTCTGGACATGCTTTGAATCAAGGCGGCTTCACAAATTCGGTAGGTATTCGCCTAGTAGCGACCGCTCCCTGAATCCCGAATAGTGTGGATGTGTTTCCCGAGCGACGAACACTCGGTACTCATGTATCGCGTGTCGGCCTTCTGGACACGACAAGCGAAGCTAACATTCGCCAGCTATTCTGGATTCTGGCGAGCAGAAGCTCGCGACTCGGCGAATGGCGAGTGTGTGGAGCCGCCTGATGCTCAATATCGTTAATTCCAATCTCCCGTGACAGCCCGTTGAACAGGAGAAGTCGCCGCCGCCGTCGCCGGCGGCGGCGGCGGCAGCAGAGGCGGCAGCACCGGCGGCGGGAGAGGGGTTGGGGGCGGGGGCGGGGGCGGAGCGCAGACGTCGGGCAGCAACGCCGCTGCTGGACGTGCTGCTGGAGCAGATGTCGTCGACGGAGCAGCAGGCGCTGGGGCTGGTGGGCGCGCCTGGCGTCTCAGGTGTCGGCGCTGCGCCGCCTGCGCCACCCGCGACAGCGCACGCGACTTCACGGGTAGGCTTCCATCGCCCTTTCGCGGCACTCTCACTTCTCTCACTCACTCTACTCACTCTCTCTCACTCTCTCACACTCTCTCCACTCTCTCAATCTCTTCACTCTCTCACACTTCTCTCTCTCCACACACGTCTCACAACACTCTCTCTCACTCTCATCACTCACTCTCACTCATCTCACTCACTCTCTCTATCACTATCTCTCTCACTCTCTCTCACTCTCTCTCACTCTCTTCATCTCTCTCACTTCTCACACTCTCTCACTCTCTCACACACTCTCTCACTCTCTCACACTCTCTCACTCTCCACCTCTCACAACACTCTCTCACACTCTCTTCACCTCTCTCACACTCTCTCTCACATCTCTCTCTCACTCTCTCCACTCTCTCACTCTCTCACACACTCTCTCCACTCTCTAACACTCTCTCACTCTCCACACATCTCTCTCACACTCTCTCACTCTCTCAACACTCTCTGCACACTCTCTCACACTCTCTACACTCTCTCACACACTCTTCACACTCTCTCACACACTCTCTCACACTCTCTCACACACACACACAAACACACACCCTCTGCATCAGGGTGCACTTGGCGGGTCCCTGCACAGCACTTATCTGCGGGCCACCGGTGCTGGTCCATTCAGCGGTCATGGGAGGGGCGGGAGGGGGTCACGAAACACGATTGGCACTAGACTAGTGAAAGGTGTGAGCACGGGCCACTACATCGGCTCTACAGCCGACCACTGCGAACAATGTTGCCCCCAGTTCTTGTATTTTGAGCAGTCGTGCACTACACAACCTTTAATGTAAGGACTTTGAGGTTCTCCTCGCTGGGGCGGTGCCTGGCAGTGAGGATATCTAAAGATGAAACCACAACATTATAGGCTGGTGGTGGTCCACGTTTCACTGGGGGGAGGGGAGGGCAGTGCTACATCATAGACTATAGCACGCACTATATTTACGACACTAATGATCTAAGGGGTTGACGCGCCCGGAATCAAATTCTCTTATTGACAAACTCACTCAAGGATAGGCGTCCAGGTAAATATAGCAAGCGTGCCTGCTTGTATGTCCGTAAAGGTCAGGATGTAAACTCTTTGGTCCTGCATTCGGGCGCGTGGGGTGTCATTCGATGCCACTCGGCCTACTGGTTGAAACTTATCCTTTTTTGCGGATTCCTTCAGGACATTCGAAGAAGTTCTCGGGAAAAAACAAAACAAACGTGTTTGCTGAAAGGTATTTAGAGAGGTAGCCTATTGACTTGGTCATTCTCGTCAAGATGAATCGATTGATATTGATATTTTAACTTTCTATGCCGATGGTAGAAGAACTGGACATCAGGATTGTTTGAAATTATTATGAGATAATGATATCAAATAAAAAAATTAACTTTAAAATAAGCACTGAAGGCTCCGCAAGAAACTGATATGCTAGAAAAACGCAAAAGCAAACGAAACAAAAAATTGAATGCATATAAAACACATATTTTCAAACAAATATTTATTTATTTAACGTCACAGCAGGTATTTGAAATGCATTATCTTGTAAACTTCGGTATATTTAGTGTCGTTACTTATAAATATGTAGTAATATTATCATTTATAAATGCTAATGTTAAATTTAATCTGTAATGTTTCTCTCTGTATGGTCACAATTTTCTTACATTTTTGGAACAACTAATAAAAAGTTATTAACACTATGAGAGCTTTAAGCAAGGCTTCATAAATATAATCTTTACTTTAGAACGGGTTTTCTGCGATGACTGTAGTAAAGAAGAGATTAACTTTTAGAATTATCCTTTCCCGTAATAAGCTCTAATGAAGTTAATAATTTTGATAATTATTTTTATCGGTTGCTCCGCGTTTTATTTTCGATTTAATATCAGCGATATATGTGTCTCAGCGACTGATCTAAATATTCAATTTAAGGAATCTTATTTTCATGTCAGTTTAATATGTGAAGCTAGATAGAACCCTTACATGAACTACTGGGTTTCAAGAGGGTAATCAGTAGTTCCCTGAAAGCAAGATTAAGTTTTTTGTCTGACCGGGAATAATGGCTAATGGATTCATTTTAGTACATATGTTCATGTTCAAGCAAGGAAAGTATTGGATTAATCTATGGCACCTTAACTAACATCCACTTCTCATTCACGTGTAAATATTGCTTCTCGTCTTGCATAAGACTGTAGTTTATTTTCTCAATGCGGAGTTGGGGTAAGGCGGGGTTTGAATCGCCGATTTATAAATAATTTGTGCGTGTGGGCGTGTGTGTATGTGTGAAGGGGAGGCGTTGGAGAAGGTGCGGGCGGAAGACGAAGAACCGAGGTCAGAGAGCGAAGGAGAGACCACGGAAGGCGAAGAAGGGAAAGCGGAGGGCATGGGAAAGCGAAGAGAAGGAGCTCGAGGAAGAGCAGGAGGACACCAAGGAAGGGCGAAAAGCGCTGAACGGAAAGGGAAGCCTTTAGAAGATGGACCTGAAGGCGCCGACGAGCCGCTTGTTGGGTCCACGGAAACGGGCGAACATGCGGAGGTATGATTTGTCGAATTTGAACACATTCTTATGTAACATATTGCAGATATCAGTAGTATATAATAAACTAAGGGGAGATGACACAAATCCCTGAAAATGTGCTGCCGCTGTATGAGGAGTAACCCCGCAGGGTGCACCAAACACCTTTAAACCAAACTAATTTTCTAGATAATAATATTAAAAAATAAGGTGCATAAGCAATCCGTAAGATACAGGAAGTTGTTCCTGTCACATCCTCCAATAACATTTGTAAACGATGCGTGCTAGGCCTTTATAATACATGTCATGCTTCGTATGATGAAATGTCAATTTTATAAATAATAATATTATAATATATATTTTCATTTTTTAAAATTACTAGTTCATTATTCTGTTAGAATTAACACTTCTCAACTTTACTGTTATTACCATTTATTGTGCTTACATATTACTTATAAGCATCATCTTCCGATTACTTGTTAATACTTAAACATGAAAGGTACAAGAGCATGTGCGTAGTCGACGATAAAAGTGTTTTCTCCTGTCTTTTACCCTAAATGGTAGGCAACTTATCTTGTATGGCATGCACACGAAATATCTTTTTCTGCAACTGGACATGTACCTGCCTAACAAGGGGACAAAGTCAATATTCAAAGTTTTAAGGAAGGGGTGTTTTTCTTACACCATTGAAAATAGAATCAATCGTAGGCCAACATAAATCAATGTGAAATTAGGAGGTAGGAACGACGTTTGTCTTTGGCCTGTCATGCAATGAAAGAAGGGAATTTAAAGAACACGTTGGCCATACGAACCAAAAATCACTGAATACCGACATTGGCTCTTCTTGCACCAAGCCACAGATATACATATAAATACACACCACCCCATATACAGGTGTTCGGGGAGGAAACGTCAGAAATTGGCAAATATGTAAGCTTAAGACAATTTTAAACATATTTTGTCTAATAAACTATGATGATTAACATAGAAATAAAAAAATGCTTTTTCTATTTCTCGTTAATTTTTTCTTCCTGAACAAATATATTAATTTCTTTCGTAAATAATAAACAATTTACATATTTGGGAGTGCTTCTGTGCTTGTGCAATGCACATTTTTGCGTAGAAAGCATGTTTTCAAACTGTTGTTTGAGCGTTTAGATTTAGATTTATTCAGTGAAAAAACAGTCAAAGCTGTACGTAACGTAGGGGGGACGTTGCGACTGAATCATTCGGAATATCCACATAGTTCATCAGAAAAACTAGCTTAAAATTGTCTTAAGAGCCCTGTGTATTGTAATTTCTCTATATTGGGCGCGCGTGTGTGCGTGTGTGCGGTGGCAGGAGGCGCCGCGGGCGGCGGCGGGGCGGCGGTGCGGGGCGCGGGCGGCGCGCGCGCGCGCGCGCGCGCACGCGACGCGTCAGAGAGCAAGCGCGTGCCGGATTGAGGTAGGCCGTGGGCCTCGAAGCGAGTCGAGTGCCTGCTGCGCGCGGCCGAGCGCGGCGCTGAGCTCACGGGCTCCGCGCTCAGGGCCCTGCGCGCCGCCGAGAAGCAGCTCTCCGAAGGTACGAGGGCCGCTCGCCAACCTCCTCCTCCTCCTCCTCCTCCTTTTCCTTCTTCGTGTCTTCTTCTTGATCATGATCATGATCATCTTCTTCGTCGCCTTCTTCTTCATCATCGTCTTCTTCGTCGTCGTCTTCTTCTTCGTCGTCTGCTCTTAGTCGTCTTCTTCTTCTCCTCCTCCTTCTTGTCCTCCATTTCCTTCTTCTCCTTCGTCTTCTTATTCGTCTTTTTCGTCTTCTACTTCATCATCTGCATCGTCTTCTTCTTCTTCTTCTTCTTCTTCTTCTTCTCTTTTTCTTCGTTTTCTACTTCTTCGTCTTCTTCTTCCCCGTCTTCGTCTTATTTTTCGTCTTCTTTTTTCCCTCGTCATCTTCTTGGTCTGCTTCTTCTCCGCTTCTTCGTCTTCTTCTTGGTCTTCTTCTTCTCCGCTTCTTCGTCTTCTTCTTCGTCTTCTTCATCTTCATCTTGTTTTTCTTCTTCTTAGTTTTCTTCTTCATCTTCTTCGTCTTCTACTTCGTCTTCTTCTTTTTCGTCTTAATATTTTCTTCGCCTTTATCTTCTTCCTTCTTCCTCGTTCCCTTCTTCCCCTTCTTTTTCTTCATTCCCTTTCTTGTTCGCCTTTTCCTTCTTCGTCATCTCCGCCTTTGTTTTTCGCCTTCTTCTTCGTCTTCCTCTTCGTCTACTTCTTCGTCTTCTACTTCTTCTTTTTCGTCTTCATATTTTCTTCGCCTTTATCTTCTTCATCTTTAACTTCTTCGTCTTTAACTTCTTCGTCTTTTTCTTCTTCGGCGTTCTTGTTCGTCTTTTTCTTCTACGTTATCTTCGTCTTTGTCTTTCTCGTCTTTTTCGTCTTCGTCTTCTTCCTTTTTTTCGTCTTCTTCATCTTCTCGTACGTTTCGTTCGTCTCGATCGACTTGTTCGTCCTGTTCGTCTTGTAGGTCTTGTTCGTCTATTTCGTTTATTTCGTCCTTTTCTTCTTTTTCGCCTTTTCATGTTTTTCGTCTTTGTCTATTTCTCTATTTCGTTTTCGGTCATGTGTGTCTTGTTCGTCCTGTTCGGCATATTCGTCTATTTCATTTGTTTGGTCTTTTTCGTCTATTTCGCCTTTTTCGTCTTATTCGTCTTTTTTGTCTTGTTCCTGTTGTTCCTCTTGTTCGTCTCGTTCGTCTATTTCGTCTTGTCTTCGTCTTTTTCGACTTGTTCGTCTTGTTGGACTGGTTCGTCTTGGACGTCTTTTCGTCTGGTTCGTGTTGTTCCTCCCGTACGTCTTGTTCGACTTGTTCGTCTATTTTGTCTCTTTCGTTTTTCGACTTTTTCGGTATTTTCGATTTTTTCGTCTTTTCATTTTTTCGTCTTTTTCGTCTCGTCTTTTTCGTATTATCGTCTTTTTGTGTTTTTCGTCTTTTTCATATTTTTGTCTTATTCGTCTTGTTCGTCTCGTTTGTCTCGTTCGTCTCGTTCGTCTCGTTCACCTCGTTCGTCTCGTTGCCTCATCCGTCTCGTTCGACGCGTTCATTTCATTCGTCTCGTTCGTCCATTTCGTCTTCTTTTTCTTCGCCTTATTCGTCTTGTTCGTCTTGTTTGACGTGTTCGTCTTGTCCGTCTTGCTCTTTTGTTCGTCCTGTTTGTCTTGATCGTATTGTGCATCTATTTCGTCTATTACATTTTTCGCCTCTTTCGTGTTTTTCGCCTTGTTCGTTTTGTTCTTGTTCATCTAGTACGTCTCGTGCGTCTATTTTGTCTCGTCCGTTTCGTTCGTCTCCTTTGTTTCATTCGTCTCGTTCGCCAATTTGTCTTGTTCATAGCGTACGTCTCATTCGTCTCGTTCGTCTATATTGTCTATTTCGTCTTGATCGTCTTTGTCTTTTTAGTCTTAATTGTAGTGTTCGACTAGTTCGTCCTGTTCGTCGTGTTCGTCTTGTTCGTTGCGATCGTATCGTTCGTCCCGTTCGTCTCGTTCGTCTTGTTCGTCTTGTTCGTCTTATTCGTTTTGTTCGTCTTGTTCGTGTTTTTCGACATTTTCGTCTTTTTCGTTTTATTCGTCATTATCGCCTTTTTTGTGTTTTTCTTCTTGTTAATTTTTTCTTTTTCGACATTGTCGTCTTGGTCGTCTTGTTCGTCTTGTCGACCTGTTCGTCTTGTTTAGTTCGTCTCGTTCATTTCGTTCGTGACGTTCGTGACGTTCGTGACGTTCGTGACGTTCGTCTCGTTCGACATGTTCGTCTTGTTCGTTTATTTCGTTTATTTCGTCTTTTTCGTCTTTGTCATTTTCGACTTGTTCATCTTGGACTTGTTCGTCATTTTCGTTCATCAAGACGAAAAAAGAAAACGAGAGATGATGGAGTACAGACGAACGACAATGGACGAACGACGAAACTTTAGAAAACACTAAAATGTGGAAAAACTGAAAAAACTAAAAATTAAAAGCATAAAAATTAAAAAAAATTGAAACATAAAAAAACAAAAAATTTAAAAACTCAAAAAATTTAAAAATTCAAAAAGTATAAATATTCAAAAATAAATAAAATTCAAAAAACAAAAAATTAAAAAATCAAAAAATATAAAAATTAAAAAATAAATTTTTTTGAAAAATATAAAATTCGAAAAAGTACAATTTCAAAATTTTGACGAAAGAAGAACGACGAGCGACAAATGAACGTCTTACACATATCGAATAAACACGAAAGATCAAGGACGAAAAAAAAGACAACAAAACACCAAAGACAACACGAAAGGAGAGAGACAAATGACAAGACACAAACGAAGAAGTACGAAAGACGAGTACACGACGAAACAATAGAACACACTAAGAAGTGGGAAAACTGAAATAACTAAAAATTAAAATACATATAAAAATCAAAAACATAAAAATAAAAAACATAAAAATTAAAAAAACATAAAAATTCGAAAAATATATAAACTAAAAAACATAAAAATCCATAAATATAAAAATAAAAAATGTATAAATTCAAAAAATATAAATTTCGAAAAATATTAAAAATCAAAATACATTGAAATACAAAAAAATTCGAAAAATATGAAAATCGAAAAAATAAAATTTCAAAATATTACAATTTTTGACAAACGAAGAGCGACGAGAGACGAACGACAATGAACGTCGAACAATGATCTATGAAACACGAAAGATTAAGGACGAAAAAAAGACGACAACACACCAAAGACGACACGAAAGGGGAAAAACAAATGACGACACAAGTGTATAAACATGAACGGTGAGGTACGAAACACGAGCGACGAGATACGAAAGACGAAATAGTCAAGATAGAAGAAGGCGAGAGCCGTTTTTCGTACCTCACCGTTCGTGTTAACACACTCGTGTCTCGTCATTTGTCATTCACCTTTCGTGTCGTGTTTCGTGTGTTGTCATCTTTTTTTGTCCTTCATTTTTCGTTTTTCATCGATCATTGTTCGACATTCATTTGTCGTACGTCGCTCGTCGCTGTTCCTTCCTCGTTCGTCAAAATTGGTAAAAAATTTAAAATTTAATTTTTTCGAATTTTTCGAATTTTTTTATTTTTCAAATTTGTATATTTTTCGATTTTGATATTTTTTGAGTTTTAATGTATTTTTAATTTTCATTTTTTTAATATCAGTTTTTTCAGTTATTCCATTTTTTAGTGTGTTCCAATCATTCGTCGTTCGACCATTGTCGTTTGTCTCTATTCCATCATCTCTCGTTTTCTTTTTTCGTCTTAACAACTTCGTCTTTCGTCTCTCGTCGCTCGTCTTTCCTCCCCCACAGTTCGTGTTTATACACTAGTGTCCCGTCAATTGTGTTTCCCCTTTCGTGTCGTTTTTCGTGTGTCCTCGTCTTTTTTTCTCATTCAACTTTCGCGTTTCATCGATCTTCGATCATCGTTCGTAAAAATTTGTAAAATTTTGAAATTTATGTTTTTCTTGATTTAAATTTTTTTGAATGTTCCATATTTTCGAAGATTTATTCTTTTTGAGTCTCTTTATATATCGAAAATTAAATTTTTTGAATTTTTTATTTTTTATAATTGTCGAAATATACATTTTAAATTTTTATGTTTTTTGAAATTTTATGTTTTTCAATTTTTTGTTATTTCAGTGTTTCCACATTTAGTGTGTTCTAATGTCTCATCGTTTCGTGTCGTTTTTGGTGTGTTCCCGTCTTTTTCTTCGTCCTTCATTCGTCATTTCCTTTCGTCTTTGTTTCATCAATCTTTGTTTGACGTTCATTTGTCGTACGTCGCTTGTCGATCTTCGTTCGTCGTTCGTCAAAATTTTTACATTTTTGAAATTAACTGTTTTTGAATTTTAATATTTTTCGGATATTTATGTTTAACAAATTTTTATGATTTTTATGATTTTTAAATTGTTTTTGTGATTTTTTAAATTATTTGATTTTTATATTTTTTATTTTTTAAATATTTTGAATTATAATGTTTTTAAATTTTTTGTTAATTTAGTTTTTTTTACTTTTAAAGTGTTCTAATGTTTCATCGTTTGCCTATTGTTGTTCGTCCGTACTTTATCATCTCTCGTCTTCTTCTTTCGTCTTGACTCTTTCGTCTTTCGTATCTCGTCGCTCGTTTTTCGTACCTCACCGTTCGTGTTTACACACTCGTGTCCTG
>BOPP01000352.1:616945-642836 GCA_017312745.1 Gryllus bimaculatus | reverse complement strand
TATGGGTGTTTCAAAGTGAGCAAAATCCAACAAAAGTTGTTCGTGCACGAAGCACTTCCTAACAGATGGTCGCCTGTTTTTTCGAAAAACTGGACATGTCGCAACCGTAGTCCCAGAAAAACGCAGAACAGTCAATTCTGAGTGGTACACAACAATTTGTTTGCCAGCTGCTTCCAAGAAATCAGGAAAACAAACCGCCGAAGACGGATCACTCTTCACCACGAAAATACCGAGCTCTCACACATCGGCTCAAACTGCATTTTTTTTTAAATTTATTGTCTACCTGTTCAACATACATGTTTTTCAGGGTTGTGAATACAATCATACATAACTTTTGGTTTATTCCTAACTGTGGGTGCCCTCGACGGATGCGATAAGTGTTTTTGGTTATTATTATTATTATTTTTTTTATTAATAATTTAATTATTACGGAAGTATATTAAGAGTACAGAGACTGATCGTTGATATGATTATTCGATAAAGGTTATTATTATTGAGCCCATTTCTGGTATTTTATTGTGGTCTGAATCTGTCTTTAGGGAAGCGTGAGTTGATGCGTAAGTTCGGTTCTGCTGTGCGTCCAAGGTTGAAAATGGAGGTGCTGGGAGATGAGGGGAGTGATGTGAAAAGTCTTCGGACAGTTGGTAATGTGTTCTTTTATTGTCGGAATTTGCAGTTCGTGGTGGATTGCTTGTTCGAATAAACCATGGCGCTTTAATTATATTCTTAGCGCTTTATTTTGTATAGTTTGCAACAGGTTTATATTAGATTTTGCTGCATTTCCCCATATTGGGCATGCATAAGTCATAGTTGGTCGAATTATAGACTTGTAAATTATTATTCCGGTCTCTATTTTAAGGAGGATTTTTTGTTAATTAGTGCGTAAAGTTGGGAAAGTTTTGCTTTGTTTTTGTTCGTGTTGGTTAAATGTGTGTTTTCCAGTTTATTTAGTATCAAGTTGCATTCCTAAATATTTCGCTGCTGTATTATTTGCAGCCCAGGGAATATTTTCGTTGTTCAAAATTAACTCGGAGGGGTGAGGGATGTCTTAGGGTGAAAATTTTCGCCTGTTTTTATATGGATTCATTTTAATTCTCCAATTTTTTGCCCATTTATTGAATATGTCAAGGTCGTCTTGTAAGTTATTCCTAGCTGTCATAATGTCCCCATGTTTGGAAAAAAGTGCAGTGTCGTCAGCGTAAAGTGCTATTTGTGAATCTATTAGGTGTGGATAATCGGATATATATAAATTGAATAATACAGGTGATAATGGGACCCTTGGGCAGCCCTGCTGAAATCTGGCGTAAGGATGATATGGCATCATTAATTTTGACTTGGAACTTTCTTTGGTTTAGAAAACTTTTAATAATTTGGAATAAGTAGTCTGGAGTGCCTATTTGTCTTAATTTGTAGAGAAGGCCTTGATGCCATATTTTGTCAAACGCTTTGGTGATGTCCAGGAATATTGCGATAGTGTGTTGTTTCGCATGGAATCCTTGCGCTATATATTTCGGTAAGCCGTAATATTTGAAGTGTTGTGGAGTGGTTAGGTCGAAATCCAAATTGCGTGTCTGGGATTACATGTGTGTTGGTCATGAATTTTATTAATCGTTTTTAGTATCAGTTTCTCTAATAGTTTCGACAATGACGGGAGTAGACTTATTGGTCTATAGTTCGCTGGATCTTTTGATTCTTTTCTGCTTTTCGGAAGGGTAGCACTGTGTGCGATTTTCCAATCGTTGGGAAAGTAACCTATTCTGAGTGCTGCGTTAAAATATTGCTTGTCATGCCTGCTATCGAATTGTTATTTAGTTCTTTTAGAACTTTATAGAAATAAAGTCGTATCCTGCTGATTTCTTAGTTTTTGATTTTTTGATTTCTTGTTTAATTTCTGATGGGGTATGTACTTTATATTGACTGAGCTGTATATAGTGGTTTCTGATTAAATTCCTCTACTTGTTTATTTAAAGTGATCGTTTTCGACTGAGTTTGGTTGAACGACTCTTTCAAAGTAGTCAGCTATAAGAGATGTTTCTTCCAAATCAGAATTTGTCACTTGTGAACCTAGTTTTAATTGTGGAAATTCTTGTTTTTGTCTTTTTATTCTATGTATGGTAGACCACATATGCCTAGATGACGGGTGAATTTCTTTTAGAAAAGTCTGAAGCTTGCATATCTATGTTGGTCTAGTTTAGTTTTAACTAGTCTCGTCAGTTTGTTTAATTTCTTCTAAGTCTGGTCGTCGTGTCTTTGCAATAGCGTCTTAAATTGTGTTTACTTTTAATTAGGTTTATGATTTTATTTGGGATTTGTTGCTTGTATATTGGGTTTGTTATTTTGAATATGTGGTAGAATTTGTGAGGGATCCTTGTATGTTGCTGACTAATCGTTTTACTTCATTATCTAAGTCTTTTTCGATTGAATGTTTTGCGGATGTTTGTAGTTAATTTTTAAAACTTCTCTGAATTTAAACCAGTTAATTTTACCTTTTTGCTGATTATATAAGATGATAGATAGAGAGGATGAAATGATATGATTATTGGATTGTGATCCGAGTCGAGTTCAGGAATTACTTTTTGGTATAGCGGAAAATCAATATTTTTTGTGATGAGGATATCTAATATGTCAGGAATTATATTATTGTTGTAAGGGTAATAGGTGGGTTCTATTGGGGCCATAATACTTAAATGAGAGTGGTAGCTAGATTTAGTAAATTTTGCCCTTGAGGAGTTGTTGTGTTGCATCCCAACCGCAGTGTTTGCTATTTAGGTCACTATTAGAATGATATTATCGTTTTATTTTCAAAAATTTCAGTAATATATTTTCTAGGGAATAGCTTATTTGAGGTTTATACGCCGATATAATGGTTGTGTCTTTTGTTATTATTTTGGTTGTTATTGCTATGGTTTCTAGGTCGTTGCTCGTAGGACTATTAATTAACGTATGTTTTATATCTTTTGTGCACTAGTATAGCCACTCCTCCTGCGGCGTCGCTGAGAGACGGTCGTTGCGATAGATATTAAAACCTGGTATTGAGAACTTGTTTGAGGATAACAGGTGAGTTTCTGAAATACAAGCTATTTTTATGTTGTGGCTTGCTATAAAGTGTTCGTAATTGATTTTCTTGCCTTTTTATTCCGTTCGCGTTCCAGTTGAGAATGTTTGTTTCTGGATTTTTATTTACGTCCATATCGAGGGCTGATTGTATTAAATATTTGTATTTGTGGAATGAGTCATTTATTACTTGGTGATGATTGTAGTTATTACTCACCTTAGTGTAGAGGGAGATTGGAGTTCGATAACGGGGGCTTGGCTGTTAAGGTCTGAGGATTTGAAACCAGGGATTTATGGGAGGTCGTTGCGTTGGGATTGTTTGTTGTGGATGATTTTAGGGACTGGTTTCGTCAGGTTTTTTAATCTCGTGGATATCTCTGTTATTAAAAGCCTGTCGTCTCTGATTATACCGCTCTGTTGATTTCTTAGCAGTTTCTGATAAACTTCACACCCTTTCAATTGGCTGTGTGCTCTTTTTTTACAATAACGCATTCGGACTTTTTCTGTTTTAGGTTCGTGCATTTTGAATAATGGTGGTTACCTAAACACCTAACGCATCTCGGGAGCGCGCACAGTTAGCTTGAGTGTGATCAAATCTTTGCAGTTTTTTACACTGAATTGGTAATTTTTGGTTGGATCTAGGAATACCCTAATAACACTATATAAAATCTACTCTAATGCTAGATATGCTCCTTCCTTTGTTATTGTCCTCTAAATCTACAGCACATGTTGTTAATGGTTTTCTGTCTTTTCGTGAAGGCGAGTTCTTGATTACTGGGTATTTTTAACTAGTTCTTGAAAGATTTCTATTTCACTATATAGTGTATGAATATCTTAATAATGATTGAAAAGTTTTTATGCTTGGGTCACGAAAACGCGGGTATTCATTTGGTTTCGTTTCAAAATTTACGAAGAACTCTGAAATCTTCTATTGAATTAAGTTTTACTTTCACCTCTGTCTGCTTCATTTTTGTTTGTAAAATCTCTTTACTACATTTTTAATGTCATTTATTAACAGTTGAAATTTCGCTATTGTGTATTAATTATTGAGGAATTTTGGATTCACTGTTTCCGCGGAACTGATATGTTCGTCCTCATCTGTATCGTTATTTAATGTTTCGAACCTGTTTGCTGAGGAATAGCATATCGTGAAACAGATCCAGTTTTTGTCTTTTGCGCTCACTTTGTTCTATTGGGCAGGTGCACTGTGTTGCAAGGGCGGCCACTTGAGCGTTGGCTGTTTTGTACTGCGTTTGAAGGTCCTGTATTTGCTGTTGCAATTGTAGCAGTTGTTGGTGCTGTTCCTGAAGTTGATGCTGCTGCGCCTGTATTGCTGATGTTGCTGATCTATGATGAGCTGTTGTTGGTACTCCAACGAATTTGCATGGCGTCGGGCGTAGTGTTGTTTCACGGCTTGCATCGCTCTTCTTTATGCTCTGTCCGAGCGTAGAGCACGGTAATCTCTTTTATCTATTTTCCACTTTTCGTTAAAGGATATGGAATAATTTCGAACACTGGTCACTTCACGAGCACTCGCAACTCACTGAGTGCTCAACTGGACGCCCGACTGAAAACTAACAAGGTAGCGCTGGCGGTCACAACCCTCGCCACCGCTGTTAGCGCTGAACTGTAACTGCATTTTTGAGCACCCAAAACAACGATTTGATGAGTCATCCGCCTATAGTCCTGACTTGGCACCGAATGACGTCTTTTTATTCCCGTACGTAAAATACAAACTGAGAAGTCAACGTTTTTCGACCAGCTGAAGAGCGCGTTGCTACGGTCAAAATGGCATGTTTTGGAGATCAATCAGAGTGGCTAAATTGCTTCGACAATTGGTTCAAACGCATGCGAAAGAAAATAGATCTTCATGGGGGATATTTGAAAAACAATAAAAATGATTATTATTTATTTTTGTTCTCTAATCCTGAAATATAAAAGGCAACCCTCGTATTTGAATTTTTGCAAAGCATAGCGTACAACGTGAATGAACAAAAATTGTGACCATAGAGTATGAATGTGAAGACACTACAGTAGCGACGCCATGCCGGTTTTGCAAGTGAGTGATTCTAAGTTAAACCGCAAAATGTGAAACAAAACATTATTATTTTAGCTACTTGAAACTTCTTTATGAGATCTACCGTTAAAAATGGGTGACACTTACTTTTCTTTTTTCTAACCTACTCCTTTCAGAAATATACATTTTTTCAAAAAATCCAGCGCGCTAATGTTTAAACTTTTTACGCAAATTCCGTTTCTTCAGAAATACAAAGTACCTCTAAATTAATCTTTAAAATGATGTTACTTTCATGTAATGTAAATATATTTTTATTGATATATTATTTTAATATTTAAAATAAATAAGTTTAATTTTTTTAAATGCAAATTTTCATTAAAAATCAAACGACACTCGAATTAATTTTTAAAAAATACCCATGTTTTCTACACTAATGTTGTATAGATCTGCCACATTTTAAAGTGGACACATATGAGTAACATTTTTGAAAGAGCTTTGTTCACCGTTAACATTTTGAAAGAGCTTGTTCGTCAATCCGCTGCGCGACGCACGGCAGCAATTACACAATCCTGGCGAGGCTTCTGTCAGGTTACGAAACCCTCGCGATTACTGTCTTAATGGAACGGTTCTGAAAAATCTACTATTCGCGTTTATATACAAACAACTGTCGGGGCTAGGATCTGCTGAAACAAAGCAGCCTTCTTTTCAAATACATCGCAGTTGTGTAAGCAGAGATATCCGAGAAACATGTGAAGTTATCCACTGACAATAAAGAAACTGACCAAGTTATTTCGTCTTCTGTTTCTTCTGCTGTCTTCACCCGTTGTTTGTTTCAGCTGCTCTCATCACAAGAGAATAATAAAACTAGATACCAGGAGCCAGAGAGTATTATATCAGAGACGGCCAGTCAATGTTATTCGGGAGCCCTTATTTTCGTGGAGGGGAGAAATCCGAATCTCCCACCCCAACAGAAACAGCGGAATGAGAAAGAGGCAGCCATATTTAACCCGCCAGCCAATAAGCGTCGAAAGGCAGTAAACATTGAAATGGAGGAGGACGTGAACCGGGCTATTTGAAATTACAATTATTTAGTAAATTTCAATATGGCGACATGGTTATGTACACTCTTGGAAACATAAAGTTTCGCGTCGAAAATGCCTTGGCGCGCTAGGTGATGGCTCTGGACATCCCTGCTCGCCGACAGCTCTATCTACCGTTTATTCCGAAACTACGCTCTGTAAGATCGTGCTATGAAGATTTAATTTATCTTATTGAGAGAGGTTTAAAATATTTTAACATCCATCTTGAGAGCAAAAATAGTTGTAGCACTGAGGAAAAAAGACTTTCGTGATTCCTGCCAGTAAAAACTCAAACTGACAACATTTTTTGTAAAACGTAATGTTTCTTTCAAGTTTTCGTTAACATAAAATGTGTTGGTATAAGGGCAGCAGGACAAGGGCGAAGAATGGCTCAGTATCAATGTGCTGTTCAGCACTCGTGAAGTTGCGGGTTCGGTTCCACCCTACATAGATATTTTATCCATTCTACAGAGCAATAAAATCCACTAAATTATAACATTTTACATTTGTCGTGACAATTTTATGCATAAAACGGTGAAAATTCGCTGTCGGAAGAAGAGCGAATAGTTTCAACTGTAAAGAAACTTAGAAAATTGATCCACTGTATTAAAAATATATGTGTGTGGAGTATTATGTTAGTTGGAGATAATTAGTGTGAGCATTATGTAGGTGTGGAAGATAACAATTAATATATGTTAGTCCAGTACCGTTTGAGCATTTTTATTAACGATTTAGTTATCGCAGCTGTTTGACCACCCGTAACGTTTTGAGATTTCTAAAAGATTTCAGCCAGCATGAGCAGGACCAATAACACCAAACATTACATAAATATTTTTTATTTGAAAAACTAAGCAAAAATGTCCTCCAACTCACGTGACACAATCAAAATATGTAAAAAATTAAATGTTGGCCATAACACTTAATTCAGGGGTCTAGTTTGAAAATGGGACTTCATTCCAGACTGTTTGGAGAAAAACAAAAAAAATGTCGTATCATTTGTTTTTAAAACATTCTTGATGCTAAATGTTTGGGTTAATGCCCTTGGCTAGTGAAAGTCAAAAACAATAGAATAAGATAATTAAGGAATGGTAGTTATTACGAAGAAAGTTGAGCTAAAAATTTAAAAAAGACTAATTTGAAATTTTAATTTAAGTATTTTTGGATTTTTGTGAAACGTATTTTTAGTGAAAAAACCTTCTTTTTATAAGTATTTTTACATAGTGTTAATTATTTCAATTTCGATTTTAATATATCATGTGAAATTTTTTATCAAATATGAAGATCAGCAGACCGTAATGCTGACGTTCACAACACTAATCATTTTCAGTAGTATCAGCTTAATCAATGCTTAGGCCAGTTTGATTTCTACAGAATTGATACATGTCAGAATGGGAAAGATCGGTATTTGCAACGAAATAAAGATTACGGAAATATCGCATTCTGATATTAACATATTATTCATAATGCGGTCTTCCATGATCTTCAGGAGCCCTCTGGCTGTGAACAAAAACCGCGTTTTATTACAAATCATTTTATAAACGACGACGTAATTGCAACGGACCCCTATTGAAAGGCAGTATTCTAATTTTTCACCATTGGTGAAAATGTTGCGTTTTGAAACTAGACCCTCAATTCGTCGATTCTCGCCAATATTAGAACAATTTTGCATTTATTTAAGTAGAATTGACATTTGATGCATTCGGAGTAACGCTCGAGCACTGCCTGCATCCGTTCGTCATTCGTATTAGTTCCGTGAAAAATAAACCAATCTGAATATGTTTTCCGCACCCCAATACGGAGGCAGGTATCATAGATAACATCGTCAAGCAACATGAGATATCTTCATTATTCTTCTAATGCAAAGCCAACTTCTTAGATACATGAACACATAATAATAATAATAATAATAATAATAATAATAATAATAATTAATAATAATATAATAAAATAAGGTGATGATCAGGGATGCTGGTGAATGGTGGTGAATCAGGAGCTGAAAAAGAAATACCTCAGAAAAAAACTGAGAAGAAAGGTGAATAACATCCTCATCAATACAAAAATTCATCGAAGCACGAGCCCTTGAATTCAACAATAACAAACACCTTTGACACCTATGACAAAAGCTTTGGCGTTAACAAAACGCCTTCGACGCTACAGGGAATTGCACTACGAGGAAGCAACAGATTCTCTTTTTAACAGAAACCAGAAAGCATTCTTCAGGAATAGTTCAAAGGGCAAAGGGCTTGTAAATTGATATGGAAGAGTCAAAGCCTTCCCTCAAGGCACAAATAGAGGACTTTTGGAAGCCTATCTGGTCATCTGCTGTGTCCCACAACCCAGATATGACGTGGATTGAAATGGAATATGACAGACACCGCAGATATCCCTCTAATGTGTGAACCAATCATCACCGTGGAATTGTCAAGCAGCTTTTGAGCAAAGCACATACTGGAAGGCACAGGCAGTGATGGCCTCCACAATTATTGGCTCAAAAAATTTTACCAGCTCTCACCATCATATAGCTAATATAATTCAATATTTTCTTCACAATCCAGAAATCTACCTCACTTCCTCACTGAAGGTAGAACATTTTTGGTACCAAAGGAGGGTGACACTAAAGACCCCTCGAAGTACAGGCCTATAACCTGCCTTCAAACTTTCTACAAACTCATAACATCTTGTGTTTCTAGAATGATGATGAACACACATTGAGGAACAGAACATCTTAGCAAATTAACAGAAGGATGTAGACGCAGGATCTCAGGGAGCAAGGAGCAACTCATTATAGACTCGGTAATTATGGGGCAAGTGCTTGAAAAACAAAGAAACTGTACGCATGCTACATAGATTACGCTAAAGCATTCGACACGTGCCCCATTCTTGGCTCCTTCATGTTTGGATGTATACAAGGTCCACCCGTTTATCCAAAACTTCCTGAAAACTGCGATGAGTCGATGGAATACAAAACTGTATCTCTCTAATGGAAAACAATCCGTCCACACAAGATACTATACACATTCGCCGAGGGATTTCCAGGTGACTCTTTAAGCCCTTTATCTGTTGTTAGCCTTGAATCCCCTCTCTACTCTACTTAATCATCTAATTATGGAATCGCTCTTAAAAGGGGAAACCAACTCTTCTTCGTGTCTACATCTTTCATGGAATGACCTGAAGCTCTATGCAGACACTAAGAGTCAGTATGCGGCAACTAATAAAACGTGACGGAGAAGTTCACTGACGACATAAGATGAAATTCCGGTTGGATAAGTGCAGGAGAGTGATATCATTCGCGGTTCATATGCAAGTTATAAATTTGGAAACTGATAATGAACCAAAGATTACCTTCATGGAACCTTATGAAACTTACAAATACTTGGGTTTCAACAGTCACTGCGAAACAACACACTGTTACTAAGAATTATACTAACAAATGAATTGTGTAAACGATTGCATGGGCTCTTAAAAACTCAACTCTGCTAGAAACCTTGTGCAGGCCATCAATTCATTTGTTATTCCAGTGCTGACATACTCCTTTGGCGTTATTAAATGGAGCAATACCGACCTCGACAACCTCACGAGAACATTTCGAACCGCTATGACCGCTCAAACACCGAAACATCATCCCCATTCAAGTCTGAGCGTTTTACCCTTCCAAGGTCGCAAGGAGGGCGAGGGTATTGTAGATCTCATAATCTACACAGCTCTCAAATTGCTTCACTCAGAAGATACTTCTTGGAACATTGTGGGAGAGTTCAGCAAGCAGTGAGCGCAGTTGATAACTATAGTCCTTGAACTTGAAAAAGCTTGATCCGCCCTGTTCAACCAATCATTGAAACCGGAAAGAGAAATAACGTTATGGAAAGCAAAGGCACTGCAAGGAAGGTACCCTCACGAGCTGAGTAAACCCAGAAGTCGAATCTCTGCGTCGCACGCATGGCTCCAGCACGGATCTCTTTCGGAGACAGAGCGCCTTCATGATGAGCTATCCAGGACCAAATGATACCAACATTGAACTACAGAAAACACATTCTGAGAGATTCTACCATTCATTCCGACTCGTGTAGAAGATGTGAGGCTGCAAGCGAAACTATCCAACACGTGACAAGTGGATGTAGCAGCCACGCACAGGTGGAATACAAAAAGAGGCATGATAAGTGGCGAATCATGACACCAATTATTGCGTTGTGAACGGGCTTACTCGCCACTTCCGTGCCGTATTATAAATATGTGCCTCAGAATGTGCTTGAAAGTAGTGAGGCACACACCTACTGGGATCGTTCCATTATCACTGACAGACATGTCGGCGGCAATAGACCGATATATCGTACATTGATAGAAACCAACAGCAGGTTTTCCTTACGATATATCAATACCCAATACCCACAACATATCGGGAAAAATCAAGAGAGATCAGAAGTATACCAATCTCGCCTATGAAGTCGCAGCTCAGTGGAACTTCAGTAAAGGACGACTGTGCCTATAATAATATCAGCTACGGAGTGATCCTGAAAATGACACTTCGGCACTGGAGTGTCTTCACTTGGATACCAGGAATGTATATAATATGCAAAAGACTGTAATTTGAATACATGCCGTAATTGTCAGAAGCCATCTGAACTTCAGTAAAGCAACCATACACTCTTGCTCATCCATACCTGTGTGTGGTTGACATACCGACCAGTAGATTACTGTGAAGTAATGTAAAATAATATAATGAATAATGTAATAGATAATAATAAAATAATAATAAATAATAATAATAATAATAATAATAATAGATAATAATAATAATGAATAATGCATTTGAGGAAATCAGATTATAAATATTGGGTGAAATAAGGATTGAAACAAAAAATGGCCCTAAACTTTTTTGGCGCTGGCCAGTGTTAAGAAAGCGCGCGACAAGTGTTAAGACTTTCCTGCAAGTCGCTTTCCTGAACATATTAATTGCATCAACACCCACTCACGAAATTTGGAAAAAAGGCACTATGTGATTAGAGTGTATATGCCTAATGAATACCTGGGCACTGTCACTGAGCTAAACCAGTTGACAGATTTTTCAGCAAAAGTGTTCAGAAAGCGATCAAACACCAGGAGCGGCCAAAAAAAACGACATGAAAAAATGCGCTTCGTGAAAATAGAAACAAATTCACCATCAACAGGATGACAAGAAAAGATACACCAGAAGGGCAATTCAACGGCAAGCAAGAAAGAATTCTAGACTTTTCCGGAATACGATTTCCCAATTTGTTCATTAGATAAGTTCAATTGTTGGGGGGAAAAAGATATATTCAAAAATTTAAAACTAAAAAAGAACCTGGTATTTTTTGCCGAGATGCACCAAAGACTACAGTTATTCTTTTTTATTTGTGTATCGTTTGTTATTGTAGTATGTTTATTGTTTGTTAAAATATATAAGATTTCAACTGTAAATAGTGACAACCCCTTTCAACTGTCTCTTTTGCGGAAGGAATTGCCTTCGTGGTGGCGGGGGCACTTTTACGGGAGAGGGGAGAGGGCCGGCCGAAAGGTCAACGTCTCGCCAAAATCGACCGTTTGCGACGCAGCTACAGAAAAAATTGTGCTCGTTGAATGTAAAATCTCAGGTTCAGAAAGTATAATTTTATGCCACAAAATACAATCAAAATATTAAACATAATGTTTTACATTCATACTCTTTTTAATTGATGTATCTATTGTTAAGTGAGGAAGAAATATTCTTGTGTCTATTTAAAAAATCAAAGGATGATTAAAATTTGTCAAAAACTAAAAATTTTCAAACAATATCTTCTACACCATTATTACTTGGCGCATGATTCCGCATAGTTGAGCGAAATGTAAGCCGATATCGGGAAACCGTTTTAGAAGTTATTGAGGGTTGGCCATAGTTGGTAGCGGATTACCTGTATGCAAAGCGAATATTATATGTATTTCAAAAATTTGTGTTTTAATTCCGTTCGATAGAGACATGCTTTTTCAACATTATTTGTAATTATCGAATATGTTGGAGACATTATTAAAAACCCGTTCCGAAAATTTGGCCAATAATATTTATTTAACTCATTGAGTCAAAAAAGGGCTGTTTGGCTCATTGGTAGGAATCGTTTGTTTCCGAACGTCTGATGCAGCAGGGATTGAATCCAGTGCGTGTCGCGTTTTCTTCCTGTTTGTTGTGTTTTTTTCTTATCCATGGACTTTTTGTCAAATGAGCTTGTATTACAGTACTCTTCTCTATGTGCAAATAAAATATATTTTGATTTTAAAACAAGAAATAACTCTGAAAAGGCTCTATATTATTGTCTATAATAGTTGTTTGTTTAATTGCTCCAAGATTACATATTGTTAAAATTTTATTCTATTTTTACAATTAATTGTTTTTTTTAGAATTCCCTTATTCTAGAAAAGTAAGGGAATACATTAATAAGAATTCCAATCCCCCCCCCCCCCATATTCCGACGACCGTTCTTCATCATTACGTGGAGAGGAATCCACAGAAGTCGTCGCCGCAGCAGTTTTCGACTGTGGACGACCTCCTCCCAGGCTTCATGGTTTTATGTTTGCCAGAGCGCATTTCGGCCTTGGTTAGGGTTCCGGAATCAGGCTAGTTTTTCGGCCATTGGTTGGCGGTCTTGTCTTCTTGCCCAAACATTTTCAATAGGGTTCAGATCTGGTGCACATGGTTGGCCAGTCAAACAATGCTGAATTTCTTGGTTTCTGCCGCCCAAAAAAAAAAACGAAGTTGAACCAAAGCTCCGACTTATGAATCGGTGATTGGTCCTGTTTGAAATTGAAGTTATTCCCCAGCAGGATGCAATTTGCGCTTACTGAGGGAATCATGATATCTCTCAGGTATTGGGATGGTACGGAGGGAGCCTTTTTAAAGTGGTCTTGGATTCTATTGGATCCACTCAATTCCCACCGAAGATGACATCCAGCCCCAAACTGCTTACTGAGGAAAACGACCTGAACTGGGACTTGCATTTACGTTACCGGGAGGGAAATTCATAACGGCTTGCCTGTGGCGGCCTGAAAAAAAAACGCGAAAAAGCGGGATTCCAAATGCATTTTGCGGAGGAGAATTGATACTCTCATTCAGAGGGGAAAAATGACATCAGGCCCAAGGTCTTCGAATGTAAGATTTTTCGCTCCGCAAATGCTAAAGGCGATAGAGGCTGTGTGTTTCTTCTGTCCAGCTTCCCGGTTTTCCGAAAGCTGCATTTTCGTGGATCGCAAGGGACCCAGCCTCCGGAAAGTCTGTGGGGTATTGTTCTGGAGCATCCCAAGAAACATTACAGGAATTTTCTGGTTGGGTTCTTTTACCCCAGTTTGAAAGGAAGTTTTGAAAAGGGTGTTCCACCGCTGCTTGTATCAAACAACGTTCATTCTTGCGTAGGCATTCTAAATGCGCAAAAGCCCCTCTGAAGGGGTTCCTAGTTTTGCCTTCCCGGATTCTCCCGTCTCTCGATAGATGGTTTAACCGCCAGTAATGCCCGATCTCCTCTCCCCCATACAGTCGACTGCTGTTTACTTTCGGACTCATACGCGTAACTTCACAATTCATCACCTGTCACGATGTCATAGACGTGTTTCGTAGCACCGCGATCGTATTTTTTGAGCATATCTTTCGACCAATCGACACGAGCCTTTTTTTTAGCGGTTGACAAATTGTGTGTGATTCAACGCGAACAATTTTTTTTGACAGTCAAATGTCCATGTTATATTGAACGTATGTCCCACTAATGCGTAAGGTTGTCTTAATCTCACGATAGGTGACATGACGATCATACAATATCAGTTCACGCACAGCATCAATGGTTTTGAGAACAACTGATTTTGGACGACCTTCGCGAAATTCGTCTTGGAGTGAACTACGACCACGATTGAATTCACCATACCATCGATTAACACTGGTCCTTGATTGAGCTTCATCGTCAAACATTGAATTAAGTTCATCCATGCACTGTTGCTGAGTTAATCCACGTCGAAAGTTGTAAAAATAATCGCACGAAAATGTTCACGATTTAATTCCATTTTTGGGCCAAGATGAATCTTGTAAGTTACTGAAAACAACACAAATAGCGCTCGTATGTCAAAACGTTCTGAGTACCTATAACCTCAAAACATCCAATTTTACGATAGAGCTGTCAGTTGCCAGATTGCAACACCAGGGTTGCCAAATCCCGAAACATAAAAGGCAATCTTTGTAGATGAAATACTCTTTCACGAATACGCGTTCGTTCTATGTCCTGGTTTGGTCATGGTTTTAAAGTATTCTATTCTTAAAACGATCTTCAAGTTTGGGCATGAGTCCGCTACGAGAGAAACCTTGGAGAAATTTGATTTACTTGTCGGATATAACTTTCAAATAATATCTGTGTTAAAATTTCGGCCCTTATTTCACACTCACTGGAGCAGAATAAGCAGCAAACACACTTTAAACTTGATGGCATGACTTGTTGCCTAGCGCTTCTATTCAGGGGCGCTTCAAGAGACTGATCGAGACACCATACGCTTGACCATCGCGAGATCGAGAGACCATCGCGTCAACAACGTCCCGACGTACAAGTCCGATTAAATTCAAACCACTCTTTAAATACTCCCTATACTAACGAGAACAAAATGTGAAATTTTACCGAAATCAGTCGAGTTGGTTTTGATTGGTTAATTTAGTTAATTGGATGATTCCTGATGAAATGGACGAGAAACTAGTGATGCTGATACAGCATTATATTTCTCGCCCTTAGTAACGGTTACGTAATATTATTAGTTCACAATTTATGACCATATTAGCGCGTCTCAGTCATCGCTTGTGAAACGTAGTGAAATCAGAGAACATTCGGTGCGAAAACTAATTCATTTAAATCTAATTTAACAAAAATTTGACGACTAAAGATAAGTTTCATAGAAATATGACAATTCTCAACAATGAGCAGGAATTCTCAGAATTTCCAACTCCATGTGGCGGCGCCAAGTATTTCAATTTGATACATCTTGAAAGATTCTAGGAAAATAATTAGGAGAAATTGGAATTTGTAACTTCGAAAATTTGCAATATTACGCTAAACTACTGATATTTAAAAAAAAATGTACATGACCTTTCTTTAGAAACTGAATTTTTAGTACAGATTTCGTTTAACATTAAAACTCTATCATCAATATTGTATATTTGATGTTAATTTCTTCTACTTGATTGCTATTTTCGAAAATACAGAGTTTGCCGAAAATGGGACCTGCACCACTTTCTTTACTAATCTTTCCTATACTCAAGGAATAAATAAAGAAAACATTTGGAGTCGTTTTTGAAAAAATAATTGTTTAAACTTAATTGAAAATTGCCTTACTTACACTCAAAATAACTCTCAAACTATTCATATTCCTTAAATATTGAACATTCTTATTTCAAGGAGTGTTTTTGATTAACATATTTCATTAATGAAAAATGTCCAAATTAATAATTGTAGTTGCATCAAGACGCAGAAATATTTTGAGGGTAGGCATGAAATTGGAGTCATTTTTAAGGAAAGTTTGAAAATGTTGTTTAAGCTTTATACAAAAACCCACAAAAATCAAAATGTCCGTTTCGAACTTGAGTTGGTTCAGATAATCAGGGAATATCAATTTTGCAGAAAATAGTCTGAGCTGTTTAGATACCTCACAGACGGACGGACTGACAGATACACGTTTTGCCGGCAGTAGATTTTTCCGTATCAAGGATTCATGAAACTTGGGTTCTGATTACACCATTTTCTATATGCTACATTAGATTTTCGCATTTAAAGATGTGACAACTAAGTACTTTCTAGGTAATTGAGGATCCCCTGGGGACTAATAAGATACTTTTCTGCAGTTACAGTAACGCTAAATATCTCATTCGTAATTTAAAAATTGGGTGTAGAGCTTAATAGGGCTCCTGAGAGCAATGGACGAGGTACGATAGAATGCCTCAAAATCCCCCATATCTTGACGGCACTGACTAGATCTTGGCATAGTCCCAGAGGTTCCAACCACCACAGGCAGGATTTCGACGTTGGTTACTCCATGAAGTTGAACTGCCAGGGTACTGACTGGTTGGTATTTTTCATTTTTCTTCCTTGCTTTCAGAGGACGAAAACTCATTCTCGCGGTGGAGTCACATAGACTCGGCTTTTTATCACCACGTCAGGTTTGAATCTAACCCTTTCGGCAACGGAGAAATGGCTTCCGTGGACACCGCGGTGTTTAACTTTTGGAGCATCTTCCCATTTATTAAGTTCTTAATCTGGTCATAACGCCTTATTCGTCTTGGCTTAATAAAAGTAATAATCCCAGGATTTGATTCAAACGATGAAGTAACTTACTACATATAGAAACAAGAGTTATTCACTTTTCCGGTGCCAGGGCCCGTTAACAAAGCTTTTTCTTTCGAAAAATTGCTGTTTTCCTGCAGCATTAAGATAGCTTCTCTATAATGCGTAATCAGTACGCGAGAAAGACAAAATATAATATATTCCATCATAGGCGCTAGAAATGTAAACGTAAGCAAATAATTTTACGTTTTACAATTGCACGTACGACTGAAAAATACGAAAAACTTATTAGTCTTCTAAAATAATGCCGAATATCGGTCTAGCAACATTTTGGTATTTTGAAAAGCAAATATATCGAATGGAATATAGAAAGAGGGAAACGATAGACAATTATGAGAGATATGGCACCGGAACTGTAGCGCCTTTTGTAGGTTACGCAAGACGGAGAAAGAATAGTCGTGGATACATGAACATGTAGTTTTAACATAAATATGAACGTACCACTCACAATGAACGAGGACATTAAGCGAGCCACTCAATTTAATTAACCAATTAATATAATAAATACTCGACAGTGAAATTCTGTAAACAATCGTATGACAATAAAAAGATGTGGTCCTGCTAGGATGACAAAGTACTACACTAAATACGTGCAAAATACGGTTCCGAGAACTGCATTCAGCTTCATTTATATATATATACTATAGTTATAATATATATATATATTATATATATATAATATATATATATATATATATATATTTAATTTTTGAAACAATTGTTTATTTGCCGGTCCGGATAAATGCAGTTCACACAAATATTGTTGAATTGTATGCTACTTCAGAATACGCGTAAATCTATCTTACTTCGTTTACTTCATGCATTTCCATTCCTACAAGCTTTGTGATCATTTCGCTTATTAGGCACGGAACTATTAGTGGAGGAGGTATCTTAGAACAAGTGAACATCACGCTCCGCTCATAACCAGAAATCTCTAGAGTAACCCAACTTTCATTACGTTCCTGATTGCGGACTATTGTGGATTAGCCTTTAGGCGCGGGCGGACGCACCAAGGGGCAGCCGGCGGCGGCGGCGGCGAGCAGAGCTGCGCGCGCAGGGCGGCTGAGGCGCTCGGCCACCGCGCGCTGCTGGCGCCGGGAGCGCATGCGGCCGGGACTGCGCGGCCAATAGCCCAGCAGTGACACGGCGGCCTCCGCCTGCACAGACGCACTCACCAGTCCCTTTCAGGAAGTGGCGGTTGCCCTACATCGAAAAGTGTACTTTTGCCTCGGCGTAAGGTAAACCGATAGAATGCGTGTTAGAGGCAACCAGGTGACCTGGATGGTTTGAAGTCTAAAAAGTGTTGCACACGACGTTTTCGTTCTAAGTCTACGGTGAATAGAAGTACTTGCTAGCTCTAATGGCAGAGTGCGCTGTTATCGCTCAATTCCCATAACATCACTTTCTCTTGATGCGCGTCACTCCGACTCGAGCTATCAAGCTGATGTTGCATTAAGGGAATGTACGAGTATCGTTAACAGCGGACTCTACCGGCACAGTGAAGAACAATTTCCATACGTAGTGATTATGTGATATGAATCGTGCACTATAGGGAAAACTGCCATACCTAGGGACGCTTTTCATTTTTAATGTTCTTTCTCTTGTTTTGAATGTGAAATTGTTGATATTCATCTTTTGGGAATGCTACACATCTGAGCATACTTATGTGTAAAATAATATTGTAAAGAACATTCTATAAGGTTCTTTTTGAGATTATTGCTTTGTATTCACTGTATCCCTAGGTACTGATGCACCTGGGGATATGTACTGATATAAGGACAATGTAAAGAAAGTGAAAAAGAACTCAACTGTATATTTTTTTCAAGGGGAGAATATCAAACTAACATGTATTTAATAAAATTTTCTTTAATATATATCGTAATAAATAGCATGAAAAGGAAAAAAATGCTGCCTTTAATTACCAACACAAATTGGTTCTGGGGCTCATGTGCTGTCCTCTACGTCAGTTTCATAGAATGTAACAAAAGCTTTGTTTAAACAGAAAGGACTTCAACATAGACTATAACTTGGCAAGAAAACAGAAAAAAAAAACAAATGTTTGCTGCCTACGAGAACTACTAACACATACGTTTCAGGAAGCTTTATTTTTATGCCCTCCAGGTCAACTCATATGTTGCCGAAACTTCATCAATTTTCAATGAGTGAATCATTATATGTGCAGTTTTTTAAAAATATTCCCTAGTTAAGTTTTCAGTTTCGTCTTTTTCTCTAACTGAAATATTGCTGAAATTATCTGTAAGAAAGAAGTATACATCTTGAAATAACTACATTCTATGCTAATAAGTGTTGGTCTACTTCAATTTTCGTAAAGTAACAGTAGTTATTACAAAATTGATGAAAGAGAAATGCAGAAATGTTTACTTCTCACTCTTCAGATTTACTAAACTCTCATAAAATTACTGAAACAGCTCATACTACAAAATCGTTCAGTTGAATAAACACAAATGACTATCAGTATAAGAAAAATAATTCAAAATTTCTCTCACAGACTCCTCGAAAACATGCTTTGTCCCTAGACCCATCTAAGTATGACCGTTTTCCCCTATATGTCACGTGGTTACACACGATAATTTTGGTGATCTTTTTCCAATTAACACTGATGAAAAGTTAGCGTTTCAGCATGCGCCTATGTTTAAACGTTGTTTTATATCGTACACAATGCAGTATTTCATGCTGTGCTATTTCACTAATATTAAAAAAAATGTAATTCCAACTCAAATCTACCAGACTTCCAAAAATATTAACAAAACACACATTTCATATATCTTTGTTGTATTTCTCACTTCCTTTATTAATGAGTTGCTACTTCTAACGTTTCATGGTCTTTTAAGGGTTTAATGAGAAGCGCACTCAAACTAGTACAAAAAACAACAACAACGGTTTAGAACGAATCATTTCAGAGGAACACGCGTGGGGATGCACACTCACCAGAGGCAGACTAAGTGAGGAACGCATAAGATGCTTGAGTTCGATTCCCGGAAATGATATGTCAAATTGCATGAGCAAGCTAATGAGTTTAGTACGCACCAATTTCAACTGATGAAAACCGAGCAAACGTACGAAACCTAGGACCAACTTTGGACAAAAATTGGTTATCCAAAACATAACCATACGAATACTTCGGCATACAGAAACCGACGTTTGGTTGTACTGTGATTCATTTATAGGGAAGCTTACGTATAAGAGATATTTAATGGAAGATATGGCGTGACTAGACTTCGGATTTTTAGGTGCCCATAGATGGCATCTAAGAACAGTGGGGCGAGTCCGAAAAAGTAGTCTAGACTGAGGAGAAAAGTTAACTAGTGGGAGAAAGACTGTACCAAAACATTAGTTATTTCAGTAGGACAATTTTGCTTGCACTGTGCTGCGCTTCAGTATGTGCTAGGTGCATTGTGTTTTTGATATAAAAGTAAGGAAAGGGCACCCAATAAATACATACCTTATTTTGGAAATTTCAGCGCATTTTAATGACACTAATATTTTTACCGCTTTGCAGACGCGCTTAACTCATTATGTTCCAAGTTTACGTTGCGTAACTTTGACTTTCGCTTCCCACGATTTCACAAAACATCCCTGACTCTTGCCAATGCCTAATTTCCAATCCAAAATTTCCAGCGCATTTTTATGCCAAAGGTTTCCGCCCTTTTTACCTCCGGCAGCGCACACAAGCTCTTACTATTTTCACCAAATTGAATGGGTTTGTTATGATGATTTGTTAAGATTAACCGATGGGTTGGAGTAGTTTTGCGCGGAAACCTTCAGTTAAGAACATATTTCAGGACTTAACGATACCAAGTCGTATTTATAATACCTAATGTATAATACCTATAATACCTAATATCTATTTGTTCTCAAAAATCCTGAAAATGTCTGTTAATTATAATTTATTCCATGAAGAATAAGCTGTGAGTATCTATAGGTAGAAAATACGAGTGCATTTGAAATTACATTAAATATAGTTATTTACGTAACTTGTACAAACTACTGGTGCTACAACAGAACGTATTTTCTCGTGATATTGTTAATGGTTATGTAATATTATAATGCGACAATTTATGTATTACTTTTCAACATTAGAAAATTCTTAACAACAAAAAGGAAAATTATTTTTTTGCTTCCGCTACCACGATAGAATGAAAGTCGTGTATTGCTGCGCAAAAAAACTTTCATTAAAGGGCCATGGTAGATGGTAAATCTAGATGCTAAATTAAGAAAAAAATTCTCTAAGACATTGTGTATCTAGAAACCATGTTTTACGGGTTCTTCATACTGAAAAATCGATTGACGGCAAAACGTCTGTCCGACTGTCTGTCCGTGAACAACGCTAGCGGAAAACAGTTCAGCCTATTTTCTCCAAAAATTGATATTCTTCAATCGATCTGACGGATGTCACGGCTCCTTGAATTCGAAATTGATATTTTAATTTTGGAGGGTGCTTTACATGCAGTCCCGGTGGCATTTTCAAAATTTTCAAAAGAAATAAAAATTTAATAAAATTCATGTTGATTAAAATCATTATTTTTCGAAAATTGAAAAAAGTCAACATTTTTCCCGGTGTCTTCCTACTACTACAATTATGAAGATACTATTTTTACTTTCCCGTATACGTACGTATATACGGAGTAATATACATAGTGTAGGGACAGTTATGTAATGATGCGGAAAATCGATTTCGAGATTTTGACGGAAATACACGGTGTGTGGTGGTGTTTTTCAAAACACCGTCTGTCCGTCAGCCTGGTGTCTGTGAACTCTACTAGCGCCTAAAGCATGCATAGGATTTGGCTCAAATCGAATCTGGCTTGAATCGCATCTTTGAAATTTGGAAAAACAATCGTTAAAATGTGTGGACACTTTACATGATACCCCCCGGACATTTTCAAAAATTCCTCAAAAATGGCTCCACATTTTTTCTTTAAATTTTATGTAAGGGTAGAGTAACATACACTTATAAACGTGCCATAGGTCCAATTTTCACTGTTGACTCTGAATTTTCGAAAATTTCCAAATTTCAAAACTTTTCGGGTGTCTTCTTACAACTACAAAATTGAAGATAGAGTTTTTTCCTTTAATTAATACTTTGGGTGGCGATAGATGGCAGCAGGCAAGAATACGTATAGATAACCGGAGACCAAAGGAAATAGAAAATTAACTAGCCGAAAAAGTCTGTGAGATTGTGTAGCAGCACGTATTTAAAATTAATTTTGTAGTTCACCGCTAGTTTTCTAAATGAAATGTGTTCATCAAAAAAATATGTTAAAATAGGGTCATGTTGAATGTTTTGAAAATATGAGTATGTTGTGTAATTTGGCGACAAACGTAAGTCGCCCGCAGCCAATTTTCTGAGCTTCGTGCACGTCAATGGATGGGATGCTACGCAGTTGGATGCTACGTTCGAATTAGTATATTATTTCATATTTCATTTCTTTATTATTTATTACATTTATATTATATTTATGTATTTAATTTTAAATTGCGGCCTTTATGTTAAATGTGAAAACGAATAGATGTGCGGTAATAGTTATTGTTGTAATTCCCCGGTGATAACAGACGGCTTCGTTGCGTTCGCAGTAATATGAACTAATATTTCTACATATTTGTAGAATATTACATTACTACAGTGTTCATTAATTACTATTATATATTTTTCCATCTCTTTGCATTTGTTTGCCAATGCTATCAGTATCGTATTATTTATTAACTTTTAATTATTTTACTTTCGCGCATACTACTTGCATGAAGAGAGCAAGAATATTGTAAGGCTAAAAATTCACCACTAGTTTGTTTTTAAAAATTCAATCGTTTAATCGAAAACAGCATTCTGCTATTGAATTCAATGTATTATGTTCTACATAAATTATCCAACGATGCGCCATGCGTATTTTAGTCGTAAAAAGTTTAATTCTCATTAATTTAAACTAAATTAATGCTAATCAACGGATGCCGTCATTATCGCATTCTGCTATTGCCTCAATTTAAAATAGATTTAATGATAAAATAATATTAAATGTAATATTTTCCAAAATTCGAATGACAGTGTCAGACGTCCTTTTACCTTTCCTTATATTAACACCAGAAAAACAAAAATTTAAATCCACTATTTACATCCACGATGTCCTGATTGTCGATACCACCATCTTTCCCAAGAAACCCTCTTTTCTTGAAACACCGCCTGACAATTGTTTTAATAATATTTTATTTTGCAATTTGTTTGGGTATAAACATTTGGCAAAATCACATACAATTTTTAATAACATGAGAGGAGTAAGGGACATTGACCGTACTCCTAATATTACATTTTTTCAGATTAACACACACTAAACATATTTGATAACTAAACTAACATACTAAAAACAATGATAAAATAGATAATAATAAAACAGAAAATAATATAACAATTTATAGTCGATATGGCAGGTCTAAAGTATGATATCGTTTAAGTCATCTGGTAGTGTCACTATTGTCTAGTAAGTTAATGGCAAGAATATATTGGTTATGTAGTTGTAGTAAGTATTTTGCGCTGGTCTTGTTAATTTCTTCTTTTATTGTTGTCATTTGTAAGTCTCGGTGTATTGTGGCGTTCGTTACGTACCAAGGAGCATTTACAAATTTTCTTAAGCTTTTAGATTGGAAACGTTGTAATATTTCAATACTTGAATTTTGAGCTGTTCCCCAAAGTTGTATTCCATTTGTCCAGACAGGTTTTAGTAATCTTTATACAGAAGAATTTTGTTTGCGATGCTTAAGGGTGCGTTTTTTTCTAATAGCCAGTTTAATCTGATAATTTTGAGATCTAATTCTTTTCTTTTATTCTTTATATGTGTTATCCATGTAAGTCTTCTGTCCAGTGTAATTCCAAGATATTTTGCTGAGTCGTTTCGAGGAATAGGTTGTGATCCTATTTTTATAGGAGGGCATGTTTCGTGCTTCAGAGTGAAGGTAACTTGGGCAGACTTCTTGTCATTTGTTTTGAGGCGCCAGCGTTTCTACCACTTGTGAATGGATTGCAGATGTTCTTCTACGAGACGTGATGCTTCTGCTGGATCTTTGTGTCGAGCTAAGATGGCTGTGTCATCCGCGTAGGTTGCTGTTAATATGTTTTCAGATGTTGGAATGTCAGCAGTGTATAATGAGTAAATGGAAGATGCAAGCACACGTCCTTGAGGCACCCCCGAATTATTAGGGATAAGTTCTGAAGTTACACCGTTGAATTTTATTTGAAAATATCTCTCTGTGAGGTACAATTTTAATAAGAGATAGTAAGGATATGGTAAGTTTTGCTTAATTTTATACAATAAACCTGGGTGCCAGACCTTATCGAAAGCCTGGCTTATGTCGAGAAACACAGCAGAGCAATATTCTTTATTTTCTAGCGATTCACTAATTTCGTTTACTATTATATGGATTTGTTCTATAGTCGAATGGCTTTGTCTGAACCCAAATTGATGATGGGGTATTATTTCTTTTTCTTGTAGAAGTGGATTCAAACGTAACAGAAGTAGTTTCTCAAAAACTTTGGATAGTGTTAGTAGGAGACTAGTGGGTATGTATGATACTACTTCATGCATTGGTTTGCCCGGTTTAGGGATGACTATTACGTGGGCTATTTTCCATTGCTCGGGGATGTGTCCTAATCTTAGAATGGCATTGAAAATGCAAGTAATTAAGGTTATCATTTGTTTTATAGATGGCGTAACATTGTTATAGAAATCATATCATATCCGGGAGCTTTTCTTGTTGGTAAAATTTTGATTAGTGTTTCAACTTCTTGGGCACTTACGGGCTTGATTTGGGAAGCTAGTTGTAACGGTGAATCTAGCAAGTTTTAAATTTCTTCCTCTTCTGCTGCAGATATTTGTGGAGGAAATGGTTGAAAGACGTTAGAGAAATGGGAGGCAAAGCATTCAGTTTTCTCTTCGTCGCTTTTAGGCCATGTACCATCAGTTTTTCTGATCGGAGGATTAGGTTGTATTGGTCTCTTCAAGCATTTGGTGGTTTTCCAAAGAGAGTACTCTGAATTTGAATTTGGAGTCAATCTTATACGTTTATCTTGTGGAGCGTTGTTTCGGTGTTCTGGAAGTAATCTTTTCAGGTTTTGTGAAGCATAATTTACTCTTCTAAAGACTAGTTTAGTTGCTGGACCTTTAGTGATTTGCCATTGTTTTTTTTTTAATTTGCGTTTTGCTATCACCTTTTCCCGTATTAATTGTGGGATATTTGTTGTTTTATATTGCTTAATTTCTGGAGTAGAATACCATGCAGCTTGATGAAGTTGTTACGTATTCTATTGCTTCATTTACATCGAGAGCACTTTTCAATGGTAGATTAGCGGTGCTGTTATTAATTAGCCATTCTGAGAAGTATTTCCAATCTGTTTTATTGTTATGAATTGAGCTTTGCTTGTTGTCTTCAATAATGAATGAGCTGATGATTAGTAGAACTGGTGAATGGTCAGATGATAGATCTTGTCACCAGTAGGTGCGAATGTCACTTTGGTTTACTCCCTTTACAATAAAGAAAACTAAAACATCAGGAATTTTGTTAATGTCAGACGGCCAATAAGTGGGTTGTCCAGAAGAGTAAGTGGATAATCTTTCGTTTATTATAGATTCATAGAGAGATTTCCCTTATGGAGATGTTAGTCTGGAGCCCCACAAAGGATGCTTAGAATTGTAGTCACCACCAGAAATAAATCTTGGTCCAAGTGTTTTGAAGAAACTTGTGAACTGTGAATTCTGAATTTTATGTTTTGGAGGGCAGTATATTGCTGCAATATTCAATGTTCCGAATGCATTGCTTACTTGAATGGATGTTGCCTGCCAATACATGGTGCTATATTGAGAATGTAAATGATGTTTAATTTTTTCCCGAACAAATATGGCTGTTCCTCCATGTGCTGTACCACCTGGATGGTTTGTGTAATATATGGTGTATCCTTGAAGCGAGAAAAAGCTCTTATTAGTGAAATGAGTTTCTGAAATGAGCATTATATCTGTATTCGTTAACTGAAGAAAACACTTAACTTCATCTCGGTGTTGTAACGAGTCATTGGCGTTCCATGCAGCTATTTTATATGATTTGTTCATAGTTAGCCGTTTTGACTGAAGATTTAAAAGTGCGTTAATCTGTACTGCTTGTCTGTTTAGTATAGTTTCAAATCTTTCAAAATACTGCTGTATTATTGAGAATAATTGATTATTAGACTTCATGTTTAATGCATAATTATTTAAGCTATTCTTCTGTTGTGAGCTGTTCAGTGCTTGTGCGTAAGTACCATGCTGATGTAAATTATTTGTTGAAGTTGCTCTCAGTTGTGAGACGTTTTCTTGATCTGTATTCACTTTAGTTTGTAAAGCAATATAGTTTGAATG
>BOPP01000352.1:566495-615819 GCA_017312745.1 Gryllus bimaculatus | reverse complement strand
AATACACTTCGTTCACTCTGAGTTCGCTTATCTTCTGCGCGTAGCGACACGAACAAGGTAAGCACTGTGGAGCAGCGGCCACGATCGTTCACCTCCGCTGCCAGACGAGAACTCCCGGCTGACAATGACTTATTATTCCGTGAACTACACGCCGTATCGCGTCATCCCTATTGTTAAATTCCTATCCCTATAGTTAAATGGCAATTTCAGGACCAGAGTGGCCAGGTAGCTGAATATGAATTATCGTACATTAAGTGAAAGTTCGTACAAAATTATTGCCAATAGTAAATTAATAATTAAACGATAATTTTAATTAAATTAAGTAAATTATAATTAAAGTTTAAATAAAAGTCGGCAACACCCCGTACATATTTTTCAAGATAAATCATATAAATCTTAGAAAATAGAATGATCTCAAGGCTCTGAATGAAAGCTCATCGAGATAAGTGTTCCAAATTAATCACTTCGATATTATTTCCTTCTTCGAGCAAATGGTTGCGAGAAATAATGTACTTCCTCGGAATATTTTGAACGCTGACGTAATGTGAGTTTACATTGCAACGTACGTTTTCGCACCTAAGGTTCTACGATATGTAATGTTAAATTAATTAATATTAAGTTAACTAATGAAAAGGTATTTTCAGAATAACCTCCAAACGCGTCTCAAATTATTTTTACAGACTAACACCGCCTCAAACGAAATGGAAATTCGAATTTACCATTTCAAATATTTTTCCCTATAACGCAAGAAATACTCTTAATTTCGAAAAATTGAAATGAATGGAAACTTACGAGAATATACTTTTGTGATCATTATCAATACAACCATCAAGTTGCTCTAGGTTTTTGTTTACTTTACAGTACTCAATTACTTTACTATTCCTCCCAACTCTATTATATGGAGGAAAAGGGTTGTATGCTCTCGTGGCTCAGTGGCAAAGTCGCCTTTCACTGAGGTTCACCGAGCTGGGTAGTGATGCAGGGGCGCGTAGTAGGGGGCGCGTACGCGGAGATGCTACCTGACGGTCTACTTGACAACTGACTGCGACGAGACGTGACATAAATTAATGTTAATGGAGGATGATTACTCTTATTAATAGCGCGATTGTTAATGGAGGATTACTCCCAAGCGCAAAGCGCTCAATGACCCCAGGGCTTGGAGACGCGTTGCGTCAATACAGACGCGTCAAATTAAAAAAGTGTTTGAAATCACCTCAACAATAGAATCTTCTATTTTCGGTCCTAAGATCTGTGTTTAAGGTTATTGTAAATTGTAACTTCACACATGTCAGAATTAACGAATATTAATGTTGTCCCAATGATTGTTTATATTGGTGTAGGTGGTGAGGAGATACGCGCAATTTTGTACACGAAAATTTGGGCTGCATGGTTAAATGATTAAAGGACGAATGAATTTTCCACGCGTAACTGTCAGAGTTTTCGAGCTAGAACTTGGTTAATACATCAGGGTAAGATCTAGTTTTGTCGTTCCGAAGGTTAGGATATTTAAACTTTTGGGAATACTTTACCTGAAGTTATGACATTCCAATTTTTCTTTAATATGGCTGAATAGTTTTTATTTTTTACTAGAATAGAAAAAAATGCATGTCATATTTACCATTTTCCTTACGTCCTCTGATGTTTTGCAAATAATCTTTTTAAAATTGTAAAAATATTTGTATTGAAAACACTAAGTGTTGGGGATATGTATTCAACCAAATTTCGTGATTTTTGATTTGAATGTTGGGTAGTGAGTCTCAGATGTTAATTAAAGCCATCAGGAAGCTACTATTTTCACTCTTTCTGAAGAAGATATGAAAGTGTACATTTTTTTGACAGCATCTACCCAAGACCTCTAAATTGCTCACACCATTACCGATTATTAACTACAAGTCAATGGTTCGTAGAGACAAAAGGGACGTCCTGCAGCACAATTTTTTCAAAAGTTTCTAATGCAATTGAATGATCTGAAAAAAGGATTCTTAAAAAATGGATTGGGAAGAAACATCAAGGTTTTTGAAACTTCACTGACCACGGTTTCATAATAGACATGAGGATTGTTTTACTGTTGTTCACTACAATATACATTTTCAGATCTCGGTAAATATTAAACATATTAATTACATTTTCAGGAACATGTTTAACTCTGAGCCGACATTGAATAGTAATGGGTTGTTTTAGAATTCGTAAACAACCCTCATTTCATTAATCGTCGAGACTTAATACTAAACGTTTTGAATCAATGTTTCGGTCTTTTCTATATTCCGTATAGGAACTATGTAGGACTTTTCTAACTTGTCTTTAAGGATATCCCCACATCTCAAATTTTCGGCGTGCATCTTTGCTGATCGAAGTTTTAAGATATCTTCCCACGTTCCAGCTATTTTTGAAGCATATTGAGTCTTATGGCTTGAATGTTTTCTGCTTAACTCAATTAATCTTTAAATGATGTCCCGCACTTTTAAGAAGTTCTGAGCTATTGTTGAGTAAAAATATTAAGAACATTTTCGGTTTGTCGCGCTTTCCCACGATGGAAATGATGTTTTTGTGTATGTGTACCGCAGAGTAATACTTTCCAGTTAAAAAACAATGAATGTAAGAACTCGTTTTCATGGCTGAGCGCTGCATAAATTTTACCTTGACTGGGCTCTGCAGCAAAAGATAGACAATTAACATTTTGCGTATTATTTTAACATTAAAATATGCACCAGTTATAAACATTGAAGCTTTAATATAAGTGTATTCTAGATTAAATATCTAAATCTAGTTCATTACTGTGTGTTTACGGAACTGAAACAAAATACGTAACGGTATTGTTAATATCTTTGCGGGTCTTCTTGATTCTTTATGCCCATGCGAGCATTTAGAACACTTTATGAACTGCTTAATACCAACGCAACAAATTCCACATTTTAATGAATTCGATTTATTAAAGTTAAGCATTCTTGACATTCTCGTCTGAGAATTGAAGTTAATCACGCCAGATCCAGGAAAACTGTGAAGGAGATAAGTTTATATTAACGTTTTGAAGTGGAGTCATGCTGTGCACATCGAGCGTCCCAGCTCGTATGTACAGTGGTTTTTCGGCAGCGCGATCTGACAGCGATAAGTGCAAAGTTCAAGTTCGCTTACAACTGTACAGTGCGTAATGTCTACGAGTGGCTGCCCCGACACGGGGCAGCACATTGCTAATGCAATGCATACTCGCAACGGTACATCCAGTGAATGAAATGCATTATGATCAAACAAATGTGTTCTCAATACTCCATTCGGGGAAAGCACCGCTCGGGATAGTGCAGTTCAAATTCACCAATATCAGTTCTTCATTCACCTCAACAGCAGTTTATAATGCAACTATTAGGTCAGCAACCATAATTGACTGAAGTGAATCAACCTGGATATGTTGCAAGTACCTCAGCAGGCAATACAGCTACAACCTCAAAAAGAACAACTCCTCTCAATGCAACATGCGACCATTCAACAAATCGCTTATCAACATAACCAAGGTTGTGTGTTAATTGCAAAGGCGATCATACAGACAATTGCAGAGGCTGCCCAGAATTTAAAAAGATTTCCAAACCCCAACGAAGGACAATCCCGAGGATCTTTAACAGGCATACAAAATAATCGATACATTAATGTTTTCACACTTAAACCACCAATATTTTCTCCTTCTCTTCCTGTAACATCTACATTTATCAGACAACCTCCTCCTCCACCTTCTTCCCTTCACTCAACAAACTTTCCACCACTGCTCCCCCATTATAATACAGCATGGAATAATAATCAACCTAATAACATTCCTGATGTAAATAATTTTATTTCAAATATAGTATCCCAAATAATATTTCAATTAATACCTCAAATCCAAAATATGATTTGAAATGTTCTTCCTAATTACTATAATGGATCCAAATAAACTAAATGGTCTTATCCTACTTAACTTTAATGCAAATGGAATAAAGAGACATGAAAATTCCTTCCAGCACTTCTTAGACGAGCATAAAATTGCATGTTTAACAGAAACTTACCTCATACCAGGCGAACGTTGCTCAATACCCAATTACAAAATTTATCGTAATTATCGGATCCTAACAAATGCTTCAGGTGGACTAGCAATCATAGTTCGAAAAGACATTATGCATAGTCAAGCACATGTTTCTCACTAAGTAGATTTAGAATAAATAGCAAATAGCATTACTTACAATACATCGGAAGTAGTTATCATTACAGCATATAAACCACCTAACAAAAACTTTCCAACAGAATACGGCAAAATCTTTTCTCAATATCTGCGATTTATATTGATGGGCGAGTTAAATAGCAAAAACAGAGCCTGGGATTGCGATGTGACAACACATCAGGGTGCCAAACTGCTTAATCTCATTAATGGTCACAACATTAGTATTCATGCCCCTATAGAACTCAAACTCAACAGATCCAAACAAGAGAGCAAACATTCGAGATATAATCATTACAAGAGGTATAACCTCACCGATATATCAGAAAGTAGTACCAGATTTAGATTCTGACCATTCTCCCATCATATTGTTGGGAACTCCGACACTTTAGAGAAAATACCGAAACAAATCAATAGTAAAATTAACTGGAATCATTTCCGTGACTTAATAACTAGCAGTTTAACGTACCCATGTAACATAATCTCTAATGAAGACATAGATATTAAATTAAACTCATTAACTGCATATAGCAGTCATTAAAATAGGCGCATATACCTTTCTCTAAGACAAATAGAAAGTCAAAAATGATACTGCCAAAAGAACTTCTTGCACTAATTGAAAAGAAAAGAAAACGACGTATTTGGCAATCCAATAGAAATGCAAACAATAAATGTTGACTAAATCACATATCGAAAATTGTCAAACAAACAGTAAATGAATTCAAGTTTTCAAAATTTCATAAATTGCTAAGCCATCTTTATCCAAATACCAGATCACTATAGAAAAGAATTAAAAGCATAACAAAAGAACGAACAGAGCTCCCACCTTCAAAGAATAACAAGATAGTATACTCAGACGCTGAAAAAGCGAATGCCTTAGCAGAATATCTAGAAGTGGCAAATATCAATAAACTTTCAAAGATTAGAAAAGTACCCGGGTACGACGTCACTAACAAAGCATTAAAAGAACTTCCTCGACAAGCAATAGCAGATTATTTAATAACAGTGATATTTGCATCGTTAAGAATAGGATACTATCCATTATGGAAATGGGCTCTTTTCTGCAAACCAAGCAAGAACCCAAAAACTCCAAGCAATTACAAGAGTATTAGCCTTCTCTCTTCTATAAAAAAATTGAAAAAATTGTTTAAATAGACTGCAAACATACTTGAGGAAAATTAATGCAATTTCCAACATCCAATTCGGTTTTTGACCTAAACATGCAACTACCCATCAACTGCTGCGACTTGTGGAGCACACAGTAAACGGTTTTAACAATAAAAAGCACAGTAGGTCTCTTTTTAGACATCTCACACGTATTCGACAGGATTTGGCGCCATGGATTATTTTATAAACTACAAGAAATTGGAACACCTGATAATCTGCAGATACTAATTCGAAGCTGTTTCTCAGATATTTTCAAGTGAAAGTAAATGATGCTATGTCACCGGTTTACCCAATTCTTGCAGGCGTCCCACAAGGCCGGTTCTTTCATACACACTCATCAATATTTACTGTAGTCTATGCAACTCCACAAGCAGCAAATATAGCTCTTTATGTTGATGATACCGTTATTTTCACTTCACATACTGATATAAACTTAGCCTATGATTACATACAATCCTACATTTACAGTTATACGAACTGGACCAAAAAATGGAGAATTAAAATTAACCCCTTAAAATCACAATCCAAAATATTCACTCTCGGACATCCTCCCTTCTACCCTCAAGACGTCCTGCCTACACCCCTACGAATAAATAATACCAATGTTCCTGGCTTTCACATTATTCGCCAGCCAAATACCTAGGTGTCTCACCGGACAAACGGCTAACGTGGAAACCGCACATTCAATCAACAGCCCATAAGACACATGACAAATGTTCTAAAGCTATACCCGTTTATCACCAGAAATTTCACCCTCAGTATACAAACTGGGCTGCTCATCTATAAAATGATAATAAAACCCTCAACGACATACGCATGTCCAATATGGCGTAACAATGCACCAACCAATCTATCCACTTTACAAACCAAATCAAATATCTAAGAGAAACCTTGAAAGCCCCCTGGTTCATTTCTAATTCACAAATTCACTGAGAGCTTCAAGTACCTCTCCTCTCAGAATTCGTCTCATAAACCTCTCAAAAATATTACTATCTCCTCCTAGCATGTCCCAATACTCAATCTCTGCCAAAACGCAAATTATTCATCACGCATTAGATATAGATGCTTCAAAGATCTCTTTAGCCAACCCTAATTCATAAAATGATTTGCCCCCATTCTCCACAAACACTCTCCCTCCACCTCTAAACAATAAATGCGATGGAATTGTAAAAATAGTGCAGGGTTCTTCCGAGACCCGAATTTGCCTGAGGATGCCCAAGTAAAGTCATTCTATGTAACATTGTACCCGTCAAAATCCCCGAAAGACGAAAGTCACACGGGAAGAAAATAAATTAAAAAATATACAAGTAATTACAATAAATAAATCGCATAATTCTCAATTAGTAAAATAACACATTAGTAAAATATTACCGTATTTTGCATAATTTATAGGAACATTGCAATTTCGGAATGTTCCCGTGAAATTATAATCGTCATCAGATTCATCAGTTCACTGTTAAGTATCAACTTTTACCTCCTCGCTACGGATTAGATGAAAAGTTAATGCTGCGTGGAAAAACGGACATTTTCGGCTGCGTGAAAAAACGGGCACGAATGTTGGGGCAGAAAAACTCTTATTAGAGGGCCATGGTACTGAAAAACCTGTTACCTGTTGCTAAATTTAGAAAAAAATACCTCTAACACGTGGTTTAGCCAGAATCCAGTGGATACCAGTTTGATACAGAAAAATCGAATGGCAGAAAAACGTCTGCCAGTTCGTCTGTCTGTCTGTTTGCCTGTCCGCCTGTGAACAACGCTAGCGGCTAAACCCTTCGGCCAATTTTTTTCCAAAATTGTTATTCCTCAATCAATCTGGCTGATATCACGGCTCCTTAAATTTGAAATCAATATTTTAATTTTGGGGGATACTTTACACGACGCCCCCGGGACATTTTTCAAGTTAAATTCTTTTTAACAAAAGCTCCATCGTTTTTCATTAAATTTTGTTGTTGGATAATACGAAAGACGTTTAAGAGAATAGTGCTAGTCTCATGTTCGTTAAAAATTCTGAATTTTCGAAAATTGCGAAAAATTACAACTATAATATTGACGAATTAAATTTTTCCTATTAATGAAATCTGTTCCTTAAAAATAGATTTTGAAATTAGGTCATGTATAAGTTATAGAAAATTTGAGTAATTTTCGCGAAATATTGTGTAATATACGCGAAACATTCGGGCGAGAAAGAATGTGCTAGTTTTAGCACCACTAGTTTTTAGACATAGTAAATGCTTCTTGAGTAGCAGTACTACTAGTAGTAATATTATGTATAAGGTACACTGGCTAACATTCTCGAAAGGTTATTTTTTGATGTTACGAAATATTATAAATAATTTTGGCAATAGAGGCTAAAAGTATCATCAACCCAATTTTCACTGTTATTTATACCATAATAATTTTCATATATTTCTCGATGTGTTACAGGAAATCATTGACCGTAGATTTGTTAGCTTTTACAAGAATTTCCTCAGGAACTTCATAATATAATTTAATTCAACACGAACAAATCAGTCCAAAAACATTAAGCAATAGTGATTGGTAAAGGAAATTTACAGTCCAAATATCCGAAGTCTAATTAAGACAAATCGCAATGAAATTGGCTCGTGACAAACAAAAATGGGCTCACAGAGATCCATTTGTCGCACACTCGTGGGAATAGTCGAATCCATTCCAATAGTCAAACCAAAACCAAGGTTGTAGGGTTTTACGTCCATCAGTCAGTCACATTATCCTTCTTTTTGACGTAAGTAGTAAACTGGCGATCTTCATGTAACTGTTTCTATTCTTCAATAATGAAACTACAACAGCGGGTATCGCTTACGGATATGGAAGTGCTGAAGTGTTTTCTACTGTGCGTTACAAGTCCACTCCAATGTGCGTAAAAAGTTCCAGTTAACGTATGTTGTAGATGAATATTTCCTTGCAGTAACGACGCTTCCTTCGAAGCCGCTCCATTGCACTTCCTATAAGACCCGCTGTACACGGTTATTTTTGACGAATGATTAAGACTCGTATGTCACTGAAGTAAAAAAAAAGGTTTGATGTATTTTGGGGAACACTATGAAGAGCATATGGATGTTGGAACTCTGTAGGTTTCTTCGTTGATGGGGAATTGCGAATCTTTCTGCTGATTGTTACGCTTGAATTCATGTAGCCCGTCTTCGCATTCGTTCATGACAATATGACAATTTGACTCTTTATTACGATATAGAGAAAGCCATTGTACGCGTGCACTAGGCTCACACTACCAGTGTTTCATAGCCTATAGTGTTTCTGTGACAAGTCATCCATCGTCGAAGATCGAAATAGAAGCGGTTGCTTACTTCCCACAGCCTAATATTTGTACGAGTATATCCAATCTTTTAGTGATATTGTACAAGGAACTGAATGAAACCGACGAGTTCAAGATAGAGCGCAGAGCATACACAATGATAAAAAAATCATGACGGAAAATTTGTCCAGTGTGACGTGCTACATTTCTTAAGATTTTATTTCATAAGCTAACTTGTTCAAATTAATACTAAACTAAATACAGTTGACCAAAATAAGTGTTATTATAGTTTTACTTTATTGGCATGTAGAATTATATGAGAAAATACTTTTTATGATTTCCTGCTTTAATGATATTGACTATGAATGGATGCAGATGATGAATATTATCACTGAATCATAGTATGAAAATGTAGCTGCAGAGTACATTATAATCAGAGAGATTATTTATCCCAGTTTGACTATAACTACAATAAAATCTGTTAAGTTCACTTCGGTTTCCTAGGCCGTTCCAAGCGTAATGTTTTGTCTTATCACTTATATGAGGACTAATTCCATATTCCACTACATGCCACTTTCACCGTCAATTTCACTTTCTTAACTTAATTACGAGGAAACATTCACAGTAAGGAACGTTCGGTCGGCGCACCAAGTGCAAACTGCCGTATCTTTCACGAAGTCCAAGTGCTGCACGCAACACCACGTATTCTTCCCCGACGAGCCGAGTGCTTCGTGTCGCTAGGCGACGAGGCGGGCGAGCGCAAGACGCTGCAGCGTCAAGTGTAGGTCCATGCGCGCGCGGAGGGCGGCGAGCGCGCGCAGCAGGCGCGGCGAGACGCGCAGCGCGGGGCAGCGCACTGCCAGGCAGTGCGGGGGCGGCAGGCGCGCCACGGGGAGGCGCATGAGGCGGCGCGGCGGCGACCGCCCCCTCGACCCAGGTCCCGCCCCCCAGCCACTGCGCACCTTGCGCGCCTCGGCGTCCTCGGCCAGCGCCCGGCTGCGCTTGCACGAGAGGCGGCCCGCCGACCCGGGCCCGGCCCCCGGCCCCGCCGCCGACGGCCCGCTCCCGCCCCCACCGACCGCGCCTTCCGACCCCGGCCCGCGCTGGCGCTGGAGCGACGCCACCGTCGGTGCCGCGATGCGCTCCACCTGCTGCAACAAGCGAGTCCAGCGATATTCACGGCATATAGTAGGGAGTATGTGCACGGACAATAGCGGACAACACTATCCATCATCTGCGCATGTGCAGATGCACTAAAGTGCTGTGAAACGTAAACTGCGCATGTGTAGAAAATCGATAGTGCTATAATTTCGAGCTAGCACAAACGTCCTAGTATCCAAACTCAAATATCAACAGAGGAACTTCGCTCAGCGTACCGTACAGCAATCGACAGCTATCTTTCGATTATTCTATTTTGATGGCTGCTGTAAGGCAATTCGAACAGCTCGTTTGCAAAGGCTCGATATTGCTGTCGACAAAGGGCGCCTTCAAAAGTCGTCACGGCGGCGCGCTTCCATCAAGAGACAGGGCTCTTGACGCCGCCACCGCCGCCCGCCGTGGAAGGGGGTGGGTTCTGCATTGCTAGGTTTCGCTGATCTTCCGGCGACGACGAAGAAAGGGACCGCGGCAGGTAAAACGCCGCGACCGGCGGCGAAGTGGGAATAGCATCCTCTAAAGCTGCGTTCTGCTAGCGGTGGCGCGAACGCCCTCCTGCCCTTCTCGTAGCGACGGTCCGGCGTCGAACGCACGTGGCAAGATCTCCATTGAAACCAATGTTCTTCTACGAGCCGCGGTGTTCAGAAGCGCCCAAAAAGGCTCTAGTAGTAACCATGTATGAAAGTATTGCTTGGTTGATCAATTGACGTTTCCGCCACGTCAACTGCTGTGGTCATTATACCCGTTTATATAGTCAATGTTTTATCCAGAGAGATGGTGGTGATCATTCCCTAATGAATGGCGAGATTCGGTGCCACCCTACACCACAGCTTGCGGAGAATTTCCTCCCTCTAGGTATCTCTCCCTACCGGGCCATCGCTGGGGAGAGACACTCGAAAGTGTATGTTTTTAGTCCCATAGTAAGTGCATGTTTTTTCTTCGGCAGATGGCAATGATCGTCTCCCGCTGGATGGTAAGAACGACATATCTGTCGGCTAGCGGATTTACCCCGACCAGGTATAACCCACCAGCTCCCTACCGGTCTCTCAACATGTGGGGAGGTGTAGTGCATGTAAGTAAGGAAAGGGGATAGGGCAAGAGGAAAGAAAGACTGGGCGCGGTCCGTGGTCCATTTGTTAGGGTACTGCTTTCGCATTAGCCTGGTATTGATAGCAGAAATCACGAAAAATACCGATCGACGCAGCCGTTGAAATAGATACCAAAAACAAGAGTAAGGTATGGGTATAATATTGTCAATATGCCAGTACTATTTCCGATATCCATACGGTATTGAAAAAGGTAATGATACTAAAAATGTAGGAAATATTACTATATCCCATTTCATTAACAGGTCATTCCGTATCTCTACAGCATTGAATCTACGCTTCCGTACCAGGAGCAGGCATTGTCGTGACAGACTGACCTGTATTACATGGTAGCTAGCAAAAGCAGCCTAACGAATTTCAACAATGGAGAAAGTCGAAAGAAATAAAAAGTAAACAATAGAGCTTGTTACATTGCAAACTTGCTAACAATACAAGTAAAACATTGTTGTCCTGCGGATGGTTACCGCCGCTCCAGGGTTAGAAGTTTGCAGATAATTGAAAGACGCACACTAGAGGAATTCTTTCCCTTCTAATTAAACATCAGAGCGTTTTTCTAATCGTTATTATGAGAGAGGTAACCATCTCCCAAATATATAATGAGATTTTAAAACTCACAATAGATAATCAAATACAAAGGTAACATTAAACATTATAAAAAAGAACTTCTCTCTAAAACAAAACTGACGTGTTTTTCATAATTTTTCGAAAGCAAGAAGTTCTGTATTAAACGTTTATCTAAAAAGTTGTAATATTTCTCCATAAGGAATTTTTTCCTTGTAGTGAGATTTGTCTGCCTTGCCATTGCGTCTCTGTGTCCGTCAATTCGCTGCGGCTTCTCGATCCATCATCATTATTTTGGGCGTTTTAGTATCGACTTACCGTTTCGATTATCCATTGATGCTACCTGCCTCAGTTAACATCACTATCTTTTACATCCTATAGTACGTTGACTCTAGCCTCCACTCTCCAACTCCACAGTCACTCGTAAGCCCATTGCGACCGAGAATTTACTTCTGCCGCATGTGGTTCAGATGCCCTTATGAGGAACTCGAACCTTCTTACAGGTAGGGAGAAAGGTTGATGGCGGGCAAATGGAGCTCTCATAGTGGCTCATGAACCTGTTATGGAGCTTCCTCCCCCTGGCATACAGGCAGTCACATCCATACGAGCGGACGTGGAGAGGTCTGGGGAGAAATGGGGAATTAAATGCGGTAGGTGGCGATTGGAATAATTCCCCGCAAAGACCGCAGCTACTGACTGTCTCTATAAGCAATACGCTGTTGGAGTGCGCTACTCGGCGTGTGGTGGTAAGCAGAAGGGCGAGTAGCTTCTTGGCTGACCAGGAGACGCCGTGCCCTAGGCATAGCTGCCACCATTTCGGCCACCATTCTGGAACCTTTCTCAGGACGAAAACCTAATGGTAACGATGGTATCGCATTTAGTCCTGAGGAAGGTCGCAGAACAGCGACAGAAACGTTGGCAGCTGTGCCTAGGTCGCGGTGCCTCACGGTCTCCAAGTAGCTGCTTACTCCGGCCGCGGAAACCTACGTTTCTAGAAGGGCGAGTACCTGCTGGTGCTTGTTGCGTCGCTGCGCGAGGTGCGAGGCGACGTCGCTGGCGTAGGCCCTGGAGCGCGGCCGGGTAGTGGCGTCGGGTGTGGGGGTGGGCGCGGGCCTGGGCCCGGGCGACGAGGCGCCTGACGCGGCCGACGTGCCAGAGCGGCGGCTGCGCACACGCGCACGCACCAGCGCACGCACCTTCTTCCGCGCTGCCTGCGCGCTCTTGCGGCAGGGGGCGCCGGCGTCGCCCGCGGCGTCGCTGCCGCCGCCTCCCTCCGCGTCGTCGCTTGATGCGTCGCTGGACGAGGCCTTGGTCGCGTTTGGGCCGGCTGCTGCCCCGGCCACGCCCCCTTGCGACACCACCTTGCGCCGTAGCAGCGCCACGAAGCAACCCTCGTCCGCCGCCGGCGACAGCCCCTCCGCCAACGGCGCCAGCTCGAACAGGTCGCACGGCGGCGCCTGCGCACGCCCACACACGCGCTCGCAAACAACCTCAAGGCGACGGTCACGGCGCAGCCAAACAGGCTACCACTCCACTGTCAGCCAAATCGTCCAACTCATTTCATGCAAAAAACGCACGAATGTTGCATTCGAAATCGTTCAAATATTCCTATAATTCTACATATCATTTTTTAAAAACATCTGCGAACAGTGTTGCCAGTTGAAAAGTGAATATCGTACTGCATCATCTATTATTATCGTACAACGATCGTACGGCGGTAATATCAAATCATTAATGAAAATAGTGTAAAAATTATCGTACTTTTAATTAATTTTTTTCAAACATATTACTTAAATTATTTTCTTTAACGACATATTTCTAATGGAGAATGAATGCAGTGTATTGGTGAAATGATGCAGTGGGCAATACGGCGGATTCACAATGAAATTGAAAGCGTACGCATGTTGTTACTATTTGCATTCTACAGAGGCGTTCTCGCATAGGCTCTCATTGTGAATCCTTCTTAAGTGCCCATTTCTAAGGGTCTATTCTTGAAACTATTGCTCTCAAGCGATAGGTGACTATCGCATTTTTGTTAATGTGGAATGGCACTTTAAAAAATGCGATAATCGCATAATGCACGAGAGCGATAGTTTCAAGGATAGATCCTTCGACCGGCGGCTTCAATTGGTCACATTATCGTACTTTTATCTATACGGTAATGGTACATCGTACATCATAATGAATAATCATACATGTACGATAATTATCGTACGTCTGGCAACACTGTCTGCGAGAAGCACGCTCAATACCAAATACAAGAATTGCAGATAGTCTTGGTACTACAGATTGACTCTCCATACCTTGAGAGTTCGGGCGAATGCAACCAAAACCACGAACTCAAGTTAAAGTCAAACGAATCAGATCTTCGTCCGACGTATGATGTTTCGGGATGTTTCGCACATTGGGATAAAATTCCCAAAATCCTGGCCAAAAATTGAAAAAAGAAATGTTTCTAGTTGAGCATTTTTAACTGATAGGTTGGCTACACTGTTGTTGAGACTATTAAATCGCGCACGTGAGAACGTCCGGACCTTAGTGCAAGGTGTATTCGAAGTCGAACAAAGATCGTATTGTGCTTACGGCGCCACCCAAGACAAATATTTTTGTTCTGTGAAAATAATCATTCCAATTTTAAAACGGAACGTGTTACAGATGGTATATACGGTCGATAGCACAAAAAATGTGCGATGTCCTGAGCCGAACTTGACGAGAGTTTGCGAACCCCTTTCCCCCCTTGCAGGATCGACCTGACCAATACGCTTCAGCTTTATTTCAGAGAGGCGGGACTATTCATCGTAAACATTACAAAAGAGCGGCAATCGTGAGTTATAGTATTATGGTAAATATTTGAAAATAATATTAAAGCAACCAGCAGTTTTACATAACTTGAAGTATACACATTTAATTACAGAAAAAAGGCATGCGATTTCGTAGTAAAACCCGTTTTAAAACAATAATAATACGCATTGTTTTGCAAAAAATAACACTCGACTAGCTCCATATTTACATTTCATCTTAGATTATAGTAATATTTAATGCACAATGCAAAGACTTTGCTACAGTGACCTGTCTAATCTAGGTATTTGATTAGAAAAAATTAAATAAATTTAAAAAATACGTTTTAAAGCAAGTTGCACGAACACGTATCCGAGATAGTAGTTTTCAGTTGTGAAATAATTTCGGATGACCGAATACAAAAATACGATATGATAACAGGACATGAAAATATTTTAATAAATAATGCTTTAATTTGTAATGTGTCATTTAGACACGGTGAAAGGTTTCTACTAGACATATTAGTATTGGCAAGTGCACCTCCAAGCAGATGAATAATTTCTGATCTTTTGTTTTGGGGATCACAATTAACAATTTGTGAATGTGTTATTAAAGTGTGATTACATTTTACGTGTTGTTCTTAACCGCTAATATTACAAATCATATGTGCTATCAAGCCTCTGAAGAATTTTACGTTAGTTACTTGAGAGAGAGGAGGGAGAGAGAGAGAGAGAGAGAGAGAGGAGAGAGAGAAGAGAAGAGAAGAGAGAAGAGAAGAGAAGAGAAGAGAAGAGAAGAGAAGAGAGAAGAGAAGAGAGAAGAGAAGAGAGAAGAGAAGAGAGAAGAGAAGAGAGAAGAGAAGAGAGAAGAGAGAAGAGAGAAGAGAGAAGAGAGAAGAGAGAAGAGAAGAGAAGAGAGAAGAGAAGAGAAGAGAGAAGAGAGAGGAGAGGAGAGGAGAGAGGAGAGAGAAGAGAGAAGAGAGAAGAGAGAGGAGAGGAGAGGAGAGAGATGAGAGAGAGGGGAGAGAGAGGAGAGAGAGAGGAGAGAGAGGAAGGAGAGAGGGAGGAGAGAGAGAAGAGAGAGAGAGGAGAGAGAGGAGAAGGAGAGAGAGAGGAGAGAGGAGAGAGAGAGGAGAGAGAGAAGAGAGGAGAGAGAGAGGATAGAGAGAGGGGAGAGAGAGGAGAGAGAGAGGAGAGAGAGAGGAGAGAGAGGAGAGAGAGAGGAGAGAGAGAGAGGAGAGAGAGAAGAGAGAGAAGAGAGAGAAGAGAGAGAGAAGATAGAGAGGAGAGAGAGGATAGAGAGAGGGGAGAGAGAGGAGAGAGAGAGGAGAGAGAGGATAGAGAGAGGGAGGAGAGAGAGAGAGGAGAGAGAGGAGAGAGGAGAGAGAGAGGAGAGAGAGAAGAGAGGAGAGAGAGAAGAGAGGAGAGAGAGAAGAGAGAGAAGAGAGAGAAGAGAGAGAAGAGAGAGAAGAGAGAGAGAGAAGAGAGAGAGAAGAGAGAGAGAAGAGAGAGAGAAGAGAGAGAAAAGAGAAAGAGAAGAGAGAGATGAGAGAGAAGAGAGAGGAGAGAGAGAAGAGAGAGAAGAGAGAGAAGAGAGAGAAGAGAGAGAGGAGAAGAAAAGAGAAGGGAGAGAAGAGAAGCAAAGAGGGTAGAGAAAATAGAATAGAGAAGAGAGAGAAAAGAGAAGAGAGAGAAAAGAGAGAAGAGAGATACGAGAGAGAAGAGAGATACGAGAGAGAAGAGAGAGAAGAGAGAGAAGAGAGAGAAGAGAGAGAAGAGAGAGAGAGAAGATAAAGAGGAGAGAGTTAAGTTCCTTTTTGATAAATAAATAGAGATATTGTGAGGTATCAATATTGATACCTGACAATATCTCTATTTATTTATCAAAATAAAAAAGGTATCTATTTCACCAACAATCCAATTAATAGTTAAGTTCCTATTGATTGATAGTCTATGTACGTATGTAGTATACTTCACACAAAGACAATTTTGGAAATAAAATCTAAATAACAACTCAGTGGCCTCAAATTAAACATTTATTCATATTTGGTAGCTCTCTTTGGAGACATTTAATACACAAGTGGGGTTTGAAGGCCCCGAAGAAGGAGAAATATATGTCTATCGCTGTTGTCTTCGCGACCAGATCTTTAGGGTCACCCTTCCGTTTCTCTTATTTAAGGTCTACGGGTTCCTGACGTGATACGAGTACAAAATATTTGAGAATACACATTGCATATCATGAAATAGAAATGAAGAAGTGACTGAAGATTTAAAAAACTGTATCTTGGGAACACATCAGTAGTTATAATGGTCATTGTAATTACAATATCTGTCATTTGTGGAAAAATGCCGTCCTCTGATTAAAGATGTGATTTCGGCTAATGCGAAAGACAGATTATTTACATGTTATTGGTGGGTCGGAAATATTTTTTGTCTCGGAATTGACACTGTACATTAGTTCTACATACAAATATGAAAGTGTACCTTCGGATAAATTGGTAAAAAGTGCCTCTAAACCAAATATCAGATGAGTAGTTACACTATAACTCTAACTTAAAAATATTTTTTAGACGTTTCTCAGCCCCCGAACCTCCCTCCACGCCCCTCTACAGCCAATAACATATTTTTTACTATTTCTTGTCAACTAAACTATTTTATTCGATTGAAAAAATAAAAGAAAATAATTTATACTCGCAGAAAAATAGTTTTATATTTTCTCAGGGCCAAATTCAAACGCAAAAATTTTTTACTGTCTTAGAACTCTGGAACAGACTTGAAAAAATCTTAAAAAGTTCCTCTCAAAACAAAATTGAGAATTTTTTGAAAATGACTACAACAGTTCTGTACATTTATTTTAGCATTGTACATGTTTATGCATTGTTGAAGCACCCAGCAATATTTTGAGTTCGAAATGTAGTTACATATTAACATTTTCTTAAAGCGTTTTAATCTTTTGTACTAAGGAAATAATGTAATTTTTTGACAGTTTATAAGAAACCGTCGACACAAAACCTTGTAAGTGTGATACCGGTCGATAGAAAATTACACCTCTGTCCTATATCGAAGAGATTTCTGGAAAATTAAATAAATAATAGTTTACAGATTATGGAGTACAAAGAACAATGATTATTGTAACACATAACATAATCGAGAATAACTCCGAAGAAATGCGTCTTAGGTATTTTCAACGTGGTTTGCACGTCCTATGGAGACACGATTATTTCTTGAGAAGAGGTAAATACTGCTAAGTCGCGTTTTATGAGACAGGTATGTAAGAAATAGGAAAATGGTTAGGGACAGTTCGGGGACAGATAAAGGATATATGGGGGACAATGGGGCAATGAATGGGGAGAGGTTGGACTAGGATTATGTTTTTATGCAGTATTTTACTATATGCGACCTTTTTGATCGTTATTTTACAGTTTTGCAGAAAGAGTTCTATTGCGTGCTCCCCCTCCATAGCATGGGTGGGTAGAAAAGAGCAGAAGCCGAAAGCAATTGAAAATTAAATTGAAGAAAATACCGAAATTATCTTTCACAATAAAATTAAAGGGTATATTTTAATTTCTCTACATTTTATCACAAAACACACCTACATTGGAATAATTTCTCTCACAGTACCGAAACTGTAATGTATATCACATTTCGGGTGATGGGCGTTGGCAGTTGCGTGCTACTTAAAATTAATTTTAATTTTTCATACAATTATTATTTACAAAGTGCAGAGTTTTTTCAAGTGTCCAGATATACGTATTTATACTATACAAAAATCAATTCTTAAAAAGGGAAAGCACAATGTTTTTCTCTGGTCTGAAACAACTACAGATGTGAGAGCACAGGCTTCCACTGTCGGAGTTAGTAACTACTTGGCAGCGTCCTACGCGCAGGTGCTAACGTTTCAGCCGCTTTCTGATGCGTACAACGAGGCGTCTACAGGAGAGCCAAGTCCTTGACTGCCGATGCCTTAGTTGTTTTTTTTTTTAACTAGGGCACAGCAATTGAAAACATCTTAAAAAAGTCACAAGTGTTCTGAGAAGAAGGTTTAATTTTTTTCCTGCATAGCCTTCCTACACTTCTACTTCTAGGGATTCCCCATTCAGGAATCTCCTCCACCGCAGCCACGCCTCCAGCCGGGACAAAATCTAAGCCACTGACTGCTCTCCTATCATATGTGGTAGAGGTGTGTAGGTATGTTTGTGTGTGTATTCATGTAAGTGGATGGTCAAGAATGAGCAAGGAAAGGTCGTCCGCCGTCAGTAGCCGGTGTGTTAAGGTATTCATCGGAGAAACATGGGAAAACTACTCATCGGAATAGCCGACAACTGAAATAGCTATATTCGACCTAGATCTGAAATCCGCCACCGTGAGGATTAGAACCCTAGGATAGGACTAGATCAGCGAAGCGAAACAATGCCAGTCTGCCCGCCTGCCCGTCTGTTCCTCTGTTTCTCTGTCCGTCTGGCCACTGGTCTGGTGCACTAGCGCTTAAACCATGCGAAGAATTTTTCCGAAGAAAACCCTGTGCATTTGGCCTGAGTCAAAACTCTGTGATTTTGAAAATCATTCATTAGTTTTTGAGGGTACTTTACCTAAAGCCTCTCGGACATTTCCGAAATTTTCTCAAAAATACCTCCAAATTTTTTCTTTAAACTTCTTATAAGAATAGAGTAAAAGGCACTTATAAATGTGGCATAGGTCCGATTTTCATGGTTAACTCTGAATTTTGGAAATTTTCAAAACTTTGAATTTTTTACGGTGTTATCTTAAAACTATAGAATTGAAAATAGAGATTTTTTTCTTTAAATAAAATTTATTCTCCATAGTGAGTTTTTTCATAAAAGTCAAGTACATTGTTTTGAAAATTTTAATAGTTTTCACGCAATACTAGGAGTAATATGTGCAAAAAAAGTAAAAAAATTAAACAACTAGATTTTCTCAAAAACGCCTCCAATTTTTTTCTTTGAACGTTTGGTAGGGATAGTACTATATGCACCCTATACGGTGATATAAAGCATATTGATCTATTAATTGGATTGTTGGTGAAGTAGATACCTTTTTTATTTTTGATCAATAAATAGAGATATGTGTCCAGGTATCATATTTTAATTACACTAATGATCATTTCGAATCGCGTAGCGATCATCCTCAGAGCTAAAAACAATACAAATATACAATGAGAAATATTAACATGTTGGTTATTGTATACAAAATGCGTAAGCAAACTGGATCGTACATACCTTGCAGCTTCTGGGCCGAAAACAAAGTGCTGCGGAATTTTTGAGCGTGTGGTCTTGTTTAAAGCACAGCGGTCGGTAGCGGGAGGGGGCGGGAAGAGGGGTGGGGTCGGGCGAAGGGTCGTAAAATGTGGGGGTGCTGGTGGATGCTTGAGAGACGGTCGCGGCGAGCGAAGGGTTAGTGGGGTTGGGAGGCGGCTGGGGGTCGGTTAGGGGTGTACACTTTGTGCTAATTTTAGCAGAGGTGAAGAGAGTTAGGGATCTGTTGGTTAAGACATGTCATGTTCTGTTTTTTGAGGGTGGTTGTGTATGTGTAAGGCTTCTAATTTTATTCTGTTCCAGTACCTGTTCTCAATTTCTAGAATTCGGAATTTATGTGTTTATCAAATGTGTGTTTGTTTAAATTTTAGGTGATCCGCAAAGTGTGAGACTGTGTAGTGTTATTTTTCACGACAAGCTGGAAAAAAAAACACTACCACAGTCTTCACACTTTGCGGATCACCTAAATTTAAACAAACACACATTTGATAAACACATAAATTTCCGAATTCTAGAAATTGAGAACAGGTACTGGAACAGAATAAAATTAGAAGCCTTACACATACACAACACCCTCAAAAAACAGAACATGACATGTCTTAACCAACAGATCCCTGAACTCTCTTCACCTCTGCCTAAAATTAGCACAAAGTGTACACCCCTAACCCACCCCCAGCCCTCCCCACCCCACTAACCTTCGCTCGCCCGACCGTCTCTCAAGCATCCACCCAGCACCCCCACATTTTACGACCCTTCGCCCGCACCCCACCCCTCTTCCCGCCCCCTCCCGCTACCGACCGGCTGTGCTCTTAAACAAGACACACGCTCAAAAAATTCGCCAGAACTTTGTTTTCGGCCCAGAAGCTGCAAGGTATGTACGATCCAGTTTGCTTACGCATTTTGTATACAATAACCAACATGTTAATATTTCTCATTGTATATTTGTATTGTTTTTAGCTCTGAGGATGACGCTACGCGATCGAAATGATCATTAGTGTAATTAAAATATTGATACCTGACAATATCTCTATTTATTGATCATATTGATCTATTCTTTTGTTTTTTCAAAAATTACAAAAATGTAATTTTTTGACTTGTCTCTCACGTGGACAATATTTACATTAGCAGCAATTTTCTCACACTTTTATGAGTTCTTGTGCTTTAAATAATATCAGATAAAGCTTCTCGAAAACTCCACCGTTTTCTGTCAAAACTGGCTCCAAATTTCGCAATTTCAGAAACGCTCAATCGCCATTTTCTCAAAAACGGTTTCAGTGTTTTTCTTCAAACTTTGCAAACGGATAGTGCTAATTGCTCTTTTTAATATGACGTAAAATGCATTTTCTGTTATTTTTTGTTTTTGAAAAATTACACAAATGTATTTTAAAAAAATACCTCTAAGGTCGTTTCCTGCAAAATGCAAACACTATTATATTTGTGAGTTAATGTGCTTCAAATGACTTCTAATGACGTTTCGAAAACTCAAAACTTTTCTGTGCAAAAGTGCTTGAAATTTCGAATATACTGCAGCACTTACCGCCATTTTCTTAAAAACGGCTTAAAATTTTGCAAGAAAATTGCCATTTAGAACGCGGTTTTACTGTTCATTAATATTCTTAAAATAATTTTTCCGTTTATTATCAGTAAACCGAAAGTTAAGAAAATTTCCAAAAAATGTATTTTGGTCGGCGAGAGAATGCAGCAGGCAAGAGTATGTGGCAAGTTCGAATAGCTAACCGAGACCAAAGGAAATACAAAACTAATACGGGAAAGTCTGTGCCATTTCTAGCACCATTAGTTTTAATTATATTAAGTATGAAGGAATTGGACTTGTGATTTTTGTGTTTTCATCAAAATTTAATTCAAGGAGTCCCGAAGTCATTAATATCCTTTTTGATGGTCGCCTTCTCTACAAAGTTTTTCTTGCGTTCTAGAAACTTATGATCTCAGAGATAGAGAATGGTCTCAGTAATACTAAAATAGCGTTGAAGTCACGTTTATCAGTAAATGTTCTACTATTTCTACTAGATGATTAAACCAAACATTTGAAGCCTTTTTGACAAAAAAGTGTTTATTTTTTAATATTTCTAGTATATTATCTGCTTTAAAATCCATCTCTGACATTAAATCTTATTCTCTTAATGACATCCATTATGAGAATCACTAATTTATCACTCTCACTTAATTTATGTAAGTATCTGTTTCTTGTATACTTTAAAAAATATTTTCACTTTGTTCAATTTGAAGTTCTAAAGCAAATGAACACAACTTCATAATTGCACGAGGATGACAAAATATTATGAAATCTAAATGCTTGAAATACGAGATATAAGACTCCTATAAGAATATGTCTATATAGTAAACACCATACAAGACAATATGATAAACCATGAACTGTACTGATATGCACTTATTTTTTAGTGAGGAATTTTATTTGTTTTAGAGTAAAAGCAACAGGCATGTCACGTTTTAATACTTTTTTGCAGTAATACACACAGTTTCAATTCTTTATCCACCACAACTGAATTGATAATTTTAGGGGCAGAATTACAATCAATATGTTGAAAAAGAATACTGACTTCCTTACTAATAATCGTCCCGTTAGCTGTTGTACTGGAGTAGTACTGAAATATATTTGATGTATTCTTGCAATGTTTTATTTTGACTTTCTTCAATAGCAACGAGCAGATACCTGTATACTACACACAATTTCTTTTCTTGAGGACTTTTTCAGTTGGAAGTGCTTGGGCGATTCAAATAAGCAGGACAATTAGACAACAAAGAAGGCGTATCTCCACGAGACAATCGTGGATGTTTTAAAGAAAGACTGATTTTTAGTCTATTGGAACCAGCCTTGTAATCTAGATGGTGTTGCCTACGTCTCGACAGAGGTCATTGAATCAGAAGCTATAGAACGTTACTTCTTACAGATATATTTAGACTTTTTAAAATTATACAGTATTAATATTGACTATTTCAATAAATATCATTGTTAAAAGAAAATTTGTTTTTGTTTTTGATGGTCAGAATAGACTTAAAATGTATGGAAACAATTATGCAACAGAAAATAGTTTATTTGGCGCTTAAACTTGTGTATAGATATTAATCATTAATGTCATCTGACAATGTTTTGTAAAGTATCGTATTGAATGTGCATTTTCTTGTTAGTCCATCAACAGACATAAAATTTTTCATGAATAAGTATCGATAGAACATCTTAAATTCTTTTACATCATCATATTATATTTATACAACAGAAATGCTGATACCATTCGTGTATTTTTGCAAATAAAGTTCGTAGTTTATCCATTTGAAAGCATTCCTTCCAAGACATCTAAGAATTTTAAATAATGTTTCAATTTTGTTTTATGTAATACTTAAATAAAAGAAACTTAAATACTTACATAAATAGTTAAATTAAAAGTATCTGTTTTGGTTTTTAAACGGTTACAAAGAGTTTTCCTATCTTTTAAAACATCGGGTGTGAAAAAAGCGCGAAATTGCATTGCTGAAATGTACGAAAGTGCTGAAACTTGGTTGATTTTTATAGGGGTTTTGCATATACTTTTAGAGTTAATAACTAATGTATTATTTTCTGATTGAAGATTTTGAGAAATTAAAATAAAATATATTTAATTTTTTCCAGGTACTTTAAAAACGCTCCCAAACTTAGAAAGAATGTTTGCACTATGAGCTACTTTATCAAAACGTGATACCAGCGTAACAATTTGCACGAAATTAGGAATAATAAAAATTGAATATTTCCTTCGTTGTCAATTCCAGCAGAAATGTAATGACGAAAAGAGATCCGATCTCACTTATGAAATTATTTTCCTGAATTTGAATGCAATTCCGGTTTGATGCCTCAACAAACTCTCACCTCCGGGTCTACAACAGCAGGCGCAGGAGTCTGTGCTTGCCGTTCGTCAGCGGCGGGGTGGGGGTGGGCGTGGGCGTGGGCGGGGGTGGCGCTCGGGGGGTGGCGGCGGTGGGCGCGCCCGATGAGGAAGGCCATCTCCGCCCTCTTCTGGCGCGCCGTCGTGTTGGCCTCAGTGACGAGTCGCGTCACCAGGTCTTGGCTCTCGCCGGCGTCCAGCGTGTGCGTCTCGAAGGCCACCACCTGGATCTGAGGCAAACTCACTTGTTCGGGGTGGCCCAAGGAAATCCGAGTTGAAAGGAGAATCCAAGGAGAAAACAGAAACGCGTCGCATTTAACCCATCGTAATGAAGTGTGAGTGCCACTTTCACTTTGGAATTTAATTGTTTCCATTAAATGTTGCAATAACGAGGGATTCTTGAAACTCCTTCAAGGTTCTCCGAAATGTATTAGGAGTGTGAAAGAGCTTAACTCCTTAAAATACTCTCTGTTGTACACCTTTGTGCCTGCGAGTCCTTGTAATTGACGTTAGTGCGTGGAAGTGACTGCCACGCTCAACCTCGCCCATTCGCCAGCGTACTTTTCCTCATTTGAAAATTTTAGTTGGATTTTAGTCAATCTTCCTGCATTGAACTAAATAAGAGAACACTCCTTTTGTTATTACTGAAACTGAATATCTGATCGTCCACTAATCTTTTGTGATTAGTTCTCCCTTGTAGTTTTTCTTATGAAAAGCCAAAATTATAGTTTTTTTCTTGTATCTGTCCCACTTGCGCATAGCTGTTCATACTAACACCACTTTGGTTTTTGAATACACACCTGAAACTCTTTATCGTAAAAACAAAATGCGGCCCTACATTGTAGATGATCCTGAGTCAAAAGAAACAGCTTTTACTATGCTAGCAGAAGAAATACTAAGATTTAATAATGATTAAATCTTTAATTAAGATTTACTGTTATAAATATAGACATGTTATATAGACATACAATAAACAAGTAGATAGTATTGTCGTCATTGCCCGAATTATACATAAATATGCTACACACTAACACCAATAACTGCGCCACAAATAACTGAACCAATAATTGCACCACCTTTTTTGCAGGAAATGAAACTTATAAGCGCCGACGATCTGGAGCTGAAGACATGGCTATCTACCGCACCGACCGCGATACCCGTGAGCGGTTGCCGTACGTCGCTTGTTGCCCCATCGCCCCGCAGCTTTACCTCGCCTCGCGAGGCTTGAAGCGGCAGCGATTGTGGTAAACACGACTGAAAGCAAAGTTGCACTGGTGTCAACATACTTAGTTACAAATCGTTCTCGCGTAGACGATTTTCACACTGTATTCTCCCTAGCACCTCGCACGGCTATGGCGGGCGATCTGAACGCCACGTGCGAGGAATGGCGCTGTAATACGTCAAACAGCAACGGAAACTTACAAGTTTCCTGTTAGCACACAACACTGTGACAATCATCCCGCTCTCCTCACCTACCCGCTTTCCCTCTGACCCTCGCCTCCGACCCGAAATCCTCGATGTGGCACTCACATCAGGGAATATTCGAGCCACTACTCCCAAACCCATTCCCTTCCCTCTCTCCGATCACATTCCCATTACTTTCGCAGTAGGTAGCATTCGCGCCTTCTGCGGCCCTAGGCAATGGATCCCACAACCCACTGACTGGGGTGAGTTTCGCAAACAACTCGCAGCACTACACACACAAGCACAAACCACGCAGACAATGGATTCACCAGAATCTATAGAAGCTAGCTTACACACTTACTAAACACATACAAACAGACCACAGAAAGGCGACGCCGGTTTTCTGGCGCCCGCCCGAAGAGGTTTCACATACACTTTCTCCAGATGTCGAAGAGCTTCTGCATGAAAAACGCAAAGCTAGGCGACTATGGCAGCAGTTTAGGTGTCCTGCGCTTAGAAAACAGCCGAGGGTAATGAGAAAAATGCCTCAAAACGGCGTTCGCAAACCACCACGCAGAGGAGTGTGAAGAACGTATGAGAGAGATCGGTTCCGATCACTCCCGTAACGACCTTTTCAAACTCCAATAAGCGCTCAGATCAGTACCTAACACCGCAACCGCCATATGTGGCCACGGCAATGCGGAGAGTAAAAAAACATACCTCTTCTCAGATCAAGCAAAGGCAGAATTCTTCGCCGACATGCTTGAAGAGAGGTTTGTTAACAACACTACACAGGCGGTAGATGAGGAGGAAACGGACGACAGCGCCAACACATACATTGTACAGTCGAAGAAGTTTCGACTACAATTAAATGCTTGTGTAGTCGCAAGGCACTGGGACCTGACCGAATAGGCCCTCCCATTCTGAAGGAGTCCCTTCCGGTCATAAACACGGAGCTTACTCGAATCTACAATAGCTGCATTACACAGCGGTATTTTCCGGAAAATTGGAAATATGCAAGTATTTCTATGCTTCCAAAACCCGGTAATCACGATCGCGACGAGTCATAGGCCTATCAGTCTTCTCCCGGTTATGGGAAAGGCATTTGAAAGGATTCTCTTCGCACGAATTCTGTCAACTGCTCTCTCGCGGAACCTCATCTGAGATGAACAGTTTGCCTTCAGACCGGTCCATTTCGCATCACTACAAGAACTTTGCATGTCTCAGCAGATTTCCGCTCTCCGCTGATCTGTTACATATGATGTACCTGTCATATATCTCGATATGGTACACGTCTTTGACTAAGTGCCACACAATACAGTCATCACCAAACTTCGGCGCTGCCTTCCACAATATGTAACCGAAATGGTTACATCTTTCCTGACAAATCGCACATTCGTGGTAAATGTGAGCAAAGCCACATCCTCAAAGCGGAGGATTGCGGAAGGAGTTCCTCTGGACTCCGTCCTCTCTCCGCTACTGTTTTCGTTGTAAGTCAATGACATACAGCAAGCAATGTCAATGCATATGTCAATGACATGGAAAAAGGAATAAACCTAGACCCAAACTCAAAATACTTCAAAAACAGATGAACCTGTCGCTGAAGTGGGCGGAACAAAACCACTTGACTTTTTCAGAGGAAAAGTCGCAGGCCATCTGTTACACCCGCCGCAAACACAAATATACCAAACGTTTCACACCACCAAAACAAATTACACTTGGCACACAAAAACTCACATGGGCACCTAAGGCAACCTACTTAAGGCGTCACTTTTGATCGAAGGCTGCGATGGCATTTACATGTCACGCGAATTCGATCAAAATTCAAAGAGTTACAGTTAGAGTTATATTCAATGAGTTAGACTATTACCTCTTTTGAGGGAACCTACACTCCCCTTGGAACTTCGCTTGGCACTCTTTAAAAGGTGTTGTCGGCCTGTGGCCACCTACGCTGTGGCAACGTGATGGACTACAGCACAGAAGTACAAGGATACACTTGAGCTGGTACAGAATAAAGTGCGATATCGACGGCTCATAGCACGCCCTCCGTTTCGGAAACGGTTGAAAGTACTGAGGAAGGAAATTGATATCGAGTCCTTCACTCATTGCTTGAGACGGCTTTCGTTTAACGAAATCTATCAAGCCTTTCAAACCGACAAAACTCCGGCAACGCATAAGCAATTACTCGACAAGTCCTTGCAATAGGGCAAAGAAGACAAGCACTCCCCTCTGATATTCTAAGGATGTAGTGCAACACAAAAGACGAGTTGGCTATTGACTTAAGTTCAACACGAACCTACACCAGCGAATTACACATAGCAGTAAAACGCAAAATTGCGTGTGCACTGCAACACATAGTACACAAACCTTTGGCTAAGCCTCCAAAAAACAACAATAACTGCACTTAAATTCTTGGCTATCCGGGAGACGCCGCGTCGTCGGCTGAGAGGCCGACGTTTCTCCTGACAAGTCGCAGGCTAAGACCAAGACCAAGGAAATGTGGTTGGTGCAGCATGCCTGCTCCAGCTGGAGCTTCTTCATGCCGGTTTAGTAAAGGTAGAGATTTAAAAAAGTAAAGCGTCCGTCCCCCATACAAGATGTGGATTGGGTAGCAATTTTGACCCGTTAGGTTTTTTAAAAATATATGATAGCAGGAAAATGAAAAGAAATGAGAAATAAGGGAAGTTTAGAAAGAAGAATAAGAGAAAGTATAGGAAGAGAAAGTAATGTAGGATGATAGACGTAGAGGAAAAAGGAGATGGGAGAGTCGCACAAACATTTTCAGTCGTTGATGGTGAAGGTTGTCAGTTAGGGTGGTAATATTGTAAACAGTCAAGTGCAGTAATATATGTAAGTCTTTCGTTGGACATTGGTGTTGATAAGTAAGATTGTCAAGGTTAGTCTGTTCCCACTGTGTTAAGTCGGTGGTGGGCGAAGTTGCTGTGGGGTCAAGTGGATGTTTTTTCGTCCTGTTTCTAGGTGAATTAGTAATGATAGGGATGTGAGATGTAAGTAGAAAGTAGGGGATTGTCGAACTACTAGTAAAATAATTGGGAGGTGGTCGGAACTATTAAACAGATCAAATTTGACATTGGGGTTCAAAGTCTGAATAATGGAGGAATGGATAATGAAGTCTAGAATGTCATTTGGGATATTCTGGATGTAATGAGTCGGTTCTGAAGGGCTTGTTAGTGTAATATTTGAGTGCATGTCAAGAAAAGTCTCTAAAGTTCCTCCTGTCCTATTTGTCTGATTGCAACCCTATTGTATATTTTTGATGGTAATATCTTCAAAGAGGATAAATGGGTGGGAGTGATTTAATAACATCGTTAGGTCGGAATTTGGAATAGGGATGCCTGGTTTTTTGTAAGCCGAAATAATTATAATTGGGGCGGAAGGGTTACCTATCACGACAGCAGAGCATTCAAGAACTATGGTGGGAGGCAAGATAAAAGTGGCATGATGGATATACTTACGAATTATGATATCAGTACCACCACCAACGGAGTTAACACGATCATTACGATGTACAATATAATTGGAATGGAGAAATATACTTTGGGATTTAGCCATGTTTCCTGTAAGCACATAATCCCGACGGAGTAGTCCATGAGAAATTGATGTAAGAGGGGCTTCTTGCCATTTAAACCGCCGTGTGCGTTCCAAGAAGAAAGAATTTTAGGTCTGTGAATGTTGAAGATGTAGATGATTGAGGGTTTTGGGGTGAGTTGATGTTCGATGGAGAATTAGAGACAACAGATTAATATGATCTAGATGGTTGTGGAAGAGATGGGAAGGAGTTCTGAGATAAGTTAAAGTTTTGAGTAGATGAATTTGGGGTCACTTTATTTATTTGTTGTTGGCGGAGGGTACGAGCTTGAACAAAGTTGAGGTCAAAAGCAGGGTAATTTAAATTACAGTAATTGCATTTTGGGATTAAAATGTCTGTCTGGAAATTTGGGCATATCTCGGTGGTGTGGTTGAGAGAGCAGAGGGCGGAGATGGTAGGCCGTCGGCAGTAAATGCTAGTGTGAAATAGTTTTTGTCAGTTTTTACGTTGGGGAACTCTATCTGATTGTTTGTAGACTTCAATTTTGATGGTGTAGTTTCCAATATATTTAATAATGTTTTGTCACAGTCATGTCGCGTCGGGGTATCTCAATGACAAAAATTCCTAGTGGTGTCATCAGTCTTGTCGTTCCTTTTTTGCATTTCAGTGACATGAAAAAATGCCACTTTCAGTTCCTTAAGGGCATCTTTAATTTGGTCTATTGGGTAGTCTGGTGGCAGTCCTTTCAACACCAACTTCTCTCGAGTCTCGTCTGTGGCACGGTTGAAAAGGTAAGGTATATGTCTAAAGTATATGTTTTTTAAGTCTGAGGTCCGTATTGTGTCCAGTCTGTTTCTAATTTTGTTGTGTGCCACAACAGTCTTGGGAGTAATTAATAGTTCCTGTCTTGTACATTTTGCAGTTAACTGTCCGTTGCAGTGTGTCATTAAGTCTTTGGTAAGTTCATTAGGACAAAAGATCGAGTCAAGGTCAATTTTAAACTGTCCAATTTTAGGTTTTACTGTCGTAGTTCTGTCGTGTGTAGTTTGTGGAGGAGTCGTGTCAGTAAAAGTTGAATTGTCAGTATTTATAGATTGAGATGAAGGCAAGGTAGCAAGAGTGTTGAAATAATTTCTACACGGAACTTTTGGAAAAGGAGTCAATGGCTGATTTTTAAAAACTTTGTCATATAATTGAAAGGGGGCATTTGAGTCTGAGGGGGGATCATCTTTGTTTGCATTTGTGGGGGAATGCGAGCGCTTACTTTTACTCGAAGCAGCGTCATCGATGGTGTTTGACGCTTCCATCGAGGTTTCAACAGTTTGTTTAGCCGCCATTGGAGCACGCGGAAGCTTACATGTGCAAATAAATGCGCTTGTTTAGAGGGGGCGAAGGAGAGGAGAGGATGTCGTACCTGCGGCTGTGCCATGGCCATGCGCAGCGCCGCGCGCTGCTCGTCATGTGCTTGGGCGGTCCGCGCGCGCCGCTCGCGCTGCTCGTCGGGGGAGGCGGGCGGCGTCACGAAGGGCGGCCGCGTCTCCCCGCGAGCCCCCGCCCCCGCCCGCCCGCCTCCGCGTCCGCCAGCGCCTCTTCCTCGGCGCGCGTCTGCGGATTAAAGCACGCTAGAGAGCCCCCGACCCAATCAACATTATCAAACTACTTCCATATAGTTGAGCATCAATATAGACTGTACCTAATCAATAGAATCACTATAATATAAATATTATTCTTCTATATTGCAAATGTACATATTTATTTAGGTTTTTATTTATTTTTTATTGTTACTGTACGACTGTTTTTTATGGACTTTTTTCATCCCGGTTCCGTAGATGACTGTTACAAGTGTTACTAGACTGGTAATAATCTACCAGTGGTCTCGGCCCGGGCGTCCGAGATCGCTACGCGTGATGGCTATCTCGCACTAAAAGGGCTGTGAGTTCCAATATCGTCTGGGAACAGTAGATTAACCTAGTATTGTGAAACAATGGGTTTTTTACATCCCTTGTTCATCGCCTTTCTAATTTCATCATATACGTTAAGACACCATGGCATCTAGAGGGCGCCATTTCCTACAGCCTGTCTCTCCACTGGCAATAATATGGGGTCGGTGAAGTCCGGTCACGCGCAGTACGAGCTGTCCAGAGCCAGCTGCACTACTCAATATACTAGGTGTTAATCAAAGCGACTGGTCGCGCGGGCCTGTCGCCTATTATTTTTTTCTTTTTGCTCTACAAGAACTGTAGGTGCCTCAAGATAATTTCACAACTAATTCTTGAATATCAGCTCCATTCCCACTGATCTGCTCACTGCAATTGTCCAACTTCCACGTCTACGTTCGAAAGACAGCGATTTTATGAAAGGAAAATTCTAATTGTATGTCTCTGAAACCGAAAAAGAGGATCATTCTTGTTTCTATATGTAGTATTATAATACTTCCTCTAAGTCACAATCTACATTTTGTGTGTCCTTCATATCTGAAATTGGATTGTGGCGTAAAGTCTGTCTGTCCTTTCGCCTGACTATCCTTAGGTCTGATTTCTAGGCTGTCCAGGTGACGCCGCGTCGTTGGCAGAGAGGCCGACGTTTCGCCTGTCATGTCGCACCTTGGTGTCACTACCCTGAAGAAGCCTGCGACATGACAGACGAAACGTCTGCCTCTCTGTCAACAACGCGGCGTCAACCGGTCAGCCTAGAAGTCATGATCTCGAACCCTCGGAAGCCTACGTGTATATCCTTAAGTCTCTTTGTTTGTAAACGACATGCTAGCAGCTAAACCGTAAGCAGGGTATTGTAACGTATTAGTCAGCGTGCCTCATGACATCTATTTGGGGACGCTTGGTAAGGGATTAGTAAGAGGAAACTCCTCACCACAGGAGAGAGAGAAGGGTTTTTCCTTAAAGCTAGAACGCGGAAACGGGAGACACGAGGCTTTGGGGGTCTTCCGGTCTTAAGAAACGGAGACCCAAACCCTCAATGGTCAGCAATAGAATGCAGCGGGGGCGGCGTGACGTAGTAGGTCACGTGAGCCTCGACTATAAAAGGGACTGCACAAAACCAGTGGGTGGGTTCTGGAGACAGTGGGAGAACCTCGAGCATTTGCACAAAACTTGGCGCCACGAAGGTACATCGGCGGGCCGGGCTAGCGAGGCAAGTAACGTGTTGACGAGCCTGTGTGTCCTTGTGTCCTTGGGTGACTGCGGTCACGTGGGAGCGATGCTGTGTGCGTGCTCCGAGGTGAGGAGTGGTTGAGTGCCAGGAGTCACGCCGATACTCAAACGGGTAAGATCGCTCCTGCGATCGAGGCAAACCATCAGTTGGTACGCCAGTACGGACGTTGTGTCCCAGTGTGACATCCGGTCACGGAAGCTTGGCTTTGTGCGCGCTTCAGAAGTAGGAGTGGCGAATGCCACAATCGAAACCGATCTTCAATCGGGTTTGGATCGCTCCCGCGATCAGGGGATAGTAGGTCTATCAGAGCTAGGGTGTAAGAAGGAAATTCATTGTAAATATTTGTTGTTTTCTTTGTAAATAAATATTTGTTAAATGAAATCTCTGTGTCTGTGTTCGCTGTGAGTATCCATGACGTCACAGTATTCACCAAAATTAATGTTGCCCGACCGATCAGACTGATGACGCGACTCCTTGAAATTACAACTGATATTTTAATCTTGTGGGTACCTTAAGAACATCAATTTTAAAAAATATTCCAAATTTTAGGATTAAATTATTTTATTGTATAGAAGAAAATACGCTTATAAAAACGGCGCAGATTCGATTCTGCTGAATTTTGTTGTTTTTCGAACATTGCAAAGTTGATTATGTTAGATGTAAAGATTATGATGTTTCTTGTTATTACGGTAATTAGCTGAAGTAAGCCAGAGTTAACCACGTATTTATATTTATTTTAAACATCTATTGCACCGGTTTGAATGATTATTACTTACTATTTTCTGGAGTGTAAACCGCTATGATGATTAAGCTTCTAAGTGCACACGTAAATGGGGAGGTGGCTTTCCTTCTCCGCCGATGGTGAAACTTAGAATAGAAAGACCGCATGCGGTCTGTGATCCGTTCGATAAGGCACTGGTCCGGCATTCGCTTGATAATAATTGGAGAAACCACCGATCAAAGCAGTCGGCCGCTAGAATTCTCATTCAGGCAGCAGCTGAATTCGACCTAGCTCTCTAGTATCGAAAATCTTGCCCGAGTCATGACTCAACCCTATTCATGATTCTATCCCATTCAGAGGTACTGCAGGGACATCATTTGATGCCCGAAGACACATCAACGGAACTACAGTATATGTATCATACAGTAACGCAGTTCAGCCCGTTTTTTGGCTACTTACGGATTCGCGCATACAACTAGCGATTCTGACATAGACAAAGTAAAACGGATAGCAGCCACTAAAGTATACGGATTTGTTTGTGAGATTGAGTTTATTAAGAGATGTCTAAAAAAAATACAAAATAATTCTTAAATAAAAAAATACATACAACCAACGTTCTAACCTTACATTTGATTATAATCGGGACATATTTAATATTCTTCACTTGAATTCTTATATATACTTTTCCAGTTTAGACATGAATAAAAAAGCGTGTGTCGAAAAGGAAGCACTTTTTTTCTATTAAATGCAACAATAATAAAGGAAACAACCCTAAGTTTTTTTGATTTTTCCATAAGACTTAAAAAGAAAAGGCGAAAACTTGTTGATAAGCACAACGAAAGACCTCCTAGATACCCTCATATACTACTTAAATTTCTTACATTTCTAGATATTTTCGTCAAATGTAAAGAAATACTTGTTCTTCTTCACGATTCCAAGATCCATTGTGCGATCATTTCTTCCCCTTCTACAAACTATCCTCATCCCTTACTTACACACACACTCACTACACTACCACACATGTCCTTACTAACATTACTTACAACCTTACTAACACTATACTACCACACATATCAGAAGACCAATCGGGAGCTTAGAGCTCGGATCGGCTAGTGCAGTGTCTCGCTAGTGGCAGACAATTGGATGGAGAAAACCTCGCAAACCAACGTTTAGACCAGCGCCGGGTATCACCATCCAGTGGGGGAAAGACATCGTCAACTCCGGTGACTAATGACCATTTCAGTACACGCACCGAAGACATAAAACAACCAATCTTACGGTGAAATGAGAGATTTGTCTTAAGTTCTCAGCTGTGGTAGGGTAGTGCATGTGTGTGTAAGTAGAAAGGATAGGACAAGAATGAAGAATGGAAGATCGCACGTGGTAAATGATCCGGTTGTTGAAATGCTGTTAAAGCATTCACATGGTATTTATAGAAGAAATCACGGAAAACTAATGAGGAGGGCACTTGCAGCTAGAATTCTCCTTCAGCCTCTGGTTGAACTAAACCCAGACACGTAGGAAATCGAAAATTTGACACCGATGGGACTCGAACGCAAGAGCTACGTAGTTAAAAGCTGCTGCAAAAGCATCGGCGTTGCTGAGATATCGCAACCGGTGACCAGTCGTGTCGTGCTGCGACAAGTATGATTTGGGAGCAGATGGTAACTTTCATAACGCAGCCTTGGAAAGTGTATGGTGGTGGTGTAGCGCCAAAGATCAGGAAGTAACCACAATTCTTTTGATCTTCAAGAAGATCGGTTATGTTGCGGTGATCACCATATTAAAACAGAGTAATCACTCCATGAAACGTGTTTCACTATTGAAGTTTAAAGAAAAAAGTTTCTTTCAAAGAAAAGTTTTAAAAATTAAAACCTACTGTATTCTACGCTTGAGGTGAAAGAAATCACTAACAAGATGAAGGAAATGGTACCAATGCAAAGAAAATAATACACACTCAATCGGCTAATACCTTTATTATTACTAACACTCATAAACTATAAAATAGTTACAAATATAGTTTTCACAACGAATTAAATATAAAAATGAATAATGACGGATTGCGGCAAACAAAATTTGCAAAATGAAAATTTTGAGTTTGTATGCAGACTGCAAAAAATCCACCCCTCAGTTCACAGCATCGGTCTGATAACGCCACGTAGGGTAACTCGCACACGTTTTCTTCAATCCTCATTTCGTTAGATGCAAGGGAATAGTGGAGTTGTTTATTTCTTCGACTGGTCTATTATGTCAAATCTTTAACCCGTGTTTCTATCTTTCATTATTAATTCGACTAATGTTCATAAAAGATTGGGAGTAGAAATTCCGTGGCTCAAGAAAACTTGCAAGTATAATGTTTTCTTTTTTCTGTAAAGACGGCTGTATTATGTGGGATCCGGATGGTGTTGGGAGAGTAGTTAAGTCGGTCTCAATATGGCGGTCACAGCCTGAATCTGGCACATGGAAGACAGGAATCATATAATGTGTGGCTCAGAATAAATGAAAAACTTCGAGAACATATAGAACGTCAAAGATGTCAATGATGTCAGCCTGTTGTCAATGAACGTGTGGTGACAAATTTCGTGAAACGAAGTTGCAACTGTGTCATTTGCTCCTGACTGGTAGGCAAAACATCGCGCTTAGGTGTTTTTGCGTTTATATTAAATCTCTCTCATCGTACGGTTCAAAGGTTCGTGGGTTGAAGTCCCACCTAGGACATGGTTGTTTGTCCCTTGCCTCTCATGAATATGTTGTCGCGGAGGATCTCGCAATCTGTTGACTCCAGATCATAGGAGCCTGTAAGGGTGCTGGTGCCTAGTGTATGGTCGAAACTGCGTCCCATCGATACGTGAAGGATAACCGGATGTCGGGTGGATAAAAACCCTTCTCTATCTTAGATAAGAGAAGTTGATATATCTTTGATTTGATCTACAAAGCTCCAATAGACGACGGGTTGCCACATGCCACGTGTGTAACTTCGTTTAATGAACTTCTCTTCATGAATACGTTCATAGGCAATCTTGACCCCTTGTACATCCCGTTGAGCGCTTGCCTGGGCCGCGGCCATGGCTGCGTCGGCGGCTTCCTCGAGCAGCTGCACGTCGCCGCCGCGGGCCAGCGCCAGCGCCACGGGGTCGCGCAGCGCCGCCAGCGCCCCTGGCGGTGACACCAGCGCGCAGCACACGCCCTCGAGCGCGTCGACGGGCGCCTGCAACCACGGCTCGGCCCACACGCGCACGCGCTCCGCGGGCACTCCCAGCGCGCGCAGCTGCGCCTCCGCCTCCGACTTCCTGCGCCACCGAGCGAGCGGGCTTCGGGGCTGCCCCTCTACACAGAACTGCACATGACGTAAATCAGCTGTTACGATGTCATCCAATCGGGAGGTTGAACATCACCATAGTGGCGTCACAGATGTGACTTATAAGTTCCCGATTGGATGACACCGTAACAGCTGACGGCCTATCAAATGCAGTTCTAAATTAAAAATGAAGTATACAGCTTTGGCAGCGTGTAGGCGACTCTGACAGTTCTCACCACTTGCTGCGGTACGTCATGTGACCTGCTCTCAAGCAATCAGCTTGCAAGGATTTGTTAACTTTCTCAAGCCAGAATTCCGCATTGCTGCTCATCTGACTCGCACGAAGGCGTGGAGGCGACAAGATTCGGCTGTGGCGAAGTTTAATATGATATCGAGATGCTTCGTCGCCTGTCAGTAAGTTTCGAGATTTATCTGTCATCTGACAATACAGGTAGACAAACGCCATGCTTTAAAGTGTAATGAATTTCACAATATATTAAAATAATCATTTTGATATAGCGGAGTACTTATTCAGACCTTTGTTACCAAACTCTTCATATCTAAAAAAATATATAATTTTATCGTGGGTCACATGTGCAACCCGCGCGAGCACTTGCTTTCCAAAAGGGGATACGAACACTACAGGCTTAAGCCCGCTTTTTTCATCCTCTTTCGTCGGTATAGAAAAGGGACGGATCACTCTGGATGTAATCTGTACATAAAAATGAAGCAAGCCTCATCATCTTGCACAGACAACGTCCAGTTTGACAACCGCGCTTCTGGCACCACTTCCCGGAACTTGAACGGTCGCTGTGACTGTGATGCAATTTGTTTATTTTAAGCAGCTTTTAGAGCGTTTTTGCGTGCTGGGTTCTACTGTGAGAAGTAAAATGGTTGTGTTCTTGTAATAACGTCTTGTTCTGTATTTTTAGCCCTTACTTTATTTGTTAGCATGTTCCTAAGTGTTAGAGCTTCAGCACGTTTTGCGTTGACCGGTAAAAATATTTCCATCACGATTACGTACAGTAAATAAAAAGACTGTGTAAAACGGTGCGAGTTTTTAAAGTTGTTTCGATGTAATTAGCAGCGATTCGTATAATTGATTCGTTTTGTAACTACGCGCGCGACTCAAGACTAGTCCAAGATCTGTTGATAGAACATATTTACATATTATTGATGGAAAAAATTATGATCATTATTACATATTAAGAATCTACAATGGTACTGATTTGTTGAAAAAGATAAGTATGATCATTAGTTTGAGAATTACCTTAAGGTTATACGTGTGGAGTGAAATGGTTGACGATAACTAAATTGGGACCGACATTTGGAATAATTTTGTCACCTGTGGAATATTTAATCCTAATGTGAAATTGCCGTATGTTTTAAATATTTGCTAAATTAAGTTGCATTTCGAAGACAATATAACTCTTTTAAATTGACGATTTTTTTTTTCAGGCGGGTTTACTATTCGGGGTTTGGCCGATGCCCATTAGGAACTACCGGGGCTTCGCGCTGTAACTGCTTTGGTGGCTTCGGTGGTGTAACGATTAGCGAATCGGCTTGTTGTACCGAAGTTTGCAGGTTCAGACCCGATCGAAGCCGTGGATTTTGAAGGGCGAAAAAAACAACAACAACATTGTACTTCTTCCTTTGGAGGGGAAGTAAATCCTTGTTGTAGATTTACAGCATGTAAAAGATTTTCTAGCCTCAAAGAAGCCTCTGCTAGACGATGAAATGAGCATAGCGGTATTTGCGTGGTCTGGCAGAAGAGCAGGCCTTATGGTCTGAGTCTCGCCATGGGAAATAAGGCTTCTGCTTTGCGGTAAATAAAAGAATCCATAACGAAGCTCCTAGGTCCATCTCAGACGTGTAACCTATATGAACGTGTGCAACAGTTCAAGGTATCCTAGGCCAGTGCATCAGCTATTGCACACAGATCTTACACACACCTTACCTTTACTGTAAGGAATCACGGAAGGATTACGGTATGAAAGTCATAGATACAGAGACGTAGAGATGGACTGTTAATGTACTCCAAGCTAAAATAACTGTTTATAACATTTATACCTTCCGCAGGATTCGAACCCACAGCCTTAGTATGCGCGAATTTAGTTAAACTGTATCAGACCCTGCGTCACTAGATCGGCCAACTTTTGAAATTTTTATTGACAAAGATTAAACTTAGCAATCTTGAGATCAGTTTTATAAACAGTATTAATATTAGAAATAGATAACATTACACTGACCTACGAATTTAAACTTTCCGATCATTTGCATAATTTTTCAGTAGTGATCGTCAATATTTCTGACATGGTGATTCCGGAACTGAAATCAGTTTTTTCTGTATCACATCAGGTTTATTTGAAAATCAAAATGAAAATGCGAGAAAAATTTAAGACACGCACACAGGCAAGATGAATATTAATTTATTATATGTAAGGAATGCTTCTTTCTTATTTTTTCCCTCATGTGAACACTACTGTATTACTTACGTAAGAACTTAACATTCAAAGGGCACTAGGAAAGTTTTGCAATACGACGCAACCGTAAGTCACAGGGTGCTGAGACATGTTCATACTTGCACAGTAGTCGCTGTGCCGCGTCTCTGGGTTCAGTTCTTCGGTAACTGTAGTTTTAAGTGCTTGGTATGGCTTCGTGGTCTCGTGGTTAGATTGATGTTAGTGATGACCTTCTGAGGGCTTGGGACAACGAGTGTGCCTTACTCCCTTGTGAAACTTGGCAGAACTGGTTTAGGGATTGGTTTCGGAGGATGGAAAGGTGCATTGACTGTGGCGGAAATCACTTTGAAAAAATTAAATAAATAAAGCTGTATTGCAAAACTTTCATAGTACCCTTTGTAGAAATATGAAAATCATTGTGTATACATATTTGAAGAAAAACACTAAAATTTACCAAGTGCCTCATAATGTATTGAGAATGGTAAGACCACGGTTTCAATTTTATAACTTGTTAACTTGATTTAAGAAACTTCTTTGCTTTTTAGCATATGAAAAGTAGTTGGATCTTCCCTTTTTTTAGTAATCATCAGTAATCTGCTAGCATGCTTTTGTTCCATTTCCTTTGATATTTGCATTCCAATTCCTTTAGATCCTGGTGGAATCTTTCTCCTTGCTCTTCGGTCAGCATTCCTAGATTCTCAGAGAAATTGCCTAGATATGAATGTAACATTTAACTTTTATGCTCATTGTGCTTCTAAACCTTGGAAAGAAACAAGCATTTTATCCCACCATTTGATTGTAGTCTGAATTTTTTCTTACCAAGAAATTTGTTTGACCACATCCCGGAATGATTATCATGCCTATCGCTTTGCAGCGAACATAAAATCGTCAAAATTAGCATCAGATAAAAACTTTCCGATATCTGGACCTGTGAAGATACCCTCTTTGATTTTTTCCATTACTAATGCCATGGAAGCGATGACACTGGCACTCCTTCATTGTTTAGGACTTTAAAAAATTGATTCAGAAACACAAGTTTGATATGAAGTGGAGGTTTCAGTTTGTCGGACTTGTCAACAAGGATTTTTTTGATGTATGTTTTTCGAACCTACAATCTACAGTCTACGTGGCGATTCTTTTTTAGTCCACTGGTCTAACCTTGCTCGACTCCCTCCTCTCACACAAAGAGGAGGGGTGTTTCGTGTAAACTGCTTGTAAACCTAACAGTATACCTATGGGTTTAAAATTTCCACTTGGGTTTCTAGTACTTCAGTTTACACAGTATTATATCAAAATGTCCGTATGTTTCTCGCATAATAACAGAATGAGCAATGGGAACGATGAGTTTGTTTTCATTGTGAAGAAGGACCCACTACAAATTACGCTTGGAGGCATCGATGAAACGTCTCGGTTGTATTGGGTCATACTGTGGTAATCCTATTTTCAGCATAACCTCCGAGATATTGATGCATTAAACCAAAGTTCCCTCTTTAGAAAAGATGCATCTGCACCAGTAGTACGTCGTCCTTGTTGCCAACATGTTCCTTTCACGAAGTCGAGACCCGAGTATCTCGGAAGATTTCTTTGAAGGGCCAAGATCTTGAACGAAATCATTTAATGCACTTTGCTTGAAACGTATAGGTCACTTTCAACACCTTCAAGAGATAAATCACCGTCAGAAATTACCGTAACGGTTCTATATGCGTTCTATAAGCCATATGTTGGGTCCTCGGCTTGTTTCGGTCTTCCAGTTTGATGCCGAAATAGGCATAGTAGCCATTTCTGACGATTATTTTGCGCTGCTATCTTATCAGAATGTTGATATGTCGCATTCCGGCCCTTGCGACACGCTGACGCCGGTGGATGACCCAGTTGTCACTTACTGACGTCAGCAGTCCGAGGGCGCGTGTTGCACACCCCGCCCCTCTTGACGTGTTACCACCAGTGAGGCCGGAGACTCCCATCGCGTCGCCACCCACCCTCGGGACGATGGGTTCACTACCTGGGTAAGTGCAATAAGCTATACTAACGATACTCTACTAACTGCACGAGTTGCTGTAGTCCTCCCTTTCCTCCGCAACTCGCTACAATGATGTCACGTGGGGTTTTCACGGAACTCAAATGATTATTTAAAATTGATTTAAGGTCGCATCATCTGATTTTTCCCTTTTTTAATTTTTTCTTTCATTATTTAATTTTTTGTCTTTCTTTTCAAAATTTCCCGCGAGAATTCAACGAGACAATTGACAGATTCTTTTAGCGGGTCTTCTTTCAATCGTGTAGTCGTGTAATCGGTAATCATATGTGTACCATGGTTGGAACAAGGATACTGGGTGCCCAAGACGAGGCAATGGAAATGCAACCCTCCCATTCGTTTTCTATTGTGCAAGCCTCCGACCCTTCTTTAAATGTAGCCACTAGTTATCTGCCCGAATGCAGTCACCCGTCGTACCGCACCCATCCTGCCATACAGCACCGCGCTGCATTTCCGCCTCAGCACTTCCTGCCGGCATCAGCGACTCCTTGGAACAACGCACCTATGCAAGCGTTTGTCACCGCTTGCCGCTTACTCGCAATCGTTCGCGCAAGGCGCAATGGGCGGGAAAGCAATACACGCTAATTCAAAAAACGGAATAGTGCGTGTAGGGAAGCATAGCAACAACTACTGAAAAAAGTAATAGATAAAAAAAATACGTAACGCGATTGACTCCGTGCCATACGAGACATCTAGAAAGAGAGAAACTGTACGGCACGTACGAACGTTGAAACGTCTTTAGGCCCGGTAGCTGCAATTGTATGTATGACCCAATTTGCTTACGCATCTGATATGCAATGTCTATATTTTGTATTAACTTATCCCTAATTGTTTATAATTCATGTATTAATATAATTTCATTTCGATAATTCCAAGCGTTTCATGCGATAATTAGCTCCGAGGATGATCGCTACACGATCGAAAGGATAATTAGCAAAATTAATTGTTGATACCAGACAACATCTTTAATTTACTATACTTAATTATTGGAAAGTATCTACCTCACCAGAGATCTAATTCATTGTATGTATTAATTACCTTTTAATTTTAGTTTCCTTGTTTATATTTTCTCTAGGGCCGCTTGCTATTTAAATTTCATTAGCTTCTAAATGTTCATCACAAAAGGGTGATAACCTCAGTTTTAGTGTGCTTTTTCATAAAGCAATGGACTTAAGAAATAAAAAGGATTCTTAAATTTAACTAACCCTGAGTGATAAATTATTATTGTTCCAATCTGGGCAGATTTATTTTTTATTAAATATTCAGGAAGTTTGGTAGTCAAATACATTAGCAAATACGCTTGTATGTATTAGCTCTGTGACTTGTCACTTCTTTTACTTAATTCATTAACTGTTAAGTATAATATCGTGTTTACTGCATGGACAATGTATATAATGCATCCATAAACTGAAGCGCGATCCTTCTTCCGGGGAGAGGGTGGTTTCGCGATGTGGCGTTCCGGCCCTGACGCTGACGCTGGTGGTTGACCCAGTTGTCACCGACGTTAGCGGTCCGAGGTTATAACAAGGCGAGGATCGCCTCTCTTGACGTGCTATTAGTCGCTCAACTTTTCTTGAACGATGATCTTGCTTCCCCCTCTCTGGCACAATAAACAATTGAAAGCAAAAGCTCTCAGCGAGCACTGATGACAACATTCCAAACACATCTTCACTCACGCGAAATATAAAATATTTTCTGTTGAAGACGTGAAAGTCTGTCTGAGATTTTCCAAAATAATAATAATAATAATAATAATAATAATAATAATAATAATAATAATAATAATAATAAAGAAATGACTGAAACACGTAGAGATCCATCACAGGAGATACCTCGAACTCCTGAGAAAGTTAGAACGCAAATTATTGAGAAAGTTATGAAGGCATGACCAATTCTCCAGAGATTGGCAGTGCTTCATAAAATCTAGTGACCGATTTCGTAACTAATACCGCTCACTTTACTCGCATTTCTTCAATCCATCGTTTAAGAAAATGTCCGCGAGTAATACCACCACTGATGCCGGAGACAACCATCGCGCCGCCCCCCACTCTCGAGACGAAGGGTTCACTACCCGGGTAAGTGCAATAAACTATACTAATGAAACTGTTTCATTTTACCCTGCACGAGTTTCTGTCTGCAGTCCTCCCTTTCCTCCGCAACTCGCGACAATAATTTCAATAAAAGTATAACAAATTTCATTGAAATACATGTTAAACATCGCATGTCACTTGCTATAGAACACTTACGAAGACAAAATATATCTTTTAGTTAGCAAGTTAAACGCAACTCACTCTAGGGGACAAATCACAACAAAATTTCGCTCAGCAAAACTTGCTCCATTGTACCGTGTTGCTGGCTCTAGACAATCGGATTATAGAGGGTTGGCTGATGGACACAGGACATTGAATTAATAATCTGGAAATCTTAAAGCAACTCCTAAGAAGTGCAACGTAAGAAGTGCCTTAGTGCATGAATGAAAAAAATGTAATATAATATTTTTTTTAAAAACGGGATGTGATATAAGAAAAAGTAACGTCAGATCCTGATTCAGGGTGAAAATGTAATCCTAAAAAGCAGTACAAGATGGCGGCAATGAAGCCTTGGCAGGTGTTTCCTCACCTATCGCCGGCGCCGAAGACGACGAGCGGGCCGGCGCCGGGAACGTCGACCAGCAGCGCGGCCAGGTAGGCGGTGGAGCGCGGGCAGAGCAGGTGCGTCTGAGCCACGCCGCCCGCCAGCCCCAGCGCTCGAACGGCGCCCACCAGCGCCGCCGCCCCCCGGCAGCGCGCGCGCTCCAGCGGCACCAGCGCCCCGCGCTTCACCGCCGCGCTCGCCGCCAGTGCGCCCCCGGCCCCGGCCCCGGCCCCGCTCACGTCCCTGAGCACAGGCACACACAACAAAGACTTGATAAACGGCTCTCTATTATGTTGACGCGCTCACTCCGAAGCTACAATTGCGCCACCACCATCTAATTGTTTTTAAATCACGAAAAACCACCCTGAAAGTGCATTTATGAGTCTGATAACAACCCCCGAAAACAAACAAAAATCCAATTTCACGATGGTTTTCTCATTTTAAAAAAAGGAAAGTGGTGGCGCAATTATCACTTCAGATTCGGATTCAGCGCATCGAAATACAGAAACATGTGTCAAGTTTTGGGTCTGACAAGAATTTTTATTTAGTGCTCCTGTGTAGATATTTATGTACCAAGGGCGTTATTAGGGTTATAATGATCGAGTTGCGCCAAATACCCGAGGGCCTTTCATTCAGTCTTAATTTTAGTGATTCAGATTGACTTATTTACTAATTAACCAATTTTTAACTTGACTCGGTTTGTCTATTCATATTCCCCTCCCGTAATTCCATTTCATAATTCTCTCCATAAAAGAACATGTGTCATCATTCAACTGTTTTCGTATTTACCTCGTAACCACGATTCTCTCGACCCAGGTAAATTATGAAGTGTATATTTAGCTTCGTATTGAAGGCAATAGCAAGCAATAAAGTAAAAAATAAATATGTTTAGTAAGCGATAATAAAGTAAATCCAATTATTCACTAAACATGGTTTAGTTTCGTTTGGTAAACCAGACAATTGAAAATCGTAAGTGAATTTCCGAAGAGAGTTCTTAGTGGTACTATAATTGTTTTGTAGTTAAAAATCATTCGATAAGATCTATGTTTCATGTCTTCACGTTTTCTAAAGACTACTTAGTAAGCGCGCGTTCTGAGAAATTTGACCAACACTAATGGTTGTAGAACGTGATTAATTGCATGAACTACACATTTTCTCGGTACAAGATGAGCACTTTTTGTCAATGCACATGTGGTGGGAAATCTCATATGCTGCAGTAACACATGTGACAGTTTGACCCTGATCTGTAGACAACTCTTTATGCATTGACGTCTGGCAGGACATGTCCAGACGCAAAGAGATTTCTTTTACTTCACAAACACAAACAGCGAGTAAAGAGTTGCTTAACGATCAGGAGAAAATGTCATTTGTAAAATTTTGTTTTGTCATGTTTCCCACCAGATGTTCATGGGCGAAACGTTATCATCTGCGATCCCTTTCTTGCTTTAGAATTTTGTAATATTTATTTTGAGACACCAGTTAATATTGACTCGCTTTGTCATTTCATATTCTCTCCCATAATCCCTCCATAAGATAACATGTAGAATCATTCAACTGATTTCATTTCCCTCATTATCACGATTACTATTCAGATAAGTTACGCAATGAATACGTGGAACAATGGGCAACCAGCATCCGAGAACATTGGTCACACTACCACGGGGTGCCGCTACCTGTCACCTTTATGGAACGCCCGACACAACAACTTCGGGGCCATTTATAAAGAAGCAGCCATTGCAGCGGGGGTGGCAGGTGCTCCGAGAGAATCAGGCAGTGGTGGGCAGCAGTCGCCCTGATCTCGTACTCGCGCGGGGCAGAATGGCACTCGTGGTGGACTTCGCGGTGGCTGACGCACGAGAGGGCAAACTTGAGAAGAAATTAGAAGAAAAGCGCCAAAAATGCGCCGCTTACCACAGCGCCGAAGTACTACCGCTTGTGATACGGGCACTGGGAGAATGGTGTGCGGGTAGTGACGCCGCACTAAAGAAAGTTGCGGACGGCCACAAGCTAAAAGCTTTAAGGGAAAAAAATAGTCACTGACGCCATTGATGGCAGTGCGGCATGCTACTACACGCACATCGGCAATATACACCTGGCCCCGCGTGAGTACAAACAGATAGCGCGGGACAGAGTCCGCAGAGGCGCCCATGTCACAGGAAGCTAGCTGCGGAACACATAAGATCTGCAAGACCAAACGACAAGCTGGAGCCCCCGCCTAGATCTCGAATAAATTTATGTATTATAAAAAATATATGTATATATGTATAATAGTCATAGAAGTAAGAATTTACACTAAGCCAGACGGCAACTGAAATGTATATATTAGATTAAGAAATAAATATTTGTGTAAGAAGGCAATGATAAGCAATTACGTGTCAGTAAAAAATCAATGTGTTTGATGGCCATAAGCGCACCCGGGTCCGTGGTAGGCGACGAGCAGCGGGCAGGCGCAGTCGTGCAGGCAGCAGGGAGCGTGCACGAGGGCGCCAGCGTGGGAAGCGTGCGGCGCGCCGCGCTCCAGCAGCACGCGGCTTCGCGGGCGTTCGGCGGCCCACGCGGCGTCGCGCAGCAGCAGGCCTGCCTCCGACAGCAGCACCATCGCCGGGTCCGCCTCGCTGCCGCAGCACAGTCGCGCCGTAGTCCTCTTTCGCATTGGTGAAATTGCAATAATGTTTCATTCTCAATGTTAGAATTACAAATGTTACTGTCATTGTCGGAACTGAGGAAGGCAAAAACGGGTCGGTAGCTCTCTCTCAATATTTCGAGCTCGGTTGAATTTCCACAGCCATTTAAAATGTTTAAAAATGTGTTAATTTAAAATGTATATCATGTGTTAATGTAACAACTTCATATTGTTTTGTAATAATTACAAATAAGAAAAAGGGTAAATACAGAATTGTGTAATAAAATATAATTCCAGTTCCCATGCGTTTTTTCACTCACGTGTATTTAGTGAATTTCATTTTCTCGAATACTATGTATAGTTAGAAAGTTATGTAAATTCCTCCTACGATAACTGTCGGGTGAAATGCTATTTTCCCAACCGCCCAGACGAACTTGGACACCCTTCGATCCGGGGGAGGGGGGGCACGTTGACCAATCGCTACTCAGAACCTCAGTGATTATATAATTGGCGCAAAATACCAAGGGTCGGGAAAGACGCTGTTCCCGGTGGAAAATTGGACTTGCGCCATTTTTATTCGACTTTTGTTTTATTCAAGGAAAATATTAAAAAAGAATTGGTGCTATTTTTGAGAAAATTTCGACAATATGTTGGTGTCTGATGTTAAGTTCCATCAACAATAAAATATCCGTTTCAAATTCGAGGATTCGTGACATCAGTCAGATCATTCGAATGATTCGATGAATTTTAGTGAAAATCCTATTTGTTATTGAATTACACGTACTCAAACGGACTGACAAAGATAGGTTTTTCGAAAATCACTTTTTCAGGTTCAATGACACTCAAACATAAACATTTTGACAACCCTATGTATAGAAAGTAATATACGAGCAGGAAACAATCCACTTTTTCGGAATGAGCGACATACAAAACGTGTTTCTGTGCACATTTCGACCCTTTCTCTTGCAGCATTACATAACCCCCTCTTTACATATGTACTATAATTTCCTCTTGTCATATAAAATTAATGTCTATACTAAATGGCATTGTTCTAAAGTGAAAAAAAAAGATATTTCATTCAAATCCACTTTTAGTAATAATAATAATAATAATAATAATAATAATAATAATAATAATAATAATAATAATAATAATCTCGGCAGTACATGACCTTGACATTGGTGGTGGGGCTTGAGTACCCCAATGTCCCTGAGAACTATGCCGGAGGTAGCGTAGCTACTGGTAGGTCCTCCCTTGTCGGGCAGGTCGATGGGGAGGGGTCAGACGAAGTACTCCAGAAGAGGACCTCAACAACAGCAGAAGGGGACCTACAGAAGAGTCAGTTCACAAGAGACATGAAGTTGGCCTTAAAGCGACCCTTCTCTCTTCGAGGGTTGATAAGGAGTCCCATGAGGAAGGAATCCCATGAGCCTGAGAGCTATGTCAGTGTTAGCTTAGTTACTGGTAGGGCCTTCTTTGCTGAAAAAGTTGAAGATGAGGGGTTAGACGAAGAAGTACCCCAGAGGACAGTGGGGAGTAAGTAGAGATGGAAATGAACCTTTGCCTTTCCAATTATCGGCCCATGGGGGGTACAGGAGAGAAACTGGGTTGGCACACGGGGCCACTGATTAGAGTGGAGGCCCGAACCTTGCATTAGTCGGCGAAGGAGGCTGCCTTCAGCAGTCAGTGAAAATCCCATAGGATTTAGTAATGCCGACTGGCGATCGGAGTGACCCCTTGTTGGGCTCTGCGGGTGTCCCGATGCCACTGTAGGGCGCAGTAACGGATGACAGGAAATAACCCATGGGTTAAGTAAGACCTACCCTAGATTCAAAGAAGCTTGCCAGTCAACAATGATACATACTCAGCAGTGGAAAATTCACAGCATAACAACTTGTTGACATTCAGAGATATGCAGAGTGCATTCTTCGATTGAATTACCTACATGACGAACATGCAGAACTTGAAAACGATGGTCCTGTTTATCTCTTTCCACGTGAGTGGTGAAAGTTCATCTGGCAATGAATCACACGATCAGGACATGATGCAAAATCTCCTTCGACGCGAGATAGACAGAGTTTGTCAACTTGCATTCGAAACTCGCGCACCATTGAGGAGAAAATGCCAAAGCTAAGAGAGCGATAGAGATAGCAATGTCTTAAATGAGGTGGTACAGACACCAGGAAGAGATCTAGATATCACTGAAATCAATCACATTGTGTATGCAACCGGATATCTAGTATCTCAGATCATTTTGGGGCCAACCAAGAACATCGACGGCCGACAGCAAAAAAGAGTAAACAGCCCTGTACCACATGGCAGAAAAAATTATGAAACGGATAGCCGACACTCGGCGTGAAATATCACTCTTAGCCGAGGCATCTTCTAAACTAACGCACACCTAAAGTTCAACGAAAAATATTCAATGTTGAACAGAAATACCAAATTGAAAATGACACAAGCAGGCTAATGGTAGCTGCGAAGATAAAAGAGAAAATTCAAGCATGGGTTCAACGAATTAGACGTTACAAACGTAGAATAGATTTCAATTCGCAGAATCGGTTGTTTGAAATAGACGCTAAGAGATTCTATCGCAATCTGGCTTAAAACCCGAATGACAAAGCTGTCACGCCTTAAAAAAATGACATCGTAGCATTTTGCGCAGGAACCTGGGAGGAAAGCGGATCCTACAACAAAGACGCAACTTGGCTTCAATCTGAGGTTGATGCTGCCGAAAAACAGCGGAAATAGTGGAATATGCTCACGAATTCTCGGAAGAGGACCTCTTCCAAGCAATGAAGAACATGACTGAAGAAAACTGGAAATACTCCGGGATTGATAAGATCCAGAATTATTGGATTAAGAAATTAACAGCAATGCATTCTCATCTAGCAACGGATGTTAATAAAAATTTAGAAAACTCAAAGGAACTCTCGAAATGGCACACATGCGGCATTGCATATTTTCTACCCAATGCATATTTTCTACCCAAAGCGGGAGACTGCTCTTTGGCGAAGAACTACAGGCCAATCACCTGTCTGTACAAAGTTATAATTGCATTCATAGCTGAGATAATGTCCAGATACCTAAAGAGGAAGCATCTGTTGCCAGTTGAACAAAAAGGATGTCCTAAAGATTTATATGGCTACAAGGAAATCTTGCTATTACATAAAGTAATCTTGAATGATGTAAAGAAACGGAAGCGTAAACGGAAGAATGGCTTGGATTGACTACCAGGAGGCCTTTGACAGTGTACCACACTATATCGTGCACCAAATGAAGTTTTGGCAACCGTGCAAAAACTGATTAACTTAACTCAAGGCGCCGATATTCTTACAGGAAATATTATAATAGGGAGGACTTAAATTTGCCAGGTGTCTCTTGGAACGGTGTCGCCGAAACTAGGGGTATTTCCCAATCTTTTGTAAACGAGTTGGTGTGGGATAATGGTTTAGCTCAGGTAGTAGACACACCCACGAGGGCGCAGGCGGTGCTGGATGTATTTTTAGTCCGACCAGGAAAACTAGTTATTGCTCACGAAATAATACCAGGTATAAGTGACCATAATGGTGTGTTGCTTCTTGTGAACTGGGAAAACACAAATCGAGACGAATCACGAAAATTAGTATTTCTGTACGGAAAAGCAGATAAAAGTGGATTCCAAGAATATTTACGGGATAATTATTGGACTTGGGCTTCATGCGGAAGGAACATGGAGGAAATATGGAATTCATTCAGGAGCGTAATTTTAACTTTTTGTTCCAGCCAAGATTATCAAAGAGAACAGCGATCCTATATACTACACGTCAAATATTAAGAGATTAAAGAGAAAAGTCAAGAAAGCTTATACTAAACGTAAAGAGGGATATCATTACGAATTAGAATACAGGCGATTGTCAACGTTATTGCAGGAGAAATGAACAGCTCAAGAGAACTTCTTCCGTAAAATACAAAGTAATGAACGTACTAGTTGGTAGGGTTTCTATAAATACGTAAGGCAGCAAAGGGGGAACAAGGAATCTATACCTGCATTAGAATATAAA
>BOPP01000352.1:554923-566336 GCA_017312745.1 Gryllus bimaculatus | reverse complement strand
ATAAAAATAAAGTTGTGTGACAGATCAGGAAAAAAGCAGAATGTTTTATAATTGTAATTTTCAATCAAGTTTTGGGGGAAGCGGTAGTCATTCGGAAGTTACTGGCTAACGAGCCGAGAGGTTTCATGTACAGTAAAGGATTATTCCGCAAGCGGATTACAAAGCAATAGGAATGACAAATCAGTTAGTTTCGATGGCATTTCAGGAGAACTATTAAAAATAGGGGGCGACCAACATTGTTACACATACTTTGACACGAACTATTTGAACATCATGTCAACAATTGTAGCATTCCTTCGTGATTGGAAAAGATCTATTTGTGGTGCCCGATTTTTAAAAGCTGGAAATCGCACTTGCGTCTTTAACTATAGACCTGTACGAGTTTAACTTTCCTGTCATTTGTAAGCAAATGCGCATCTCATAGCTGAGTACATGCCGAAATGAATGGCAAATTGGATGGCTTGTATAGGAGCCAACATGGGTTTCGTAAATCATTTTCATGCGAGCAGCCAAACTATTTCTAACATGTCAAGATTTCGCTGACGCACTTGGAACCCGCGAAAAACGGACAGATGCATCAAACAAAATGGAAATAAATGCCGACAAAAGTAAGACTATCAGTTTCACAAAATCTATACGTAAGAACCCCTTAAATTATTCTATGAACGGCACATTGATCCCCGAGGTAATCAGCTGTAAATACTTAGAAATTAATTTGCGTAGCGACTTAGGATGGGGGAACACATAAATTATCTAGTAAGAAAAGCTTGGAAGTCGTTTCATTTTGTCAAGAGAATTTTAAAGAAAGGTAACGTGGAAAGTAGAAAATTGGCTTACACATCTTTAGTTAGGCCAACTCTTGAATACTCGTCAGCTCGTTGGGATCCGTATAGTATAGGTCAAATAAAAGAATTAGAAAGGATCCAAAAAGAGGCAGTGAAATTCATAAATAGAGGATTTGCAAGGGAACGTGACACACAAACACATTTCGAATCATGAAGTACCCGCAGGAAGAATGCAAGATTATGTTGTATGTTTAAAGCGTATAATAAATCTCCAGCGTGGGAGGGAATAAGTGGAAGACTAGACAGTCCTGCACGTATAGGGAGAAATGATCATAAATGGAAAATAAAAACTCAACGGCAGCGAACTGATACCGGTAAATACTCATTTGTAAATCGCACAATTAGGGATTGGAACGAAATACCTACAACAGTCATGGAGCCCTTTCCCAAGGATCTAAAGTGTTTTAAAAATCGCATAAGAAGTCTCAAATAGTATTTTTAATTTTTATATTTTTATTTTCTTCAAATTATTAGCTATTTTTAGTGAAGTGCAGTTCCAGGGAAATTCAGTGTAATATGCTATATTACCAATGTTAAAAATAAAATATAGTGGAGTGTGGGGCTGGGCGTTGCAGTGTAGTGGAGTGTGGGGCTGGGCGTTGCAGGTAGATGGTATTAATTAGCTGTAAGTATATTTTTGGGGTGTACATATGTATGTGTGTGTATGTATGTGTATACGCACGTGTACATGTGTATATGCATATGCGTATATATATGTATATGAACATATATGTATGTGTATGTGTGTATATGTATGTATGTGTGTGTGTGTGTGTGCGTGTGTGTGTACGTACTTATGCGTGGTGCGTGCGTGTTTGCACAGAGAGTCTGAGTTTCACATGTGTACGCGTGAAATGGAGGCTTTCTTGTTATGCTGGGGTATACACGGTTCCAGGTAATACATTATATTTACTATTACTTCATTGTTCGTTTTCAATGTATTTATTATGAAATATTTAATGTCACTTCATTTTCATTTGCATAGTGTAATTAATTGGCTACCACCTGGCAAAGACGCCAATTGTGGCCAAAATAATAATAATAATAATAATAATAATAATAATAATAATTATTATTATTATTATTATTATATTGGATTTTGCAGACCCTGGAGATCTATTGATTTCATCTTAGAGTTATTGAGTTTTTCAAAGCTAGTATGAAGTCATGGAGTACCAGGTTACTAATATACAGCGGAAAGGAAGCAGTATAAACAAAAAGTATTATTATCAACAGGGGTATTTTTCAAGGAAATTCGCTATCCCCTCTGCTGTTTTGCATTAATTTGATTCTACTATCTAGACAGTTGTTGCAAGCTGACTTTTGGTACAAGCTCCATGGTGATGAAAGACCGGTATCACATTTGTTTGACATGATCGGTCTTAAAGTGTGTGCTACGAATGAAGAGATTATCTTCCAAATGCTGACAGTTGTGAATGACTTAAGCAATGACATCTGCATGACGTTTGGTCTTGACAAGTGCGCAAAAATCAATTTAAAGAGAGGCACAGTAACGTCAGAGAGCATTGAAGTTGATATGCACACTGTGATTCAAGATCTTGAGCTAGGTAAAACTTACAAATATCTGGGCATTGAAGAATGTGAGACCATCTGGAACGATGAAAGGGAGAATTCATAGGTATGATTACAGAAGAGTGCGATTTGTCTTGCAATCCGCCCTGAACTCCAGGAATACAGTAACGGCAGTTGGTAGTTGAGTGGTCCCTGGTGTACAGTTCCAGACTCGCGGACTGGACTGAGCAAGAAATTCGAATCATGGATCGAAACACCAGAAAACTGCTAACAATGTATCATGTCGCACACCCTCGAGCTGATGTACAGTACATAGAGATTTTTGTGTCACGTAAGGAAATAGGAAGAGGCCTCAGACAAATTGAAGCCTCCTGGCCCAATGCAAGAGTCGAGATAAGAAAGTATGACGACAATCATCAAGATGATCATCTAATGAAGCAGGCCATGTAATTTGACCGAAGAATGGGAAACAGAGGTATTGTTAGTGCTGCAAGAAGAATCGCAAATAAAACTATGTAAGACACGCAAAATAACCCAGACATTACCTCCATGGACTACATGGACAATATCTAAAAAGAATGGACAAGGTGCATATCAATAAAGATCAATGTAGCTTAAAAGGGGAAGAATGAAGCCCGAATCGGAAGCAGTTCTCATTGCTGCTCACGATCAGGCATTGATAACACGATATTATGATAAAGCGGTTCTCAAAATTTTCCAAATTTGACTCATTCTGCATCTGCCGCGAACAAGTAGAAAACATTGATCATATGGTCTCAACTTGTCTCATTCTAGCAAGGACCGAATACTTGAAAAGACACGACAGGTTATGTAGTTACCTCCTCTGGCATATCTGTAGCGCCCTCGAAGTTCCAACACATGCCCCAAGTGGTACGAATACTTGCCAAAACCGGTGACATCTGTTGTACTCTACACAATATTGTTCGACCAACAAATTCAAACGGATCGCACGATAGCAGCAAACAAACAGGATATTGCTATCCGGGATTTGAAGAAACAATTGTGTCTACTTGTATATGTGCTTTGCGATCAAAACGTCATAACCAGGAGACAGAGAAATGTCTTAAATACAAGTGTTTGGAAATCGAGATCAATCGAATGTGAGGCGTAAAAGCACAGGTAGAACCGATAATCATCGGAGCTCAGGGATTGGTTCAGCAAAATTTGTGTAAGAACTTGGATAAACTCCCAGGGCATTCAAAAGACTGGGAAGTGCAAGAAGTTGCTTTATGTGGTTGCCCACATTTTGAACAAGGTGTTGTAGAGGCATCAACAATCACTAGATCTTCTCCTTAGGTAGCTGGTTGCAACCTGGAGTACATTTCATGTTCAACCGACTCATAACATCTTAGTCGTGATGCAGAGGGAACGTAATAATAATTTCTTTATTTCTGGCGAGGCTCAGGCCGTAAGGCCTGATCTTCCGCCTAACCACAGTAATAAGATATCTTAATGTCGTAAATAACAATTTCACAACTATTTATTTTAATATATGTGTATAGTAGGAATCATATGGTATTATTGAGATAATCAGGATCTTAAACGTGATTTTTATAATTTGAGCAGCGCCACACTGAGCATATTATTTCGTTGAAAGAGATTTAGGTGTTCTGCCTTGACTTCAAGTAATGAACCCTCAAAAATCTATTTGAAACTCTCAAAGAATCGAGTTCGTTCAGATGGAAGGGGGAATATCTATTTTAGAGAAAATTGGCTGAACCGGTTAAATCTAGCATTGACCACCACGTTAGGACATGCTGACCTTTTGCCGTCGATGTTTCGAAAACAAGGGACCACTAAACACAGATTCTGGCTACAACACATGATAAGAGGAAGTAATTTACTACATATAGGAAGAGGATTCATCTATTTTTTCGTTACCAGGACCTTACAATAAGTAATTTTCTCCAAAAATTCGCCGTTTCCCGGCGCACGATTTCTTCACCTTTTCTTCTTACATACGGAAGGAAATTATTTGCTCAAAATAATCATTGAAAACTCTTCTAAAGGACAAGTAACAAACTTTAAATATTTTGGATGTATTATATCGGCCTTAAAGAGAATGATATGCAAAAGAAAATTGAAAGATTTATATATTTATTAAAAATTAACTATTTGATATCGATTCAATTTTTAATTTGGAAATTGAAATCTCATCAACAACAAATTTATTATCATATTAATCCATGTTTAGCATTTGCAAATGTAAAGGGGGTACCTTTACTTTTACCTTAATTAACTACATATTTCTTTAATTAAACAAAGAGGGCAAATTATTTTCAACCATTCAACAATCACTCACACGAAGTTTCTTAAATATTATCCGTAAAATATGTTTAAAATTGGTAAGTTTTAAGGCGTTTTGTCGATATTTAAAATGTATTAAATGGTAAAAACGTTATTAGGTCAGATTCACGTTCGTCAATTGTGATTAGTCTCCTTGGAAGAAAATATTAATTCGTCACGGATTTAATTCATAATGTCTTTTTTAATATGTTTTTGTTTCGCTTGCACTATTTGTATAGTGTCCTACAACGATACCTTCATAACATTTGACATTTTACCAGACTTTTGTTAAATTGCAATTCTGCCTCACTCAATTTGAGATACGTATATACCCTATTTTAAAAGAAATATTCCTAAATCTCGACCTCAAATCTAAGTATCTGATATTTCGTGGTGTTCTAGAGTGAATATATATATATATACACACGGCTAGCACATTAAAATAATGAAGCGGAATTTTTAATGACTGTTTAGAATAAAAAGGAAATTTCCAATCTTTAAAAAACTGCCATAGTTGCCGTAAGACATAAATTGTTACGGCTATGATCCCATAAAACTACCAATAAACGTTACAGCATGTTTACGGAAGCCACGATGTCACCTCTGCCCTCGACGTTAAGCGAATGAAGCGAACAATCGGAACGAGACATTGCAAACCTCTCTTTTCAGTATACTTGTGTGCGGAGAGCGAATGGAATGAGTGCAAAAAATGGGGGTGATTATGAGATGCTAAGTTATAATAAACAATTAAATATCTCGAGAACGGACGTTGATAGCACCGAACAGATTTCGAAATTTTGTATTGCGTTTAAAGGAAATTTAGAGGAGACAATAAAAACATTTGCAACATTTACAAATTTATAAACAATTTCCAACTTTTGCAGATCTAAAGAGAGGAGAGTCTCCCTATGTCTCTGTGCCGAAATCCGCAAATTAACAATTTTGCAACAATTTACAATTTTATAAACAAATATGCGCTAGAACGTCCAGAAAGGATATGCAAATTAAGCCTGAGATGAACATTTTAATATACGTTTGACATATTGATTTCTAAAAAGAGTATAACTGTTGCTAAAATGTTAAATATTTACTGGTATATTGACTAATACTGAACGGAAAACCCCCGCACAGAAATATTTTTTTCGATACGGCGTACGCAAAATCTCTCCTTATGCAGGGAAAAATGATATTTCTGCCTCATACGTAAACAATGGAGTCCCCCGCCTCTCCGAACAGCGTCTTTCCCGCTCCATGGTATATTGTGGCAATCACATAATCACTAAGATTCTGACTGTAGCGATTGGTCAACGCGCCTCTCCGGGTCGAAGGGTGTTCCCGTTTGTCTGTACGGTTGGGAAGATAGAATTTCACCCACCAATTATTGTGGGGGGAACTTTACGTAAAGCTGCAAAGATTCGATGTCGAGATACTGACGCAAATACACGTTCTGGTGCCCCTGATGCCACAAAAAGTTGTTTTTTTCAAAACGCTTGTCTGGGTGAATGTTCGTCCGTCTGACTGTCCGTCTGTCCATCTGTCAGTTCATCTGACCGTCTGTCTGTTCTTTAAGTATCTCTCCCAGCGAGGAACTGTTCCAGCCGAGAGAAGCTTCCGACATGTCTTGCAGTGTGGTGAATGTGTGTGTGCAAGAAGCGAGGAGAGAACAAGGAGGACGAAGGAAGAATGATCGTGCACAGTTCGTGGTCCGTTTGATAGGATACTGCCACGACATTCGCCTGGTATTGATACGAGAATCCAACAAAAACTACCAGTAAGAGAAGCCGCTCGGTGCAATTGTCCTCCAGAGGACTGCCGAAGTAGGCCTATGTACCCAACTAGGACGTGCTCACCCGATGGCGAAGGGGTTGAGCCAGGCCGTGAGGCGGTGGCGTGGCGTCTGCTGGTGCAGCATGGCGGCGGTGCGAGAGGCGGCTGCGCGCGGCGTGGCGGGGGCGTATGCGTGTGCGTGGGTAGCGGCGCGCTCGCGCTCGCGCTCGTCGCGCAGCAGCGGCGGCAGCAGCTGTGACATGCGCAAGGCGCCGCAGCGCACGCGCGCGCGCGCCACCGCGGCGGCCAGGGCCACGCGCCGCTGCCACAGAGCGTCGTCGGCCGCGCGGAGCCCTGCCGCCTCCAGCAGCGCCGCGCCTGCCGCTGTCGCCGCGCGTGCCGTGAACCGTCGCCCGATTAAGTCCAGCAGCAGCAGCCACACTCGCGACTCCTGTCCGCGCAGCTGAGCACAAGCACGCACGCGCCCCGCTTGCACGGCCGCAACAGCAGCACTCCCGCCCGCGCGAGGAGCGGCTTACACGGCAGTGGCGAGTTATGTGACTGCTGATAAGCATTGGCCGGCTCTCAGAATACTTCAAACCGGGAGAGGTGGCTCAGGGCATCAACTGATGTCATTGTCATTGCGAAGACCCTGACCGGTAGGTGCCAGGTATGAGTACAGACTGTGGCAAGGTTTTTGACACTAGCTTGTCAGCTAGATTGATTTCAGTCGCTGTCTGAAGGAGAATTCTAGTGGCCGGCTGCTCTGATCGATAGTTTTCTGTGGTTCTTACGATAAATACCAGGTGAATGCCAGAAAAGTACTCTAAAAAATGGGACACGGACTGCGCTCGATCTTTCCTTCTTCTTTCTTATCCTACAATATGTGATCAAAATTATCCGGTCACGTGCCTCAAAATGATTTACGAGTTTCGCCCACCGTTGGTAATGCTGGAATTCAATACGGTGCTGGCCCAGCCGTAGCCTAGATGACAGCTTCCATTCTCGAAGGCATACTCTCAATCAGGTGCTGAAAGGTTTCTTGGTGAATGGCAGCCCATTCTTCACGAAGTGCTGCACTGAGGAAAGGTATTGATGTAGGTCGGTGAGGGCTGGCACTTAGTCGGTGTTCCAAAACATCCCAAACGTGTACGATAGGATTCAAGTCAGAACTTTGAACAGGGAGGACTATTACAGAGATGTTATTGTCGTGTAACTACTACGCCACAGGCCGTGCAATATGAACGTATGCTCGATCGTGTTGAAAGATGCAATCACCATCTCCGAATTGCTGTTCAACAGTGGGAGGCAAGAAGTAGTTTAAAACACCAACGTAGGCCTGTGCCGTGATAGACCCACTCAAAACAACAAGGGGTACAAGCCCCCTCCGTGAAAAACACGACCACACCATTACACCATTATACATGTGTCCGGATACATTTGATCACATAGTGTGCCTTCACCTCTTAATTACCCACATTTACAATTACGTACACAACACTACCATACATGCTGAGAGACTAGCCGGGAGCTTAGAGCTTGTACCAGCTGGGGCAGTGCCTCGCTGGAGGATGATACCTGATTGGGGAAATCCCAGTTAGCCGACGTCGAACGAGTGTGCCATGGACAGCACCTCCAGCAGTCCAGAAACTCAACATCATCTCGTATTCGGAGCCATTCCGAGCTGCCAAAACCCACAGCTTGCCTCAAATATGCAGTATGGGCAGTTTGCACCTGTTCAAGTTGTCGATTGCAGCTCGCAACAGTTCACCGGGGCCGGAAACCTCCAGGTCGGTAATCTCTGCTCAGCAAAAGACGCGGCGAAGCAGCCATTTCCGACAAATAACAGTGAGTCGCTAACAATTACTAACAGTTCTAAAAGAACCCACTCCGGAGAACCAACTCAGGAGAAATAGACCTCCCGCCAAATAAGAAATCAACCACTTCAGATTCAACTCAGTATAATATACTAGTGGAAAACAGATATGCTGTGCTAGAGAAACTATCAGATCAAGACAAAAGATTTGAGTTTGCCGATATCACTCCGCCCCAAGAAGACGAAAATCTAAGAACCCCTCCCATTTTTGTAAACAATATCTACAATATCTCGGAATTTAACAAAGAGATTAAAAACAAATTAACCAGCAAACTTACAACAGATTATAACGGAAACAGAATTAAAATAATGTTTAAATCAATAGCAGACTTCAGAACAGCCATCAAATACCTCATTGAAACTAAAAGACAATTCCACACCTACAAAGATCCAGCCAATAAAAAATCTTCTGTCGTCTTTAAAAATATTCACCCAACAATTACACTAGAGGAAATAACCGAAGACCTTCAGCACAAATTCCGGTCCATCATCAGTGTAACAAGACTTTATAAAAAGAACGTGCCCATTCCAGTTATTGCAGCAGAATTCAACGGTAGTGAAAGTATCGAACAAGTGCTACAAATTAATCAGATCTGTAACATTAGTGTTAAGCCAGAAAGAAGAAGACGGCCAAAAGGTTCAGTTCAGTGTATGCGGTGCTTAGACTTTGGACACACGAAGAATAACTGTAACAATTCAATCGCGTGCATTTTCTGTGCACAAGATCATTATTCTGTTAATTGCTCTCAAAAAGACTTACCTGCAATCTGTAAAAATTGCAATGGATCGCACAGAGCTGACTTAAGATCAATAGAATGCCCATACTATAAAAAACAAATAGACACCCCCTCAAATAACCCCAAATCAGGCAATATTAAAAATAGATTAAGAAACAACCCCCGTCCAAAACGTACCTCACAAAACTTCGCATTTCTCCCCACATCTAACAATATTCCAAATTTCACATTTGCTCCAAACCCTCCCCAAAATACGAATCAAAACAACCAACCTAACAATAACCCATCCACACAACCTCCTCTTATAAACATTTCTAATAATAACCCTCATTCATTCCATTATAAACTCAATTACCTACTTCTTAGTCAATATTTTTAATAATATCATCCCAACAATAGTCAGCAATTTACAATCATCTCTCTCAGCCTATTTTAACAACAATAATGCAACAGTACCATAAAAATAATTTAAATCTGCTCAACTCAAACGCGAATGGCATCAACAATAAAAAATTAGAACTAACTCATTTTCTAAATGATAACAAAATAAATCTAGCTTGCATAACGGAAACGCATTTAAAATTAGATGTTACATTTAACATAACAGGTTATAGTGTAATCAGAACCGACAGATCAAATGCAAACGGAGGTGGTGTACCAATACTCATAGAAAAATCCATACCATTTATTAAAATCAACCTTCCACACACTCCAGGTCTCGACACTATAGCTAATAAATTCCCTTTAAACAATAGATTAATAACCCTAATAGCGGCATACTAGCCTCCGAAAACAAAAATTTCTGATTCGAATATTTCAGCGCTATTCCAGATGAATTCGCCCATTCTTCTGTTGGGGATCTTAATGCTAAAAACACTATTTGGGGATGTAGAAATACCAATACTGCAGGACACCAACTCAGCAAAATAATTACAGACCTCAAACTTCAGTTAATTATCCCAGCAACACTCACTCACTACCCCATAGATCACAATAAACACCCAGATATATTAGATATTGCAATTTCTAACACTCAAACCATTTTTCACTCAGCTCCCTTCTTTGAACTAGACTCAGATCACCTGCCAACCATCATCTCAACTCAACAAATCACCCCCCTCACACTCCAACTCTTACACGTAACACACTAAACATCCACTGGAAAAAATTTAAGAGCATAATTCAAAAACAATCATCCCACTTTAAAATATTAAAACCCCCCGCAGCAATAGAACAAGCTATAACCCTCTTAAACAATATGATAATTAACACAATCAACATTCTTAATAATAATGCTCAGCCCCCCACCATTAAGCATTTCAATAAAAAACATTCTCACAATCATTAACACTAGAAACAAAACAAGAAGACTTTGGTGCATCATGAGAAACCCACAGCTTAAGAAAGAGTTAAATTTACTGTTAACATCGTAAAAACATCACTAAGAGAACATAAACAAACAACTTACAATGATTTAATCCAGTCCCTCAGCACAAATAACAACACGTGGCAATTCACTAAAAAAATCTTGATAAAGAAAGCAATAATACCCCCACTAACAACTCCAACGGGCAAGAAATTCGCTTTTTATGAGAAGGCTGAAGCATTAGCCGATCACTTTGCTACATCATTCACTCCCAATGCCACCCCAACTCACCCACTGCATTCAAACATACTCGAAATAGCATCAGCCCCCAACTATAACGTGCCACACAAAATCAACTACATATCCCCAAATGAAGTCATTAATATAATTAAGAATTCGCAGTACAATAGTTACCTTTTTAGACATTTCGAAAGCTTTTGACAAAGTGCAGTATCCTGGATTAATATTCAAACTTACATAGGTACTCCCAACTATCTAATTAATATCATTAATAGCTTTCTCCAAGATAGAACATTTTCAGTCACAGTTAACAATCACACATACAATCCCCGCAGAATTACAGCTGGATTACCTCAAGGCTCACCACTGTCCCCCACGCTTTTCAACATAAACACAGCCGACATCCCCATAACATCACATACGCACATCGCCCAATTCGTCGATGACACCGCAATTTTTATGTCCAATCATTCAACTTATCTAATTTGTAAACAAACACATCACATCTAAATAAAATTGATCACATTCAAACACATCTAAATAAAATTGATGAATGGTCTGTCAAATGGAAAATCAAACTCAATCCTAGAAAATCTTGAGCCAAAATATTCTCATTAAGAACATTTTCAACCCCAACTCCTCTCCAAATTAACAATAACCCAATTCCATGGACATCACACAATGAATCTGTCAAATACTTAGGGCTGAATCTTGATACCAGACTAAATTGGAAAAATCACAT
>BOPP01000352.1:514825-543722 GCA_017312745.1 Gryllus bimaculatus | reverse complement strand
TTACGCGGTTCCTCAAGGTCGAACCGAATCTAAATTGTATGTAAAATTTTCTTTTTCCATTATACGAGGGGCGTAATTACTAGAACAGGTGACTGACAAGAATGTGGGCTAGATTATTCAACGATAGGCAGAGAGGTGGTAGGACATTGTAATTTCCGATAATCTGAGACCCATGTCCCTACACGTGAGAAACAATATGTAAAACCTAGCCTAAGGTACTCACTCATTTTGTATAAAAACTGGAGAGATGATTATAGTTAGATTTAGTTTTTAAACGAATTTGTGTTTATTAACAGTATTTTTGGAGAATCATTTTGCTATGTTGTAATGTATAAAATAATTTAGTTCTAAGAAAGTTCTATTGTAAGGGTAAGATAAACAATGTGTCCTAGTATAAGTTGATCATGTACCAATTCATTTGTGAAAAATAATTGCTACTTGAAAAATTCACATATTGTATGAGATGCTTATAATTGTTGGCTTGGATATTATTAGTTTCTTTGGCAAGAAAAATCCGAAAAACGGGGAGAAGGTGATGAACGAAGAAACGTCTTCGCGCATTGATATAACAGCAAAATTGATACTAATTCCTTAGTTAAAAAGAAGCCACTAAATCGATCAGCGTAGTAAACGCCGCGCCCGCCGTTGCCACCAACGTCAACCGCGGGGCAGACGGGCGAGGCGGAGTGACGGTTGAGCAGTAACGCAGGAGGCCGCGAGCGCGGTGGAGAGTATCGGCGGAGAAGCCGCGAGCGCAACACGACGCGCTGTGCTGCCCCAAGCAAGTTTGTAGTGAAATTACCAATAGTGTGGAACTGATTGTAGCCATTGAGCTGGCGAGATTAGAGTGCTAAAAATAGATTACAATGATTAGGAGGAACGGAAGTGCGCACCAGGACCGGGATCGGTAAAAACATTAATATTGGAGTTTGAGTGACCGACAGACACGCGTTCCATGTCCGCCCGGGTGTGATGCAGCAGCGGGCCGCACCGTGCGAACAGTCGAGTGGGAGGAAGAAGAACGGTTGTATCGGAGCTGCCGACGGGACGCCATTGCGCGTTGTGCAAGTTAGTATATGTGACATTGCTTGCATTGGCTGGGGTGGTGGATCCCGGCGAGTTCGTTGGCCCTTGCATCGGGAAGCGTCGCGGAGCGACCGCCGCGGGGAGATCGTTTCCGACAAGCTTCGGAGCGGACCGAAGTTTGCCGAAAACCCGCCGCCGCCGTTGCCACGCGGCCACGCTCGCCTCCAGTCAGCCGGTGGACATCGGAAGCTTCAAGGGAGCGTTACTCGTGCACGAATTATTAAAAGGCCTTGCGCACTGCGTATTGGTAAAGAATTTATGTAATAGTGTGTCAATCATTAAACTTTCAATTGCACAAAAGAGTTTCCTCGATCATCCTTCAATGTAGCGCGCAGACCCCCTGAAAGCCCATTCGCGAGAATGTACCCGTCCCTTATTATTATTTTATTTGTCGTGAGAGTACCGTTTCCCCGCGTACGTCACAATATATATATATAATATTATATATATATAATATATATATATATATATATAGAATATATATATATATATATGAAAATGGGATAACCGATTATTAAGTTAAAGGAGTATAGAGTATTAGAATTGGTCGATTGGTGAATTTGTTTTAAACAAGAATAACCATGATTTAGAAAATTATTTAAAAACAATACCATCAGATGTTTAAGTAAAAGTTATTGAAAACAAATAAGCTCATGTTCATGTTGCATTAGTACAATATGTACAATTATAAATATCTAGAGAAATAAGACATTTTAAACATCATTTTCAATCTCATCAACATCCTATTCATTGTCAACAATTAGTATCTGAAAAGATTCAAACCATGATTCAAGAGATGATATTTAATTTGATAATTATAATGCAAGAATACAAGAATGCAAGAATTTCGATTTGACAAAATATCTTATGTTGATTTACAATCTGATAAATATGATTCTTTAAAATTAGGTTGTTATATTCTATTACCATGTTGGCTAAACTTTAAAAAATCTTTATAAATATAAAAGAAATTAAAAGAAATAAGTTTAAATGTTGAAAACAAGAAGATTATAGATGTTTTCAATATGCAATTGAAAGTGTATTATTTTCAGTATCTCATCATGTTTATATAGCTAATCTATACGATATACTTGAAAATATGAAAACGTCATATAAGTTGTAGATATTACATCATCGAATATCAAAATAGAGGAAGAATTTTTAAAAGTATCTATTAATATCTTTCGAATTAATAATTTTGCATCGAATTAAATTATTATAGTGAACATTATAAAAAGTTAGATAATCATGTCAGTATATTAATGTTTCAAGATCATAGTGTAGGTATGAAAAATATACATGCATTATTAAGAGGCACAATTCATCGTAAAAACGGAAATCGACATTATTGCTTAAAATGTAGTACAAATTATGACAATGAGGATTTACATGAACATATTGATCAAAGTATTCATTATACAATAACTATTAAAATGACTAAATATCCTAAGAGAGTATAAATCTTTTGGTGCTGAGCAATTTTACACTTACGTAGTATCATGTGAGTTTGATTCTACCTTAAAGAAACATCGACAAAGCAAAACTTGAATTTAGAATATATTCACGAACATCAACCCAATAGTTTTTGTTTTACATCTAATTTAATACCTTAATATGAGGATGAATATTATGAATTGGTTATACATTATTTAAAGCTAACTCAATATATTGGTAAAATATATGTTTGCTTTAATGAACGTGTAAAAATGGGTCAATATTATGTTAAGGAATATTGGCATTGAAAACTAAAATTACAATGGACATTAGAAATGAGTAAATCTAATATGAAAATGCATCATCGTGTTACATTTGTTATGGAAATTTTAAAAAACATTGAATTAAATAAATTGATTGATAATTACCATTTACTGGTGATGTAAGAGGTGCAGTGGAAAGTATGTAATTTACATTTACATCTTCCAAAATTTATTCCCTTTCTATTTCATTATTTAAAATATGATTCTATATTATTTTTACGAACATTATTAAAACATAGTGAAGATTATTCAGAATTAATTAAAAAATTAGCCAAATACAGCAGAAAAATTATAACATTTCGTAAAAACATAATTCTAGGTCAATCGATATTATAACTTGTGGGAAACATGATGCGGTCAAGAAAAAACTATACTGAAAGGATCTCCTAGGAATGGCACAATTGAATTTTGATTTATTGATACATATATATCTTTAAATACGAGTTTAGATCAAAATGTTAAAAATTTAGCGGAAGTGAATAAGCCACATGTTGTAAATCTAAACAAGATATCTAACATGTAAAATTTCAGCGTATCGATGAAAATGTTATATTAGAAACTAATGCAACATGTAAAAGAGTAATCATTAAGTATCAAAACAATTGATTTTAAAAATTTAATAATGTAACAGATTCAAAACAAGATAAACATTTAGTATTACAAAATGAGTATTCTCTATGTGACTGGGGTGATAATTATGAAAAATTTCTTCAAGAATTAACCTTTGACGAAGAAGAATGGAGATGTTTTAAATAATACACAAGTAGATAAAAAAATGTGTAAAACAAGTATATGAACATTTTAAACGTAAACATTTTGGAGATTACCACGAATTATATATCATTTAATTTTATAGATACATGTTATATTCATTATGGTTTAGATACAGAGTATTATGTATCAACCCCACACTTAGTTATGCATTGTTAAAACTTACTGGTCAAAAACTAAATATTATTACTAATTAAGATTAATATGCATTTAATGAAAGGGTAAATGAGGTCGTAAACAGATATGCATTAGGAAACAATTATTTCTATGACGAAAACATTTAAAAAAATTATAAAGTTATCAAAAGAAAAAGCTGAAAACTGGTATTTATAACAGTCAAAAACATTTAAGTTACATCAGGTATTTATATTCCTATAATTTATACGGCCATGAACTATGTAAATCATTACCAATTGGAAATTTTAATAAAGAAACAAAAATATTAAAAATCAACGATATTTTGAATTCACCTGTAAAGGATATACAGTTGAATTAGTTTTATGCATTCCAGATATGATAAATTTAAAGATTTCCAGTATGTCCTGATCATTATATTCCAAATATCAATGAATTATCAAACTATCAACAATATCTTATAAAAAAGGAATAGGGAATATAACAAAAGATATGAAACTTGTGAATACATTAAAAGATAAAAGACATTGTTATTGATTATACAATGTCAAAATTTAATATGTTTGTTGTCAATATAATTCATCAATACATTACTAACACAACATGCAAATAATGATTTTGAAAAAGATTACTTTAAATTACTTAAAGATTACTTAAAGATTACTTATGAATAATTCAGTATATGGTGAAAAATGGAAAATGCTCGAAATATGTCATGTAAAATTTTATCCAACTATAAAAAATTTCAAAAACATTACGAATATAGTACAAGAACCATTATTGATGAAGATAATTCATTATTATATAGAAGAAAGAAAAAAATTGGTATTAAATCTATTTATGGTGGATTCGTAGTACTTGTGTGATCAAAATTACTAAGATAAAATTTTTATTATTATCTAAAACCAAAATATGGAGATCATATGAAACTCTAATAACTGATACTGATTCATTTAAGTGGATAATATTTATGATACAAAATAAAATATTGAACATTTAGATACTTGTAGATATGTTTTGGAATGTATACCTCAAACAAACAATAAAATAGACGGTAAATATAAAGATGATTTATGTATGCCAATTAGAGAATTTGTAGGATTTAGATAAAAATGTATGCATTTAATACAGATTATAATGAAAAAGGTCTGTAAAGATATTCCAAACAAAATATTTTGACAATGAAATTCGATAAGTTCGGTTCGATTCGATTCAATGATATAGAGACGTAAGAAGATATGAATAATATTACATCAAAAGAATATACACTATATTAGAGATAAGATTATATTAATACACAACTATAATGATATAAAGTATGGTAATATATTCATATTTCCTTTCATATGATTTTTCAAATAAAATTAATTGATTATGAATCTACAAGAACATTGTACTTTTTTTAAGCATTCCTTACATTCATAATCTATCCGTTTTACTGAGCTTTCTATGTTACATACAGAACACTTTTTTAAAATTTATTTAATATTCTTCAATGAATATCTTGTTTGTTAATGACGTGATAAATAACTTTTGTCAAGTGATTCACAACAATCACAATCTACTTTCTCTAAAATATTCATCATTTATATAGGACAAAATTATTGCCGTTCTAATATTTTTAAAACATATTTTAATTTTGTAGGCATTTATGATATTGTAGAATTGTTTTTACTACAATCAATATTCAAAAGAGATAAATTTTCAGCTTTTACTAGAGAATTGAAAAATTCATTATATTCATAATATATTATTTAAAAATATAAATTCGACCATTCGTATATCTAAGTGCTGCATGCATTTATCTTGGTGTATACCTGAAACATCTCTTGACATCATACCAAAATTCTTCTTTTTGAGAATACTTTCATCAATTCCAGCATAATAGATATAAAATAAATATGTTTCACCTAAATTAAAAATCAATAATGTATGTCTTTGATTCTTCTATGATTGTTGTATGATTGTTGTAAAATCATTCTTTGAATATGCTTTGGATATCCACTTACTCAATTAAGACTTGGATAATCGATCATATATACATATGCTCAATGAAAAGTAAAACTTCTCCAGATGGTTGTTGATAAATTGCTGCAATTCCTCCAAAATCTTGATGTAAAAAATCAACCAATCTCGAATCAGTTGTAAATGATTAATTTGATTTGTTTTTAAATTTATGATCCAAATTTATTCTTCGTATAGTACATACAATATATCATGTATAATCAAAAAATAATGAATAATCATAGTATAACATATAATAGGAATAGTTTTTGGTTTGAATGTTGGTAATGGTAATTCAGGATATCTATTAACTGAATGTTCTATACGTAATGCATAGCGAATTTCATGAAGTAAAACAGAAAATAAATTATTTTGACATTGTGATGTATTTGCATCTCTATTATAATATCAATTTCATCTAAATCAATATGGATTTCTATGGTGAGTTATATGCATTAGGAAATTTTGCGTGTGCTAATATTTTAACTTTTCCATCAAATGTATTAGAACATATTTGATCATGTTGACATTGATGTTCTTCACGTATATTCGATATAATTATATCGGGCTGTAAAATATCCCTTTCAAAACTTAAAATTCTACGAAATGATCGTATTTTAAATGCTGATTGAGTTAAATCTAACATTGCCAGATTTAGATTACTATAATACCATTTTATGGCATTCTCATTTCATTTTTGTAAAGACATTTTAAAATGAGTATCATGCACACAACATCGTGGTTGATTTAATAAATCTAATGTACCACTATTTTACTGTACATCTAATGGTAATTGATACTATTCTTGAAAATTAAGAATTACATCGCTATCATCAGCATTTTAAGAATTATACCCATAGTATGCAAATTTTTATGTCGTTGATTCACTAGTCGCTACTTCCATATGAACAATACACGATAAACACAATAATAGGTTTAACCACATTTATAATATTTTAATTTTGACAATAATTCCTAGATCATATTTTCATTCAATAATCCCTACATCATATTTTATTTCAATAATTCCTAAACCAGATTTTCATTCAATAATTTCATGTTTCTTATATCATCAATAGGATATTCACGATTTTCTATGAGTTCAGTTATTTTTTATGAATTTTAACATGACATGTAGCTTGATTCAGTTTCGATACATCATCCATTTCTAATAGAATAACTATTTATAATTTACTTCAAAATGTACGTCTGTAGCGACTTGAATCAAGCTACATATGTTTAAATTCATAACAAAATAACCGAACCAATGGAAAATTGTGAATATCCTATTGCTGATATAAGAAACGTAAATACAAAATATGAAGATAATAAATAGCACTGGATCTAAAAACTGATAAACAAGGTCAAATGTTTAGTGTAATTTTACCTAGTCGACATGCTAATTGTTTAAAAGAAAACGATAAAAAATATTTTAAAAACTACGAATTGGAGATTAGTGCATAAAGGATTTACGGCAGAGAATATTATTGAATTAAGATTTTTACATGATTTAACTATTGAATGTGTGATGTATAAAATGGTAAAAACGTTGTCTAGCGTTCAATTTGTTAAAATATTTGGTAAAAATAAAGTCTTTTGAAATCTAAGGCCTAGGGTTCAACTCATAAAATAAGGATATTTCGGATAAATATGGATAAAATATGAACAATACAAATAGTATTTTAATAAGATTTTAATTAAAAATGGGAAAATGGAAAAAATTCAAAAATTGTGGGTCTGAAAAATCTGGTTCAGTACGCCCCTTTTCTACAACACTTAGCCGGTAACGCGCCTGGAATTACTAACAATCAATCAATGAAAACTGTTCAAGTAGACAACTTAGTTCACCTATTGATATCTGGGTCTGCAGGCATCCGAGGAAGTGAATACTGAGAGATACGGAGCGTGTTATGTACAAGCGCGGTGTTCCTCACCCGCTGGATACCGAGATCTGCCGCCGACCTACACATCGGCTTCGTCTTCCACCTTGAGGTATCCCTCTTAGCAGGGCATCACCCAGCCGGGACAAGCTCTAAGCTTCCTGGTTTCCCGACATATAGTGTAATACGGCTTGTAAATGGGTGTAAGTGTGTAAATCCCGTTTTATACGATCATTTTTTCAGCATACTTCATCGGTACAGAATAATGACTGACAGACGGAAGTAATTTGTACAGAAAAATTACGCATGCATACATTTTTTGTACAGACCAGTCCAATTTGACTTCCGCTGTTCAAGCATCACTTTCGGGGACGTTTCCTCGTTTGCTAATCGTGCGGTGTGAGTCCTTTTGCGCAGTTTTGAGAGCGTATTAATGTGTTTAATTGCAATATCTAGTGATTATTGAGAAATAAAACATGTACGTCTAATATATCGTTCTGTGGTATCGTGTGTTCTTCGTATCGTGTTCAAAATAACCTAGGTTAATTTGTAACCACAGATGCAATGTTCAACTGTTTCATTTTCAGCGCTTTTCACTCCGTCCAGATGAAATATTTTCACCATAATTACTCGCAGAAAAGGAAATGACCCTTTACAATCTAGATTTCGTTCGTCTGGTTTCGATACCGAAACAAAACTGCTTAGAAAAGAAATCCCTTTCCACCCATTTTCTATACAGAAAGGAATGAAAAATTGACCATATAAAACGAACTTAAGGGAAGAGAAGGTGGCAAGGATGGGAAAGGAAAAACCTTGCGTCATCCATGGTCTGTTAGGGTACGTAACTTCAACTTAGCCACTTAGCTAGTGTTGAAAATCCGCCACCGTTGGTATTCGCTCTGAGACGCTGCACCTGCAACGCCCTAGACAGTCACAGGTTGGTCCAAGGTTTTGAGTGCAAAGTTTTGAGGAAATCTAATACATTTACATTTACATAGAGGACTCCAGGAGAACTTTCTCAAGTGACTGAATTCCGAAAGTTTTGAATTGCTTATACCTACGGCATAATGCGTGAGGAACGGTGGAGTCTACAACGCAAGATAACAATTGTAGGTTTCTTGAGGAGGATGTGCTTCGCACGTAGCATCAACACACGCATGTAGGCACATGATTATGACGAAATATCTTTTCGTTGAAACGTGTACAGTAGTCTGGTGAACCAACTACGCAGCGCTACGTAGATTGAAGTGTCATCGTGAAGAAAGACAAATATGATAAATTACATTATTAAAGAAACTCATTGAGTTCAAAACTCTTGTCTCCGAGCGAACGTGAGAACTACGGCATCAACAGAAAGGACACGTCAAAATGGAACAAAATTAATATGTAGCCGGTCAATTGAGTGTACAGCAGTTGTCGATCGACCAATCGTATTAAAAAAGAATGATAATAAAATCACAAATTAATATTTAAATTAAATAGTTTCTTCCTAGATATTTTCATAAAAAGAAATACTCCGTATTTATTCAATGGTATTTCATTCTTTGAAGAATAAAAGTGCGTAGTTTAAGTCTTTCTTCTCTATCTTTCTTCGTTGATCGAATTCTCGTTGGGTTTCGTGCGCGCCTCTCTCCTAAGTTTTATCACAGTCTCCAAAGTACATAATCAACTATGTATGTTGTGCGCCTACCATCCTCGTTAGTGCATCAGAATCGTTTGGGATTATAAATTGTCTCCGGCCTTCCACCTACTTCATTAGCATAAAAAACATCACCACATAATTTGCAACGCACTTTTATTCCAAAGAAATGTTTTTGCTTTTAAGCCTTATCTGTCGCTTCTCTACGCGTTTTGAAATTCATATGAAGTTGATTGATTAAATGTTGACGTGGTCCCGGAAGCGTTAACTGCTATGGTCATTACTGTCATAAGTGTAGTGCATTTTTATTACGTGAGTGGTGGTCCTCCCCCGGCTGAATAGTGAGATACAGTGTCGACGTACGAACCTTGACGTGCGGGTTTTCCCCATCTATGTATCTTCCACCTGCGGGGCACCGCCCCAGCCGGGACAACGTCTAAGCTTCAACTGATCTCCCAACATGTATGGTATGTGTAGTGCAAGTAAGTGTAATTGTAAGTCTGCGTTAGTAAGTGGTAACGATAGGAAAAGGAAGAGGGAGGAATGATCTCAAACTGTTCACATATTCGCCTGGCATTGATCTGAGGAGTCACGAAAAACCACCTATCTATGTCGCTACATTTCTTTTCCGGATAGCGACCAATTCGATCCAGCTATTTAAAGCTGAAATCCCGGCAACGTCTGTACTCGAAAGAGGCACAGCAGGAACATCAGTTGATGTCCTGAGCTTCGTCAGACGGTACGATGTTCCGCTTTTCAGCCTACGCGATTGTATAAAAGCATATCCAACGCATAATTACGTATAAGCATGTCCAATGCATTATTGACATTGAACATTCTTAGGAATAAATCTACACCACTGTAAATATTTTTTGTTCCCCACATTATCCACAGAGCTCACCCAATTTACTATCATCATATGCAGAGTGCTGCGCCTTAATCTCTGTACGGTTAGCTAATGAAAGTTTACTATTATGAAGTTGGCAATACATTTCATTAAATGAAGCAAAATGCCGCATAGAGTCCTAGTAAGTAAATATCAGACAAATTTCAAATAAAAACTTACCTGGTGATTGTCGCTGAAGAATCTTGTCTCTGATAAAACCTCACTTAATACCGCTTTGTCTGAAAAATCAATACAAATACTTTATAGAAACTGGGGATACAAATTACGTGAAAATTGTTCAATGTATCATAATGATATTTGGTTTAAGTTGATTTCGGGGAAGACAAGTTCGGTTGCGGAAATTATGGTTAGTACTTTGTATCTCATTAATTCAACCCGTACCAACTACAGCTGAATTAATAGGTCTACGCCAGCCGAACCTATTACATGATCAGCATACATAATCTGTATAACGTTGAAAATAATTACTCCAACAAATCTATTAACTATTGCTTTTCCAAAATAAATATTAGAAACATCTAGTTGGTAGCCAAACATCGCCTGCGCTTGTACGAAGATCATTGACTGCTCATGAACTAGACCTGCCGAACGCTTATGTATAAGGAGTAGCCTAAGTTTGAGGCAAATGCCATACATGTATCTCAGTTCCAAGAAATATCCCCCTGATTTTTTACTAATAAAGTGATAATTTCGATCCTTCTATATGTCCTAGAAATGAGCAACATTTATGCTAAGATATTCAATATGCAGTGACAGTAGAAGTACGATATATCTAATTCGCAGATGAAAAGAAAGGTTATCAATAATGTTTACTTTCTCACCTTACTTTGTAGAGGAAGTACTGTAATCGTGTGCCGGAAATCCGCGATCTTTCGACAGAAAAACTATTATTGCTGGGCTCTGGTAACGTCAAAGTGGGTACATCTTGTTTCTCTCTGTTTCAAATGTAGTAAATTACAATTGTACTTCTTCCAATGCATTGTTTGGTCAGATTCCATGTTATGTGAGACCTTGATACGAAAAATAAATTTATCGCAAAACGTATGCCTGTCCGTCTGTCTATGGTGAATGCTGGCGCCTAAATCTTTCAGACGATTTTGTCCAAAATTGATTATCCTCCTTCGATCTGCAAGAAATCGAGATCTTGCAAGTTTCGACTGAATATTGGCATTTCGGGATGTATTTTACATGGAGTCTCAACCACATTTTAAATATTTTCTAACAAATCTTTCCGAACGTTTTCGTATTGAAGCTATAAAAGGGATAAAATGAATGTTTTATCACTTTCTTTTCTTAAGCTTTCGAAGTCGAAATTGTTTGACGGGACTCCCTTTTATTTATTTTTGCTAATAATAGTAAAACTGTATAATTAATTTTACGCAAAGGAAAGTCATATTATTTTACTAAAAAATAAACAATGGCAAATTATTTGAAATGAACTGTTTATTACGTAAAAGAGCCTCGTGTATACTGATTGTACTGGCAAGAAGGTCGCAATGAAAAAACAAAAACGTTGTCCATTTCGAGTAGTTTTGCGTTCAATTCGAGAAATGAGTGTTTTATTTACAAAGATTGGTTGTTCTATATAAATGCAAAGTCCAGCAAACGTTTGAAAAATGTATCCCTCTACAAAAACTAGTGATAATACAACATACACTACTTTCTTTCATTATTTGTAATTGAGTGCAATATGAAAATTCAAAAGTTCAACGAACAATTTTTTCACTGCGCTGGGATTCGCATTCAAGTCCTTCAAGCTAACTCGTCTGTCCCGCTACCACTAAACTACCAGCCCAACAGCAAGACTCTACCTTCGCATCGCTTAAGAAGATTAAATACATGCCTTTGTAAATTTCAAAAATTCAGAGATTTTCATTCGCATTATTTCAAGATCTAAATTTAAACTAGTGATTCTACATATTCATTCATACAATTCATATACTTTCTCGTACTAGTTATGTAGTTCCCTTATCCCCTTCGTCTATGGTATTTTTGTCGGTTTTGCTCCACTCTCTTTTCGGTTGACAATTTAATACAATATTGTAAATATTAACAAAACACATTTAAAAAAATAATTGTTCATTTTTTTAAAAAAATCTAAGTGATGTTTTTGTCAAGTTATTCACTGCCTTTAATACTATCCGCACAAAAAGTTTGAAGAAAAAATTGGAGCTATTTTCGAGAAAATAGTGTTTGAGCGTTTCTGAAAACGTGCAATTTGGGGTTCATTTTCACAAAAAAATGTTGCGTCTTTGACACACTTTTTAAGACATTTGATTCATAAATGCAATATTGCATAGAAATCACCGGTAATTGCCGATATCAACAACCTGAGATATTTAAAAAATATTACTTTTGTGTAATTTTTGGAAAGAAAAACAACAAAAAAGTTCAGCAAAATGGCATTTATACAGTGCATTTAGCTAGCCCTACAAAAAGTTTAAAGAAAAAAATTTGAAGTCATTTTGAGCAAAATTTAGTGTTTAATATTCAAGTTCGTGAAAAAACGTTCTATCTGCTTCACCAAACAAACCAATATGTTTACGTGTATATAGACACTATCTTGTTGGCTAACCTGTTTGTACACTTCCCGCGCAAAGTGTTCAGGTATTATAAGATATTTTGAAAAGCTGTTTTACTTGCTATGTTGATGGAAAGTGATTGAAGATGCTGCTATTGAGCGTTCTGGTTCTGAGTACGATCCTAGTGCGTCAAGTAGTACTGAAGAAGACGAGACACCAAGGTGACGTAATGCGGTAAGAAGGTAAACATATTTTTATAAATATATAACTATTTATTCTTTATCAGGTCTAATTAGCAACCAACCAAGAATAGTTCGCCAAAATTGGGCATTTGGGGATTCCTTTCGATGTATGAATGAATGTCTCGCTAAATCTACGAAACTGTAGGTTATGCGACATCAACTACTTGCAGTCCGTTTCACATGTTTATGTAATGTTATAAAATTGATTGCCTATAAATCCTATTTACATGCCGGATAATTACAATTTTACTTCTAATCGGTTAATAAATGTGTTAACTCTTTGTTACGCGCTTTGATCTAGTAAACCCAATCAGTTTTAAGAACTCAATATCTCGCTCTGTTGTGGGTGCACGTTTTCGCAATCTGGTGACATTCTGTGTTGAATGATTTTGCATCCGGAGACAAGGTTACTACCAGACACTTGGAGGGCGATAAGTCACGTAGCTCTCTTTCCTTCGGTGCGCTGCGCATGGGAATGCCACACTCCGCGGATATGCAATTCTTAGAAAAACTTGGAGTCATGTGCTTCGCTCGCGCTTTAGCATTAATGCGTACTTCCTATGTTTGTGTGTGTTAGAATAATATAGCATTCCCCTTACTAAACTGTTAACAAGTAAACGTTTTAATCTGTAAATAGCAGATGACGTAGGAAAGATACGAGAACTTTTAAAATAAAATGTTCTTTTAAAATACAAAATTCTGTGAATTTGATGTGGACCATGAAGTAAACAAAGAGGATTTAGAACAATATAACATTTTCGAGAACACTTATTTTTTGATAAACACACTGACGATGATTTTCTCTCATGTTCAAAATATTGCTGTAACAAATGGAAGTGTAACTTATTTAGGAAACGGCGAGCAGTTTATTTAACATAGACGGGAGTACCTACACGAAGAATATGACTCGAAACTTGTTACACCAGCAGTTACAAAGATCTAATATTACATGTTTTCCATGCGAAATTCAATAAATTCTGAAAGGAATAACATTCCTTCTAAACCACAAAGTTAGTTAAAAGAAATACTCGTAAGTGACCGTCCTCTACAAGAATATATATACATTTGCAAAACCTGTTATAATTTCTTAAATTTATACGAACGTGCAAAAAATTATTTATATATGCCTTCATGTAAACAACGCTTCTATTGATAAGGAATAAAGCACGAAAATAATTATCATTTCTTGTTTAGGATTGAATTGGTGATATTGTTTTCTTGTTTACATGTAATTGTGTTTTCTCGTTAAAATATATCAATATATACTGAAATTCATGTCTCATTAAATTCCCTTACTACATTCTCATTAAAATCCCATTAAATTCCAATACTTTCTCAGAAAAAATACATCGTAAATTTTCTCCATTAGGTTCTTAGAATGTTCTAAAAGAAACAAATCCAGCATGGGGCTACTAGGCCCAGTTCTGAACGCGTTCTTAATAAGGCAGGCCTTACGAAGAGTTAACTATCTAGATGCATGACCTCTACAAGGATTGTGTAAACGAAAGATGTCAATTTTTAAAATTATCTATGTATCGGAAGATATTTAATAACGAATTTAATTTGGATTTCTTACAGCCAAAAGCGGAAATTAAATTAAAATGTCTGTTAGATTAATGTGTTTATATAACAGTAATTATATTTATTTAATAATATACTAATTATTCATAAGTATCGGAGTTGGTGGGCAGCTATAGTTTAAGAAGTGTGATTCACACGATGAAGATGTAGCATTATGAAAATTTAGCGCAAGCCCTGCCCCCTCGGTTCGGATCTACTGTTTTTCAGGCCGAAGCGTTGTGCAGAAGAGACGGTTGCGCGAGGGGGGCGGCGGGGGCGGGCCTCACAGCGAAACACGTCGTAGACGAGCGCCAGCACGCGGCGCATGTCCTCCTCGTCGGCGAAGGTGGTGGGCAGCGGCGGACGTGCCAGCAGGCGGCCTGCGCGCGACAGCACCTCCACGGGCCGCGCCAGCGCGCGCGTCTCCTGCGTGCGCACCCGCCCATTCAGGCATCAGGCCCTCGCATAGGCCCCTCTCCTGCTCTAGACATTAGTCCCGGTGGTGTGGGGAATGTTTTCCTCCGAAAACGGGCGGCCTTTCTCCACTGTCCATAAGCGGCGCTCAACTACACATCCGTTTATGGCGTAGTTTCGCTCCACATATCTCCAACTAAGAAGGCTCCACTCCAGTTCGGACGAGCGACTGGTCCCATGGCTTTTGAGGTGGTGTATGGCTAGTGTCACAGAATATTTTGTCGCGCGATAAGAAACGCGAGTCCAAGATTAACACTAACTTATGCGGAGCGGCCAAAGCGTTCGTGTGCAGTTTCGCATGAGATAGTATTATTCTACGACGCGCGTTACTTTACGTGCATCGACGCAACGCTCAAATGTAGGAGCCCCCTATGTGTAAGGGGAGTGGAAAGCAAGAGATACGGAGAACCTCCTCCTTCCTAAGAAGGAAGGGGAATGAAAGATAGCGCGCTGTGAAAGAAATATCGTAGCCCGTTTTCTAGGGTATTGCTATGGCATTCATGTGGTGTTGATCGGAGAAATCACGGAAAACTACCGATCAGAGCGGACGACCGCTAGAATTGACCATCTGACAGAGGCGTAATTCGACCTATCTATTTAGATAATGATGAAACTGCGTCACCGCTAGGACTTGAAACCTAGGGCCTCCTGTCCCGGTCCCGGTGTCATCTCTGAGTTATCTCAGTCGGTCCAGCACATTCAGCATACGCAATGGATGAAGATGGAAAACAAGCTGTCAATGCATTCGTGGCAAGTCACGCGTATAACCTTCTTAAACATTATAAAATAAAATAATGGGCATGTCGGATAAAACGAGAATTTTGTTCAAACAAGACCTTCTTAAGCAGCGATAAATGGAATATATTATATTTTTGATCACGGGTTTTGACGTAATAAATATTGAGGGTCATCCCTTGCTGATAGAACATCGGAATATTATTCTGTGGAGTTTATAACATTAAAGGAAGACTGGCTGGTAAATTCGGCTTTCAATGTATATACATGTAATTTAAAATCTTGTTTCTATATTTCTGTGTGGCAATTTTAATGCGTTTTCTAAAATTCGTAATGTGAATTATATGAAGTTACTGAACGTATTTGGTACTATATGTAAAACCTTAGCAAAAGTAACTTTGGTTGCGTAGGCTTCCGCGGCCGGAGTTTATGTTGGCTGGGCTATCCGGGACGAGCCGCGTCAATGTCATGGTGGCTAACGTTTCGGCCAGCGTATTGTGGCCTTCTTCAGAGCGTACTGCAGTACAACAAAAGTAACTTTGCCAACAAAAGTAGTGGTGGCCCTGCCTGCACGGCAGCGTCGGTGGCGGTGGAGGCGGCGGCGTAGGGCGTGGAGGCGGGCGGCGGCGCCGGCAGCGCCCACTCGCTGCGCTCCGGGTCGCCGTCCTCGTCGTCGTCGTCGGGCCCGGCGTCGGCGTCGGCGTCGTAGTCCGCGTCGGCGGGCGCTAGCGCGTCGTCGTCCCACTCGGCGTCCGCCGCCGCGGCCGTTCCCCCTCCGCCCTCCCCGCTCACGTCGCCGGCGCTCACGTGCGGCTCGTCAGCCGCGTCGCCGTCGGTGCCGTCGCGCGAAGACGAAGAGATGGAGCGGCGGCGCGCGCGCCGGGCGGCGGAGGCGGCCAACGCCAGCCCCGCGGCCGCACGCTCCCACGAACCCCGCGCCGTCCCCGCCCCCGCCCCAGGCCCCAGCCCCGGCGGCGCCAGCGCAGACAGGTAGTGCAGCGGGGCGCCACTCGCCACTCTGCGAACGGCGCGCCATCTCTTCGTTTGCACAAGACAAATATTGGCGCTACAAATAAGCATGAGTTCACGTGTCGTAACTCGCAATTACCGTCCTTTACAGGAGAAAAATGGAATAACCTGAAAGTGTGGTAGGAAATCTAATATAATGAAGTTAGATATGTGATATGTCTCATTCATTGGTATTATCAGCGCAACTTTACTTAGGCGTTGGCCTACGTTCCCCTCTCTGATGCAATAAACATTTGAAGGTGTAAGCTCGCAACGAACAATGATGACAAGATTTCAAAAACATCTTCGTTGGAGCGCAACAGAAGCCATTTGCAGTTGCATACGATATCTCTTGATCATTGGTTGAGACAGGTCGAGATGCTTCACAAGAGACACTTAAAAATTCTGATGAATCTGGGGTAAATTTAACGACGAACAAAAAATTGAGAAAATTGCGAAAATTGCGAAGCCATGTCTTTGCAAAAAGAAACAATGGACTGATGTATTCTTTCAGCAATGATTACACCTCTAGCAGCTTACACTGCACCGACCATTACAACGATACGGAGAATACAGACAAAAAGAGTCAGTAATCTTCGATATTCCATAGTAACGGCTGGTAAAAGTCAGTATCCATTAATATCAATTTATTATTATCTATGTAACTATATTTTTGAAGTATATCAACCAACAACCAACCTCCATAGATCTGGAGGGAAAGGTTGATTTATACTTGAATAATTGTATATTGCAATTCACCGTGGTGTCCCTGCTCTTGCTCAGTCTGTAAATAGTATACAAAGAATGTCTCCCTCTAGAAAGTTTGATATCCCCTTCTGGATACGCATTCATTTCTCCTTACTAAGAATACAATTAATCCACTTCAAATGCCTCCTTTATGATTTCCTCTGTTTGAAATATTCAATTAAAGAATCATAACAAAGAAAATCAGACAAAAAGAATTGTCAAGAGAATTTTAAAAATTGGTTTAGACCTAGTTGCGTGAGATCGTCTTCGTGTCACTCATCAGTTCTCCAATTCGTCCTCTCCTGGAGTTTTGACCCTCTCTTCAAGGGAAACGCGTTAATTTGCTGTCGGCTGCAATTGATTTCTCAATGCGACGACTAGAACGCGTTAACAGTTTGTTTGAATTTTATTTTTTAGAGATAGCTATTGCTTCAAAACTGTAGTGGCCGATATTGTAACTAACACCTCAACTCTACCCGTATTTATCGTGGCCATCGTTCAAGAAAAGTTGCGCAGATATTACACAACTCGTCTTTTTCTAGTGTTTGGCAACGAAATTTCTTTGAGTGCTTCAAAACGTGAACTAGTCAGATACCATTGCACGTTGAGTGTCCTACCAATCAGAGGCAACTGTCATTTGTATAACAATCCGTTCTATTAGATTTTGCACCTCATATTTATCGGCATAAAGTGAACATTTTAATTCTCTTCCGTACTCTAGGAGTTTGTAATATTTATTGAGACACATGTATATTACGCAAAGGAAGGACGACAATTTTGTACACATCGAAACAAGAATCCATGTTGTTCGTAATGCTAAGTTAGGAATTAACCTTGGAGACATCAAACATATTTAAGACTGCCAATTCGCAATTATGATATAACAACAACAGCTGGCGACATGTATCCCGTAACACACGTTACGCTGCACTACATGTTACCATGGTGTTTAACTTGAAAACGCTCACGTCCTTTAATTCCGAATTTAGTGCCCTAAAGAACGTGAGTTATGTGTCTTAGTTCGAAATCTACAAAACGTGGCTTCTTGGATTTCTTATTACTTCATTGAAGGAAGATATTTAATATTACAGGACCCTCATTGTAATTTAAAATTTCTGTCTTGTTTCTGTAGGAAAAATCAATTCCTGAGTTTTGGCGTCAAGTTGTACATAATATAAAAGATGATTTTTACCATTTATATTTCGACAAGAAACCCACGTAAATGTGATACTGTTAGATACGGAATTACCTCCCCCTCCAGGTGTCCACCTAACATATTTAAGACAAAAACACAGATGTTAGCAGATTAATGATATAAGGAAAACCACGTATGTAACCCGCAACTCACATCACCATCGGGCCAAAGATATTTTTCGTGTCCGTGTAGAAACTGAAGCCAGATTTTAGTCCCTGAAGGAATAAGAATTAGTTTCTTTTTCTCTAATATTCAAAATGCACGGTTCTGCACATTCTGTTACATATTTGGAAGGCGCATCTACACTTGTAAAAAGTGTGGAATTTTGACGATTGAATTTCTTTGCGAAAGATTGTTTTGTGCCCTTCTATTACATTCTTCTGTCCTACCTATTCAAAATGTTTCGTTCCATCAACCAGAAGACTTTCTAAACTTAAACCGCCGCAAGGTTTTAAGACCGCCGGAATAAGAAAAATATTTCGTAATAAAAATAAACTTTAAAAAAAGCTTATTTTCCGGTTTAATTTCGAGTTCAAAAAAAGTTGGGTACTTTCGGCGAACATGAGAGGAACCTGCAGGAAATAAACGTGTGGAAAACTGGGAAAGGTGGGCAACATACGGCAATCGTGGGGCGAACATGGGAGCGAATATGCCAGGCAACACGCAGGAAGGGCGGTATAATGAATGGATTTGTGTTTCATGTTCAGTAATCTACAAAATGAGGCAAAATTGAAACAACATTTTTGGATTTAACTCTTATGAACTCTATTAGCATAAGCGATGACGAAGAACGACCTTTTTGAAATTCTTTTAAAAATTTGTTTCTGATATTCTATACAATTTAATATCGACGATTAGCAATATTAGAATGTCTACTCATGCACAGTAATACCATATAATGTTATAATACACAATTCAGGGATTCGCCAGGGAAGCCGTTCGAAGTTGGTTACATCATGAAGATATATTTACTTTTAAAAACAATGAATTATTAAATTCAGACTATTTGCTCGAGTCCAAATAGCCTACATTCAACAAGATCAACACAATACTATTTATTCATCATTTATTATCGGATTGTTTGATAACCTTTTAAGATTAAGATAGGAGGCAATAACTATCCGATCCAATTTTACAAATTGACGCAAAAGTTCCTGAATTCCAGAAGATACAACTACACATGATTTACGGTAAATTTCGTACTAAAAGGCGTTAACGTGTAGGATAAAAACATATCTTTATATTCTTACGAACATACTGTTGCCAATTAATTTGTCTTTGAGGAAACGATATTTAATTGTTTTGTTTCGTTCTGTAATTTTTCTAATTTGAAGATCGAAGGGCAAAATAGCTGTGTTGTGCTAAGTTTCAGAAGTGCAAAGTTATGAAAAAAAATGGATTTTAATTTGTGTAAATATTGTTTAATGGATTTTGGTTTAAATCCTTAAAATAATTTAACTTTTCTTATAAATCACGAGTTGTTAGTAATTTTTCGTAAGAATTGTTTCTGGATAAGTTTTAACTTTCTTAAATGAGTTTAGTCAGCGTTGATTGATTGATTATTTATTGTTTCTGAGCGCGTCAATTAATATTGCGATTGGTCTCCTTAGTGTAGTAAATATTTTTATCATGTGTGATGATGTTCTTCCCCTCTGAATGGCGAGATTCGGCGCCGACCTACAAGACGGCTTGAAGGGTTTTCCTCATCCAAGTATCTCCCATCAGGTCAGGTCAAAATCTAAACTTCCATGTGTGTCAGTATAGTGCACGTAAAAATGTAAGTAAGGGGTGAGAATAAGTCAAGAAAGAGGTAGGAAAGATCGCGATCAGAGAAGCCGACCCTAGAATTCTCCTTCACAAGGCTGTTGAATTCGCCCTAGCTATCTAGCAACTGTAAAAAATACTGTCACCGTCGGGGCTCGAATACTAGGATCTCCCGGACAATGCCTAAACTGAAGCAGTGACATCAGATGATGCCTTAAGCCTGCACAAGCCAGACAACGTTGCATCAAACTGAGCTAGCACACGAATTTGTAGGTCTTGGTACAGGAAAATAGACCACGGCCAGGACGGAGATTGAAAATTTATAATGTAATCTCAAACTTTTGTTGGCGTTGTAAATGAAATGTTTCATATGATCTTTCCACGATAATTGTAAAACAAATGTGACATCTTAACATTTAACAGAAGAGTAGCTTGTTAGCCAAGAATAGCAGAATTAGCAATATTTCTTATGAAAAGTTGTGGTGGAAATGAGATATCTGAGTAATATTTTTGCTTGCTATTAGTTTCAAATAATTCTAATTTTCCATGTTTTTTATAACGGCATAACAGATAATACTTAAGTCAATGAGTAAATTATCAGATGCACAAAATTCAACGGAATGAGCTACGAAAAGGTCAGTATTACTTGTGTATAAAGTTATTTCATTTAGAGACGGGATATCATATTAACAAATCAGTGGAGATAACAGCTAACTGGCGTCCAGGAGCTGAGGGCATATTGAGGGAAGCAAATTTTGACTCCAAAACTCTTAATTCCTAGAAGAAATGAATGATTTGAAAAAGGTAGATCTTGGAGCATAAATATAACTGTTAGTTCACTTAAAACTGCCCATTTGACTATTATAATCATACTAAAAAAATATATTTACTAAGTACATCTAAAGAACCATTAATATATAAATAGGAAGTAAGTACGACATCCGCAAGGTGTACTAGAAATAAAATTACCGAGCAGGTCTTTTGGTAGAAGTTATGACTTCTGGAATGCCTAAACAATTTTTGGTAGTGGACTTCTTAAGGGAACACATTTCCTTGGACAAAATCAAGCGTTGTTATTGTGATGAGATCTTAAGCAAACCACTCCATTCGAGAAATATACGAAGCTCTAACACAAGTAGTTGAGTCGGTAAGATAATTTGTGCAAAGGAATTAAAACACACCTATAAAAACCCAATCTTTCGTTTGCTCTCCTCGGTTCAAAAACACTCGCAATCAGCAACATTTAGATTATTTCTACAAAATTCGTGACCTCTGACGAAGACACTACTTACTAAATCGTCTCCAAGTAATAATTACATGTAAAAGTAGAACTGTTTAGCAGCAAGTTGAGTAAAGACGAATATTTTTGGTTAATACATATGTTTTTCAAGGATTCGTTTTACTAAATATTGAAAATTTGTTTACTGAGTGTAAACACATGTTCCTGCACTCTTGGAATGCACCATTCATTCATAAACAAGCCCTTAAGCAAAACAATATATTAATGATGTATATAATTACTATTTTGGTATACAATAGTACTCACCTGTCTTTCATGCTGCCTTATGAGTTATAATGTTGCGACATAGACGAACTCTAACCTTTGCCGGTCGCCGACACGCAAAATTTTGAAGCGGCAAAGCCGCACTATATCACCGCAGCTTCTAAACAATCGCATGGGGCTTTGTTGCGGACAAGGCCTCCTGTATAGTTAGAATTACTTCTTCACATAAACTCTTTGCAATGACGATGACACGAAGAAAAAGAAATCCGTTCTTAAAATAAATGAATTCTATTTGGACCCGAGCACACATTTCACACTCTGTAAATCATTCTTGTTGAACTGAAGTAGCCAAATACTAGAGCCCAACTTCCAAGGACCACATACCCTTAACGGTTCTTGACATTACACAGGTCCACAAAATAAAACTTTTCCAAATTTATCTAATTTTAAATAAATATATAATAAATATAATATAATAATATAATATAATATAATATAGTAAATAAATAATTAATATATCATCTAATATTCATGTACTTTGGTGTGCTGAAACTGAAAGTGAGGTGAGTTTTTCTCTATTACGTACAGATTTTTTTCAACCTCGGGTTCAATTTCAAAAGACGGTAGTTATGACATACGAAAACATAATCTGATGACAGGTTTTATTTATTTACATGTTAATAACAATACCAAATACATTATTACATCCAGATATAAGCTTGTCAGAGAAAATAATGACGCATATTTAATTGTTATTTCTATGAAAACCTGTTCTTACGTCTTGAAAACATTGTGTGCGCTTCCGGGGGACATGACTCTTCAGGTGATTCTCGATGTAGCATTGAAGATCGAAGAAGATCTTCTTCAGTCCTTTGTACTTATAAGTAACGCTTCACTGTGTACCACCTCCCGTCACACACCATAGTCCAAAAAAAACCGCATCGGCCCAAGCTTCTCGCAGTCGCGTTTTGCTTTTGCTAAAGAATGGTAAAATGGAAAAGTGGCGTAAAGAATGAAAAAAAGTAAAAAAAACCAGAAAGAGGAGCATTGCATAAAATAATATTACTTCATTTTGCAGAGGTAACGTTTATACTGTCTTACTCAGTTAATCCCTTTAAATCTCTATCAAGAAAGACTTTCAAAACTGGGAGGGTAGCTGTCATCACTCGCCGAAGTTAAACCTCCCCAGGGGTCAAGCAAATTCGTCTATTTAAAAAAGTCCTTACCGCTAGGAGTGCAGAAAGAAAAAAACTCCGTAGCTAAAAGGTTAAGCCAAGGAATTGCAGTATTATTAATTTTAATTTGTCGTGGTTGATGTATTTTTCTTAGTGCGAATATTTTAGGCTGTGATTTGGTAGGGTTTATGACAATTCTCCATTTCATTGTCTATTCGACAAATTCATTTAAGTCCGACTGGAGATGTTGCAAGCGTTGGTAATGTTTGAATTTGCAGTAAATAATACTGTATAATCTGCATAAAGGGCTATTTCTGAGTAAGTCATTTGTAGATAGTCAGCTATATATATATATATATATATATATATATATATATATATATATATATATATATGTTGAACAATAAGGGTGGAAGTGGGGAACCTTGCGGCACGCCGGCTTTGATGATACGTGCTCTTGATTTATTGTTGTTTATACTAACTTTGAAATCCCTCTCTGACAGAAAGCTTTTAATGATATTTTGGAGATAATCGGGGGTCCAAAGGTTTGCAACTTGTAAAGTAGCCCAAGATGCCACACTTTATCAAAGGCATGTGCGATGTCGAGAAAAATTGCAGCTGTGTACATTCGGTTGTGAAATGCTTCAGCAATGTACTCTGTTACTCTTAATAGTTGGTGACTTGTGGAGTGGTTTGGACGGAATCCGAACTGCGTATTTGGTAGTGCATTGGATTGGTGAAAAATTTGAATAATCGGGATTTTATAAGTTTTTCAAACAATTTGGCAAAGGTAACAAACTAATTGGTCTCTCGATGTAGCAATAGTTCGCCATCATGTTCACGTTCCACTTACCCTGATACCAACATTCCATCCCCTAGATGTCCTGATGGAATCTTTCCCCTTGTTCTTCACTGACGTTATTCAAGTTTTCCAGAAAATAGTCCACATGCGAGTGTAGGAAATGAACCTTCAGTCCCATATGACAACCTAGTATTTGAAAATCCTTCAACATGCGTTCCATGATACGATACATCTGAAGTTACGATCCTTCACCAAGGAACTTGTCAGCATGCTCTTTAAAAGAGTTATAGACTTTCCTCTCCTTTTCATCCATGGTCTGAACAAAATGTGGATCTGAGAAAAGGTTTCTGATGGCTGGGCTTTCAAAGCTTCCTTCATTTATCTTATCGTCACTTAAACCAGGAAACTTGGAGCATATGTTCTTGAAACATTCACCTTCTTTATTGAGGGACGTAACGAATTGCATTATTAGCCCTAGCTTTATGAGTTGCGGAGGTAATAGGATTGTTAGAAGGAAACAAACCTTTCCTAATTACATTTTTTCGTCTGTCAACAGAGCTTAACGTGATGGCCAGTCTTTTTTGTTACAGTGAGAATTTCTTCCACGACTAAAAAGCATGAAAAGAAAAACAAACTTTGCGTACCATATTGCATGGTATTAGTTACATAATCGGCCACTAGGACTTTTGAAGTAATACGAACCGCTGGAAAATCTACGACAAATCTACTTTGATTTTGCGATTTATATACATCATTGCACTTATGAGTACAAATGATTCAAATTATTTTAAATTTAGTATTTCGAAACTTCAAACGTTTTCTGTGAAAAAGAGCTTCAAATTTCGCAATTACAGTAACTCATAAACGACAGAACGGCAACAAAAAGTTCAAGAATATTTTCATATAGGACGAACTCTTACTTTATAATATTTTAACAAGCATTATAGCAAGATAGCTAGCATTATCAGTACAAAAAGTTAGAAGAAAAAATTGGACCCGGATTTGAGAATTCCTCTAACACGTCTTGTAGTCCGATTTCAGAAATTGTGGCACCTTGATTACGTAAAAGTGTTTTTTTCAAAACGCTTGTCTGTCCGCCTGTCGTCCGATCGTCTGATCGCCCGTCTGTCCATCCGTTTGTCCGTCCGCTTGCTAGTCCGTCAATCTGTCCGCCCGTCTGACTGCCCGTCCGTCTGTCAGTCTGTCTGTCTGCACGTCCGACTGTCCGTGAACACTATAACCGCCTAAACCATGAATTTCTTCTAAAACGAATATTCCCCGGTCGCTCTGTCTCGACTGGAAGTTTTGTGAATTTGAAAAACATTCATTAACTTTTGGGGGTACTTTACATTAAACCCCTGGGGCATTTTCAAAACTTCCTCGAAAATTACTTCAATTTTTTTTTAAATTTCGTGTAAAAATAGAGAGAATACACTTAGAAAGTGGTCTACGTCCGATTTTCACTGATAAATCTTAAGTTTCGAAAATTACAAAAGTTTACATTTTTTCGGCGACTTCCTACAAAATTGAAAGTAGAGATTTTTTTCTTCAATTGAAATTTGTTGTCCATACTTAGTTCTTTCTTTAAGGTGAAGTTCATTTTTTGAAACTTTTAGTAGTTTTCGGACAATATTGCATGTAATAGTGTAATATTAAAAAAATAACAAAAACAAGATTTTCTCAAAAACAGCTTCAATTTCTTCTTTAAACGTTTGGTAGGGATAATGTTCAATGTTCTCTATAAGATGACATAAACGCCATTTGCTCCATTCTTTTGTTTTCGCAAAAAATTGAAAATGCAATTTTTTTACTCGCCTCCCTCGATATTAGTGATGATTTCATCACATTATTACATTTAGGAGTACATGTGATTTAAAAGATATAAAGTTTTCACGCAAACTCAAAACGTTCCCGTGAAAACGAGTTCAATTCCGCACATTAAGAAACGCTCAAACGCAATTTTTTCATAAACGGCTCCAAATTTTGTCTTAAAACTTTTCGTACGGATGGCGATAATTCCACTATTTAAGATGACATAAAATAAATTTTTCTTTTTAAAAAATTACACAAATGTTACAGAAATTGTAACAAATTTGTGTTACAAAAAATTATACAAATTGCTTGAAAGTGCGTGTCAACTGCGTAAGTTATATTTAAAAAAAATTAAATATCACTCACGCAGTTGACACACACTTTCAAGCAATTTGTACACACCATTGCATTTGTGAGTGGTAGTTCCTCAAATAATTTCCAATGAAGTTTTTTCCAAAATACAAAAGTTTTCTGTGAAATACAACTTCAAATTTTGCAGTAACGTCTAAATGATATTTTCTTAAAAACTGCTCCAAATTTTCCAACGAAAATTTGCTTATATTAGCATAAGGTTTTACTCTTTCTTAATATTCTTAAAGGATTATTTCGGTTCTACCATTAAAAAACCGAAAAATTGAAAAAAATGTACTTTGAGCTGCGATAAATGACAGCTGGCAAAAATATGTGGCAAGGCCGAAAAGCTAGCCGAGACCAAAGAAATTATAAAAACTAACTAGCCGAAAAAGTCTGTGCGATTCTGTAGTACCACAACTCATTTTGTATTGGTTGCCTAATTTTTACAAGGCCAATTAGAATAATAATTTCAATAGATGGATTGCTAAGGACAAGTTTAAAAATGGCGGGTATTGGTGATAGTGGCGCTTTGCCGGGGGGTACGCGAGGCCCTCTAGAGGGGAAGGCCTGCTCCTGCGCTTTATGACGCCACGAAGGCTGGCTGGCAGGAAATGGAAGCTGTCCAAGAGGCGAACTCTCTACAGTTTTAAACAGAGGTCTAGTTCTTAAAATCGCATGGAAACTTCTTGAAAATAACACGAGGAAACATTAAGCCTTCTTCACGCTCTAGGAATTTATTTTATAGCTATTTGTATTAAGGCATTCCGATGTTGTACAATTTTCGTGCACGTAAATTAACGTAATATTGAGATTTAATTGTGTACGTACTACATTATTTATAATATAAAATTTTGTAGAATTCATAAAGCAATTTTGCTACCATCATTGATACTTATAAGATATTAAGTACCTTCATGACAACAATTCTATTAATTTTTTTCCCCACTCTGTTTCTTTCAATGTGTCTATTTTAAGTTATTAGGGACGCTAGTAGTACAGCAGGTAGTAATGCATTTATCAGATATTTTTCAGTAATTTAGTATATTTGATATTATTGTAAGGAACAGTAAAATATTCATAAGTAAGTTAATAAAATTCAAGCTGTTCAAAAGTAAGAAGAAGAAGGATGGGAATCAATATTTTATTTAGAAAGTACTCCAGCAGATTATGTAAGACTCTATGAGATCATTCAAAATACACAAATTACATGAAAAATTAATAATGTCTTCTAAACTTAGTTTTGTGACCATACGTCTTACATTCTTGAAACCATTATACTTATCACTGTAGTGATATCACATAGTGATCATTTAATAAAATGTTTGACATTCACAAAGTACTATTTTCTATTAATGTGGGTAGCATTAGTCTACAACTGTGTTTTCCATTAATTGGAACTCTGTCTCTCACACAAAGTCCTTCAGTAAGGTTCTTTGATTTTCAAGCTCCAGCAAAATAATTTCAAAATTTTTTGATATCTATATCTGAAACACTTGGCGAGTCTTCAAGTTGTGAGGCTGCTCACAAAGACCGAAGGGTATGTACTTTCACCATAGACGGATACGTTCGTTAACTAAAAATCTTTAACACCCTCTCGTCTCACTGCCTTGTTCTCGTAGATAATACATTTTAAGATCAAGTGTTTTACCCTCACACACAATACTTTATTGGGACTAAATATTTTCTATCTATGTATTTCACCCACTTATCTCATAGCAGGAAATTTAAAAGTTGAAACGCGTTCCGTCGATTCCTCATAATTCGATCAACAGCATGGTACAATTCACTTTCTTGACATTTTTTCATATCTCTCTCCCGCCTAATTTTCAAAATACCTTCCTTTAAGGATAGTTTGCAAGTCTTAACTGAAAAAAATGTATAATAGTATATAGTATTAATATATAATAATAGTATAGACATAAGGGTGTAATAGTATAACCAAATATCGAACTGCAAGCAACAAAACATTACAACCACAATACCAAAAGGTATCCTTGAATTTCAATTGAATGTACTCAATTTAGCCATATAAAATTCACATATAAGATATCCGTAGCAGACAATATAATTTAAATCATTTAATTTAAACTATTTACATTGTTTCTATGAAGAGGGTTTGTATTGCTAACAAGCTGAAAAAACGCAAAAACGAGAAATGTTCAGCCATCGATTGTGACGTCAGATCCTGTGACATTCACATTGGCTCAGGCCTTTTAAATGTAGTATTCTAGAGACTTGGGTTATTCGAACTCTGACTAATGACATAACGAATTACATCTTTCTGGCCCAATGAATTCTTTCGTATCCACTTGATAAATCCCCTCCTACCATCGTGAGTCGGGAATTTATAGGCAATTTCCAAAGCATTCGTAATGTTATCTATAATAAACATTCGTGAAATTTACGTGGAATTTTTTGTATTATGAGTTACACTTATTGCTAACATTGAACTGTTTGAAAATGCGTTAAATAATCCCCTAAAGGAAGAGCAAGTAATCTGATTCTAAAGCTGCATGTGGCAATTGAAATATAATAAAGTTATCCAAAGACGATAGTTTTTTTTTGTTATTTAAGTTCGCATTAACTTCTAGAACATTAGCAACCTCTATTGCGTGGAACGGTATGGTAACTGTGAGGATGACACGATTTGATGATGAAAGGGGGTGAGACGACGAACACAATACAACCATGCCCGAAGCGGGACTCGAACCCCTTCGGTCCGAGATCGCTACGGCACTACTGCTTTAGCGATCTCTCATTCTCTTCTCAGCAGTCGGAGGGATCGGACGTGTCCCTCTCTGCTCCGTCAGGCGACCCTTCACCG
>BOPP01000352.1:460909-494010 GCA_017312745.1 Gryllus bimaculatus | reverse complement strand
CGACGACGACGGCGACGATGACGACGACGACGGCGACGATGACGACGACGACGGCGACGATGACGACGGCGACGGCGACGATGACGACGGCGACGATGACGATAACGACGACGACAATAACGACAACAAACCACCTAATAAGAAATTTCCAGTAAAGACCTTGGATAAAATATTTAACTAATATTTAATAACATTGTGTACAATAATAATAAGAAAATTATTGTCATAGGCCACTGGGACGGACGGAACGTTTTCGGCCTTATTTTGGTGCAACTATTGCTCTATTTCAAACTATTATAACTTTCGATTACTTGAAAATAATTATTTGAAATTTTGATAGGTTGAAACAACACATTTTCTGGAAAATATGTAATATTTTCAGATGTCTGCAAATGATAGGTTTGACATGACCTTAAATCAAACTTACATTTACATTTTCACTTTGGAAATACATAGTCACATTTCATTACTATTTTCACAGAAACTGTTGAAGCAGTAGAAACTTGCTGTTTTTTTCATTGAAAGTACTAATTCTATTTGAGATAACGAGCTAAAAATTATTTTGTTACTTAATAAAATATCACTGAGAAAAAATTGTAATTTTTTAGTATTTTATATACTTATTTTTTCATTATTTTAATTTATTATTGTTATTCAAAATTTTAAAAAAATATTAATTTTTTAGCCTGTTACCTAGAATTCATATTGACAAATTACTGAAAAAAAAATAATGTGACAATTTTTTTTTATTGCAGAGAAAATTGCACTTGAATAATCACATACCGGAAAACTGCAAAAGACGCAATAATTATATCCAGGCTTAAAATTATCTTATTTTAATAGTTTCCAGCTCCATATTCATCTTGTTTCCGCTTCTCTTCATCTTCTGCTTTTCTTTTCATAGCTCTTCTTTTCATCCTAGCTTCTTTACTCATATTTTCTGCATCATAATCAGCTTTGCTCAACCGCATTGCATCTATTTGTCAGAGAGCACTCTCCAAATTTCTTCCTGCATTGATACCCAATTGCTCCAGTACTATTTTTCTGCTGATCACGCCCTCATTAAAACATATGACACCATCATACACTCCTATCTTCATAACACTACCACTTACAAAAATTGTTTTTGGAATTCTCCCCCAAATACAATGATGAAAGCTCTCATTCGGGTTTTGAGTCTTTCCATGCATACATTTTGACAGCAATCTCTCATCACTGAGATCCCTATAATTAGGGTTGATGCATGTCATTATAGAAGCAGGCAATGAGTGTTTGTGAAAATAATTTTCCCCCATCGCTGCGGCTTTGTTGAATCGACACCATTAATCTTTTCCTGGTGGGCAGAGTCCAAGAACTGGGTTTTCATCTGTTGACAGTTTATGAAAAAATGTTGCCCATACTTCCTTCCTCATATCTTTTACACTTTTTGAGCCAGTATTTCTTCTTATTGCCAAACCATAATACTGCTGCAATAAATTAATTTGTGTCAGTCAATCGCCCCCTTCCAGAAAGTGGTTTCCCATCTTCAAGCTTTTTCCCTTTGTATTCATTCCTTAATTTTCTTAGCTTAATGCCCATTCTCTTCTGAACATGGCCACAACTTTTGAAAATGGTTAGAACACCATTACTTTCCATTCCTCCACTGTAACCTTCATAATTCTTCTAACAATTATGGGGTGTGGATTTTCCAACAGAACACGTATGGCAAACTTGGAGAGACAAGCAACATCAATGACTTTGCCTGTTTCTAAAGAAGTGGGAGTTACTACTCCATTCAATGATGTATGGCCACATTTGTGCTAAGTACCATCAAATGCAGCAGCAATGTCAGTACATTCATCATTCAATGACACTTTCCTTGACTGCATTCTTCATGGAAGCTTCTGCTACTGTCTTCAGTCCTTCTAAAAGAATATTAGGGTACATGGAAAACTTTGGTGGTGGTGGTGGTGGTGGTGGAAGATTCATCACAGCACAAAGTGTCAGCAGCCATTCTACCTCTTCCAATGCACCTCATTGCATAGCACATTCTAATATTTATTTCATAACCCTTATTTACGTAATTAAAACTCATGGCAGATTGTTTATTTGCACATTCACTGCATTTCACAGTTAATTTTGAGGCCACACCTTTCATCGCAGTTTTATCTTCATAAATTATTATACTATTTTCTGAATCACAATTCTTGCATTTTAACACTGATTTTATAAAAGAAGTAAAATACTAAGATCTATAATAACATTACTATTCACGGCACTATTTACCCTAAAACTGTCGTCTCCTTCTTGTACAGAGCGTTCAGTCATGTGACCGTTTTTTTGACAGCCACTGATGCCTTACCACATGGATCATGCCTGGGGGCGTGGCCCAGTGATTAACATGCAGAAATGATTCGATTTCATTTTACGAACGTTGGCTAACGTGTCGTGGCGCTGTGGCACAACCTAATGTATTGTCATTCCGACAAAGGAGAACGTTCAATGAAAAATATTTTATTATAGTGATAAAACATCGTTGAAGAATTTTGAAACTATATTCAAGGTTACTATTTTTAAAAGTTAATAATTTACGCATACTGTGTTGGCTAGGCTATCCGGTACGAGCCGCGTCAATGTCATGGTGGCTACCGTTTCGGTCAGCGTATTGTGGCCTTCTTCAGAGCGTACTGCTGCCAGATGGCTAGCGCGCTGGCCTTATATGGAGCTTTATGGGAGCCTTTGAAGAGCAGGCCCTGAAAACGCGCCTCTGAAACCGACGCTCTGGCTTCGCGACGTCGATGACACCTTCGTCATCTGGCCCCACGGTTCCAAGAATCTACAAACTTTCCTGGCCCACCTGAACAGCATTCATCCCCGCATCCGTTTCACAATGGAAACATCACTTCACGGCCAGCTCCCCTTCCTCGACGTCTTGATCTCCAGGCGCCCCGACGGGACCCTCAGCCACTCCGTGTACCGGAAGCCGACCCACACCAACCGCTATTTACACGCGGACTCGCATCATCACCCTGCCACAAAACGAGTAGTTCTCACCACCCTCACTTACCGGGCCACCCTCATCAGCGACATCGACAGTCTCAATCAGGAAAAAGAGACACTCAGAGAGACTTTCCTGGCCAATGGCTACAGCAAATCTGCCATACAACGTGCCCTAAAGAGCCTCGACGCACGAGATGACGCTACTACACACATCGACACCAACGAGCCATCCAGCCCGCCTCGCAAGACAGCTCGCCTCCCTACATCGCGGCATCACGGACAAGATCTGGCAGGCTATTACGTAAGAGCCGATATTCGCACCGGTGTTCTATGCCCCACTTAGAATGGGCAGGCGCCTGGTCCAGGCGAAGATCACCTGGATCCACGACAGAACGCCGGAGTGTACCGAAATCCGTGCAGTTGCGTTAGTGTACATCGCCAAACGGGTCGCTTGTAGACCGAACGCATGCGTGAACATGCGCAACGACCGCTGAAGAACACCCATAAATTCGGCCCTTAGCAAAACACGCTGCGAAACCGGTCACCTCACTGAGTTTAACAAGACCCGCACAATAACTTCCGAGGGCGCGCTGGTGGCCCACGCGTATTAAAGAGGCCTGGAAATATCAAGGAGACCATCACTTAAAACGAGAATGATGCTCCGCCTCAGTACCCACCTGGAAACGGGCCTTCACGGCCACCAATCCGGCCGCCACCAGGGACACACCCCTACGGTCGACCTATGAGGGCCTCATCGCGGCGCTGATTGCTGATGGTCCCTTGCTCTCAGCAGCACCATGTGAGATTTTCTCCCTTTTCGCATTACTCTTTTTAGAATTCGCCCTCTCTATTGCCACCTCCCCGTGATCCCAACTTGCTCTCTCCTCAGTTACGGCCCGTTCTTTTTTCCACCAATCCGCACCACCTGCCCGCTTCCTATTAGTCGGCTACCTGACCAATCCGCCCTTCCCTTCTCCTCCATATAAGGCCAGCGCCTATCTATCTGGCAGTCAGCAGAGCAAGCGCAGAGACAGGGTTGTCGGGGCGGAGCGGTTGGGGTTTCGCAACAATGCGTATCGATTGAGAAGCGTTTGAGTGTTTATATAATCTTATCTCTCTCTCGAGAAAACACGGCGTTCTCTTGTTAAGAAGCAATAGTGTTTATCGTATCTGAAGTGTGGATATTAGAAGTCTGTGATGAAATGAAACACGGTCAGGTCGCAGCAGCAGGCAGCAGAGCAGCGCCCTTGCAGTGAAGATCTACGTTCGTTACTTTCGTCACGACTCTCCTGCGTCTTGGTCTCGCTACGGCGCGACAAGTACCTGGCGCACGTGGTTGAGCGCTGCTCCCACGTTGTGTTACGTGAAAAGTTACGCGCAGTCTTCCCTCACGGCAGTACCTAGCGATCTTGTGATTGAGCCCGCTCTCGGCGAGTCGTTTAGTGGAAAACCGCGGGGACAAGCAGCGGAGGCGAGGATTTTTTCCCCGCGATTGAGCTCTGCTCTCGCGGGGCTTGAGCAAAAAGCAATGCACCGCTAGCCTAGTCTACCATTGAGACAGCGCCACCTCGGCGCTCGTCGTTGGGGATGAACAACCACAACGTGAGCACAGGCGCTCCTAAGTGACAGCGTCACCTGGTCGATTTCGACCAAGTCGACGCTGCCCCAGCACGGAATGCAGCACCGAGCTGGTGTTACCTCCACGGATGAGCTGGTGAACCAAGCCACTCCGGACATGGAGGTCATCGCCAGTTGGTGTGAAGAACATCCCGTAAGGAGCCAATGAGAAGTTTATTTTACCAACGCCGCCCACACGCCACCTCCTCCCAAACCGCCGCAGCGCGGAAACTACAGCGCTGCTGCCCAAGCAGCAGCCAAACCAGCATCCATAACTGCCGCAGACGACTCCGGAATGCTTGCCGGTATCCCGGAAGGCGTGATCTGTGCCTTCGCGCCTCAATATAGAAGGCTTTTGACCTACTGGGATCGTTCCGAAGCCGGAGCGGGAAGCAATCCGCAACTGGCGCCCGGCAGCGAGCTCCTCGCTGGGATGAACGCGGTCTGCAGGCACCCACACGGCCCGTGGGGCAGCGCCATCTCTCCTGATCGCACACCTGTGAGGCAGCACTCGGTGCGCGAGCGCGTCTACTCTTTCGGCAGCGCTCTCGCACCCGCTGCCTCTTCTATCTCCTCTCCGGGAAGCGACGCCGTAGCGACGCGGCCACACAGAGCAGCACTGAGCCAAGGGCGCCCCTGGTGGCGCTACACATGGAGCGGCTACTAGCTGCCCTTGTGGAGACGAAATCAACCCGTCCCCCAGCGAGCTGCCGGCTTGGTCAGCGATGCTTCGCCAGGTTTGGCAGGTTGCGTTCACCACCGCCCAGTATCCTCCAACTCTCCGCTGACTGAGACGGCAACATTGCGGCGCCTGACAGCCGTAGAGCAAAGCCACAGGCGCGCGAGCTCCGGATCAGCGCCGGCCGCCCGACCCGGGAAACGCGGCGGCCACCTCGCCGCACCGTCTCCCCACCGGCAAAGCGCCCTTGCCAGCGCGAAGGCTCTCGGAGCCGGAGGAAATGCTGCGAGAGTGCAAAGCCCAACAGCGCCTCCAGCGGGCGAGAAAGCGGAAGAGCGAAAACGCGCGGAAGGACGACGAGAGGGCCAAATCAGGCTCCCGACGCGCCCGCTACGCTACCAGCTCCACCACAGGAACAAGGAAGCTCCGTCGGTGCGTGAGTGCGCAACAGATTCTGGGTGTCGGCGAATCCTCGCCACTACCTTCTAGGTGACAAGCAATCTGACGACTGCAACTCGTCTCCGGTAGCCAGCGCAGTCGGCCGCAGGCCGAAAACACTGGTGGGAACTCCGCGCAGCAGTTCGTCCGCGACTGCTCCAGGTGGACGCCTCACGTCCACCGGCCGCTTCACGGCCACCAAAGAGACGACGTACAAATACGTCTGAGCATCACCTCAACCAAGTTCTTAAAGCACGGCAGAGAACTTGGGCCAGAACGGGGTACAAGGCGACCATTGCGAAGTCACCAGCCGAATGGACGACCAGTGTTATGAAATACAACACCTTTGACCGTGTAGCATACGTGAGGCGGAGCGATACGCTCGCAGCGAAAAGATATTTTGTTATTCGCACCCGCCTCGTCCGAGAACTCTGAAAGCCCTCAAGTATTTGTCAGAGGGCTACGCAAAGGCTACACCGCTGAGAACGTGGAAAACGACTGAAGAAGCTCGGCTAGCTCTCAAAGCAGTAAGACAAATCTGCCTGCTGAAGGAAATCTTGGTCGCCAGAAACCACGATTCCGGTGTAGCCAATGGTGCAACAGGCACCGAAACGCGGCGGGTGGAAGTGCCCACAGGAACGTTCGCTTGCACCCTCAGTGACAGCGCCGGTCGCGTAATATCTACCTCTTAAACAAATAATCTTTCGCAATCGAGGTCCAAAGGAAAAGTGGGCCAGACCTCGATTTTGCATGCGATGCTGGATGGGCCACATCGTCGTAATTGCGAGTACGATGTGCGCTGTCGCCTCTGCACGGGCGAGGGTACACCTGCAGGAGACGACAAACGCGGAACGGCGCATTGCCCAAAACGCGGAAATTTTAATTTAAAGCCAGTCTGCTCAATTGTAAGCGCATACGCTGCATCCTTCACAGGATGCAGCCATTGCACGTTGCACCGCGTCCGTCAGACGCGCGTGCAATAGGAACCAAGGGACCCTCAGGCCAAGTAGTTCCTAATAGAAATCGGCGCTCGGTCGGCACCTAGCGGCGGGCCGGCCTGGAACGAGGTCGCGCAGCGCCTCGGCGCAGCCCCCCCCCCCCCGAGGCAACGCACCACCTCCGGGGCGGCGGGAGCGCGGCCCATTGCACCCGAGCTGCCGCCAAACGGTCACTAAGAGCCAGTTTAGCGATGTTTGAGCGAATCCTAAAATGATACCCGACAATGTCTAGACAAAATCAGAACGAGACAAGCGAATAGCACCTCTCGCGCTTGCACTTGGAACGCGCGAAGTGCAACTTCAAAGCCCAGCAAATTGAACTTTTGCGAACTGCAACTCGATAATCTTGGCTTTACAAGAAACGTGGCTCAGTGATGAACACGAATTCAAACTCCGGGAATTTACTGTTTATCGCCGAGACCGCGCTGGCAGGCCAGGCGGCGGAGTAGCAATCGCGTTGCGCCGAGAACTTCCGCAGCTTGAAGCCGAAATCCCTGCTATTGTTCTGGCGTCTCTAGAGGCGGTCGGGGCGTACGTCTGGGTAGAAAACGGCCGACTACTAGTCGTATCCGTCTACTGCCCAGAACAAACCTTAGATCCGCCTAGAATTGATCCGCTTCTCGCACTAAATTCCAAAGTTATCCTTCTGGGTGACTTTAACGCCAGACATAGAACTTGCGGCGGCCTCGGAGCAAACAGAAATGGCAACAAAATTGCCAATCTTGTTGCGACAAGGCGGGGCGTAGAGATCTGCGCACCGAATAGCCCCACGCATTTCCCGGAAGTACGAAACAGGAACCCGGGCGTTATTGATTTTATGATTGTGAAAGGCGTTGAGTGTGTGGTTCCCCGCTCAATTGCCGTACTGGATTCCGATCATAACCCAGTAACATCATTTAGCAGTTTAGTGTATCTAGCATTTTAATGTGCTTAACAATTAAGTGTATTCAACATTTTAGTGTTTTCAGAATTTTTGTCTGTACAGCAGTATTTAGCAATTTATGTATTCAGCATTATAGTGAATTTAGCACTTCATATATCCAGCATTTTAGTTTTTTCGGCAGTAGTGTTATCAGCAATTTAGTGTATATAGGAGTTCAGTGTATTGTTAAAATTGGTGCATTTTACAGTTAAATGTAATTTGAACTTTTGTGTATTTTCCACATTAGTGTATTTCGCCTGTTAGTGTACTTCCAACTTTACTGTATTTTGCGAAATAGTGTATTTCGTATTTTGTTGTATTTCGTTTTTTAATGTTTTTCGCATTTAGGTGTTTTCGAAATTCAGTGTTTTTTGCAGATTAGTATTTATTGCATATTACGGTTATTCGCTTTTTAGTGTCATCCGCACTGGAGTTTATTTCACACGTTAATGTATTTTCCACTTTATTATATTTTGCATTTTAGTTTCTTTCGCATTATTGTGTTCTTCAGGTTTTTGGTTTTTTTCACAATGAAAGTTTAGTATTTATCTTTTTAGTGTTTTTGATTTGTAGTATTTTCCGCATTTTGTGTATTTAGCTAATTAGTGTATTATGCCGTTTAGTGTATTTAGCAGATAAGTTTATTCAGCATTTTAGTGTATACAGTAGTTTGGTGTATTGAGCAGTTTAGTGTATTTAGCAGTGTAATTATTAGCAGTTGTGTTGGCATTTTATGATGTCAGCATTTTACTGCATTCAGCATTTTAGTATTCAGCATAAGCATTTTAGTGTATTCAGCATAATAGAATATTCTGCATTTTATAAATATTTACTTTTTTATTTATTCAGCAGTAAACTGCTTAATACACTAAACTGCTAAACTCACTTAACTGCAAAAAACACAAAACTGCGAAACAGTACATTTCGAGACACACTAAACTGCAAAACAGTAAATTTCGAGACACTCTAAACTGCAAAACATGCTGTAGTGTAAATTACACATTACTGCGAAAAACATGTGCAAAGTACACTAAAATGCGAAATACACTAAAATTCGGTAGACACTCGAAACACCAAAGTGCAATAAACACTAAAATGCGAAATACACTAAAATGACACTCTTAATATTTGTGTTATTCATCAGAACGTAAAGCTTAAGCTTGATGCTCTGAAGTTTTAACAACATTCGAACTCAAGTATGTCTTCCTAAAGAAAATGCTCACGTATATAACAGTATGCCATCCCCCCCCCCCCCAAACTTTTTGCTTTTTCAGTGAGCAATACGATAAAGTCTGGTACATTTTTTTTTTTTTGAAAATTTAGTAATTTTAGTGCAATTTAAAAAAATAGCAAAATCAAGGTTTTCTCAATAACGGCTCCAAATTGTTTCTTTTAACTTTTGGTGGGGATAGTGCTAAATATACTCTCAGATGATATAAACATCATTTTGCTTTATTCTTTTGTTTTTTCAAAAAATACAAAAATGTATATTTTTGACTTCTCTCAAGTCATTAATATTTATATTAACGATATCTTAAGATCATTTGAAGCACATGTACTCATAAATATAATGATGTCCTATAAAGGTTCTCAAAACCTCAAGTTTTCTGTGAAAATGAGCTCAAAATTCCACATTTTTTTCTTCAAACTGTTCTTGGATTGCTAATTGCCCTCTTTGAGACGGGATAAAATTCATTTTGCTGTATAATGCTTTTTTTCAAAAAGTACTCAAATATAATCTTTTTGACATATCTCACTCCTTTAATATGCACATTTTCGTCAATTTGAAAAACACTATTGCATTTGTGAAATTACAAACAAAATGTGCTTTGGGAGGCGATAGATGGCAGCTGGTAAGAGTATGTGAAAAATAACTAACTCAGACCAAAGAAAATTGAACACTAATACAAGGAAATCTGAACTATTCTGTGGCACTAGTTAGTTTTTCGCCTTTTATCTTCAAAACAATGGTTATTTAAAAAATTAAAGTAGATAAAATTTCCTACAAACTGTACCACTTTACCTTTAAATTTCTGAAAAATGGTTTAGGCACTAGAGCACGCAGAAAAGTGAATACTTTTTGGGACTTTGGCTTGTCAGAGAATATCTTTTCCAGCCATCCTATATCGCGGCTGCCCACTAGTTTCACTTTACCTTGCTTGATAACTATTTTAAACAAATAGGCATTGTTATAGTTATTAACGACTGACAGCCATTTAAATTACCTTTTCATTCCTCTGTTGGGTTGCATATGAAGATATATTAATAGGACAGCAATATGAAGTAATCTCAAGGAAAAAATTGTGTAACCTATTTCCTTAATACAGGAGTTGAATGGATGAAAATGAAATTTTTTTTTTCTTCTGGTTGAACTTCAAATTTTTAACATTCATTTCTCTGTGACATTGCCAATCTTGACAGATATGTACCAAAAAACACACAAATACAGAAATACAGAATAATGTTTACATGTACACACATTACAAAATTATATCCATAATACGCATTAACACAATAATATACAAATAATTATAACATGAATCACCAATATACTTGCTCTTGTTGATTACTTCTTCCCCTTGAAAATAAACTTTACAAGCATTCTCAGTACTCTTCTTATTAACACTACATAGAAGACAAAATGGGAAAGGGGTCATATCTCAATATATTGATTTCAACTGAAATTTTCTACATTATCTAAGTCGCATCACTTACATATGATACACATTAAAAAACTGCACAGAATGATCTCTGTTTTCCTACAGTCACACAACTAAAGTTTCACCACTGTGGGTGTGGGTAAAAAACTAGGTCGTTTAGAAGGAGGAAATTTATTTGGAGCTGACAGAGTAAGGAAACCAGGTTTTTTAGTTGCTCCTGTGTTGCTTGGTTTATATCCTTGATTACTCTGAGAAGAACTACAACTGCCAAAGGAGGCCCTACTAGAATATGAAGAGCCTTGACAACCTCTGTATGATGTATTATTGTTTCTAGAAAAGAATGCCACATCTTAGATTAATAAGACTAACAAATCTATCAATTCAGTGATCTCTCGTATTAAAAAATGAAATCAAAACTGTAAAAATTGTAAAGTTAGTAGCCAAACTCTTCACCTTTGTCTACTCCTCCCAGCTTTACTGCGACCTCTTTTAGCTGGTCGACCTCTTTGAGAGTTGCCTCTTCTTTTCCGTTTTTTCCCACCCTGGTATTTTGAAGGTATAAACGATCCAGTACTTCCACTGGCCACAACACAAACATCTCCTTCGTTACCATCACTTTCATCTCCATCAATAGGGGTGTTGTTCTGGCTTTCTGCTTCTGCTTGTTCTGAAAGAACAACTGGAGGAAAAAAAATAATTATTACACAAGTTTTAATTGCATGACAATTATTTATTTAAACAAGTAAATATATTAATCACCTAATTTTTGTACAGCATATTGGATTGTCACTTCCAATAATGGCTTTCCAAACTTTTCAAAGTTAGCAACTGTTACATGAGGAATGTCCAGCATTTCTTCACTAGTTTCAGGTAGTCTTTCAGACATTGCCTTAACAGCCTGTGTAAAAAAAAAAAAAAAAAAAAAAAAAAAAAAAAAAAAAAAAAAAAACCTCAATTCACAAATAATGTCTTGAACTGCATTTTTCTTAATACTCCAAATCATAATCAATCATATACAACAAAAATGATGATTAAAGAGGTTTTTATCATGCTACAAAGCTTCTGAATTATGAATGTCAATTTGTCAATTTCTCAGCACTCTTTTGCCTCAGAGACCTCAACAGACCGATTGGTGCATGTCAAGCTGATGATAACTTATTGTTTAACTTAAGGTTGGTTAACTTATAACTATAGCTTGTGATAACTTATTTGATTCAACCAGATCTAATTGAGCAAGAAGTTCAAGAATTTTGGTGCTTCAACTAATCACAGCATATTCTGTGACCTAATGAGAGCTTTACAAATGCTCCATGATACTTAATCTAAATATGTAATTAAACTCAAAATATACCTCAACATTCATGACTGAACTTGGACCCACACCGAGTGATGCAGCAAGCCCATGGCACACATCCATTAGATCTGCATAACATTTCTCTTGAATACTTTGCAACCTCTCTGTAAATGGATTTTCAGAAACAGGTGCACTCTTCCCAGCAGAATTGATATCCAACATTTTCCTCCGGGTGAACAATTTAATCTGAAAAGCCACAAACATTCAATGAATATTTAAAAAAAATCAAAAACACACCTTTCCTTGAATGATGAGAAAGAAAAGACGAGTACATCTATGGCAGATGATCATAATTCAACAGTCTATCTTTTTGACAGGGTTTGTGGCAGCACAAGTTCTAGATTCAAAGAGATTATCCTCTTATCAGTGTTCTTTCTTCTGATCTAATAATTATTATTTCTTTCTGGCAAACTAGCATATTAATAGGAATCCGAAAAACTATTAAATACAACATAAGAAATTATATTATTAGTTATTTTGAACTGAAATTATGAAACTGGAAATAAATTAATTCTTATAAAATTCATATTCATGAAAATCGGTAAAGTAGGTTTTTTGTGTGTGTAGACACCGAAAAGATTAATACTGTTCCGAGACATTAGTGATAAGTAGGAGGAGAATTTTGAAGATGTAAAACATTGCCAAAAGTGATCAATAAAACGTCTTCAAATTCTTTAAAAATGCTCTAAAAACAGAAAAATTATGTAAAAAATTTGATCAAAGCCATTTCAGATGAATAACTCAAGCTGTTGGATATGTTACTGATTTAACTGAGACTTCTTCCTTTTGTTCAAGTGAACTCAGCTTGCAAGACTTTCTTTTAAAGAATAGCCCAAACTCAAAATCTCTACCTTTATTTATCGCGAAATCAGTACATAGCTCCTAAACTAAGCACTTTTCTTGGGAAGCCAAATAAGAACAGGTTACTGAAGATAAGAAAATCTCAGTATGGTTACAAACAAAAATAATTATATCTGGTTTCTTGAAGTGAAGTGAAGTGTTAATGCACTGATTTGTGCTCATCTGAAGTCAAGTGAAACATTTGTAAGAGAGCATGGACATGGGAATTACAGGTTGGCATTTTGCTGGTAAATTCAAAAAACTAGAGATTGGTATTCATATCTTATATAAAACTTGAAATCAATCTGTATTAGACTAATTATTTTAATGATGAAGGCAATGTTGATTATAATTGTGTGTAACTAGCTCAAATGATGTAAAAAAACACATTGACAATTGGAGCTTCCCAGGGGAAGAAAAGTTATCATTGGTATGGTGCAAATGAACGTAAGAAGAGCTCCTAAAATTCAACCTATATTTGCCATGATGTCAGCATTATAAAAACATGAGGTGGAAAGTTACTTCCTCTACCATTGAAGTAATTAATTTCGCACTTCGTCTATCTTCTGAAATGAATTCATTCTAATCGCTATTTTGAAAACAAATTCTTTGTTATTAATTCATATTATTCAGAAAGGTCAAGTAAGTAATACAGAGATTGGAACATTCACATTAATGTTAATAAAATAAAATACTTTTTTTTTTTTGTAATGACCTGTTATGGTTCTCAATAAAGATTCTTTTTTATGCACAAATGTATTTTTGATCCTCTAGCTCCCTAGTTCTTACATAGCCCATTACAGCACAGCTCATTAGAAAATATGAGTTCCACCTGGAACGTCGTGGCTCAGTTTGCAGCGATGCCCTGAAGAATATAGGCTTCTCAGTTTTCACTTTCTTCCTAATGACCTCTGCAGACAGTGCTCCTTATTACCCATCAATTTCTACAATTATCAATTATATCTGCAAAATTTAAAAAAAACCTGTTTTGTTTCTCATTGCTATCTAGTCCAAGACATGCTAGTACACTTGGTTTCCCATCGATGATGTTGGCAGCACTACCACAGACAGAACCTGCCTCCCCCAGAACCATTGCGCAGTATCAAGAAAAAGTGTGCATATAGTAGTTTAGATCTTGTTTCCTATTATTTATGTCTAAAAACAGAAAATGAAAAATACTAGTGCCGTTCATTTGTGTGGGTTATCTTTTACTACCAAGACCAAACATACACAGTTATGTACTTCATAAAATTTTCTCAAAAAGTGAAAGTCGTATCAACATATTTTTTAACAAACCTTGTTTGGCATCACTTTCTTGACAAAATTAAATTTAAATTTGTTCCATCCCTAAGCAAAAATCATGATTGAATAATGGACTGAATTGTATTTTTAGGGCCCAAACATGGAGACCGCTTCGAGGACTTCATAAGGGTTAATCTGGGTGTTTGCCATTAGAAATGAAAGACTAGATAGTTTTAATACATTTCGAATACCTTTTAGGTCAATTGATAAATCCACCAAGTGCATGACATACTATCTCTTCGAGAATGATGTTCTGGTGACAGAAATTGCAACAATAACCTTAAATGAAAATTTTGCTTAAGCTCATGATTCTGTGAGTGTGTCAAGAAAAATAACTATCAGCAATACTTCTGCAGATAGAGATCCATGTGGAAATAACAAAGCCAACAAGGAATTGCGGTTAAGTAGAGGATACAGTGCTAGCCAACAAAACCTTGAACAATGTATACCAACAGACCGTAACAGTCACTAGTAATGTTTATTATATGGATATTTGCAATAAATCAAGAATTATCGATGACAAATTTATATTCTTTGTTACAATTTAATAAAAATAAACAAGTATAAAGGGTTGAAATTTGACTTACTTTGTGCTTGCTTTCCAAGAGGTACTTTGCTTTTGGGCCTATTCTTAAATAAGCAGCTGCCATGTCTGCTTTTGTAATGACCAGTTCCTCGCATAAATATCCTTTCAAAACTAACTGTCGAATTAAATTTGTGACATCTTCACGAGGCCATGATTTACCCATTCCATGCAATGGAAGTGAGTCATGCCCTGCAACATAATTCAAGAGATTAGTTCTAAAGAAAAACAAAAGAAAAAATCATGAAAGAAACCACTATTTATTAACCAGATTAAAAAACTAAATAATGCAAATCTATATGAAAGAATATACATGTAAATATCATACCAGGGTGGATGTGTCTTTGACATAGTCAATACTTCTTCAATTTCACCCCGGAATTTTAATTACAACCAAGTTGAAAGTTCAAAAAAACCAACCCATACTGAGAATAACTTTCCTATTTTCTATAAAAATTAAAAATTGTTCATCTGATTTGAGTATTACTGGATTACTTACAGGATGAGATGAAGTTACAAATAGTAAAATAGTGAGATTAGTTTCCCGAAAATAGTCGGTAGTCATTTGGGAAAATAATATAAATTACTAATTGACATAGAAAATAGTTTTTATAATAATGAAAATTCTAATTATTTTCAGCATGAATTCCAAAGAATTAGAAAAAAGCATTTTAAATTATTATTATTAAAAACAATGTAATTAAATATTCATAAATGAAGAGCTAGTTTCAAAAAAAGCAATCCTTACATTTTTCTGAAATGGAGTTATTAGTATTATGACTATTTTGGCACTGAATTCTACCCACGGGTTTCTTAAAACTTTGCTACATAAATCACTTGTAATTTCTGAAAGTGATAGCAGTATATTGAACAAATAAAATATGGATAATCAAAATCATATTGTAATTAAAAACTTGAGATATTTAACTTTTCATATAGCCAGAGAAAGCCAAACCAATATTCTATTAGAACAAACCTAAGAATGTCCAAGTAGTTCCTTCATACTCAGCAGTTTCCAAATTTTAAACGAAAATTACATAATCTCAACATTGTTCATTGAATAACTGTTAAAGGAATGTGAATATATCAATAAAAATAATAGTATAAACCAATAATAAATTGTAGAACTCAAAAGGAAATCAGTCAAATGAGTTTTGGCCTCTGCAGAAAAATCGTAAAAACTAGAAATTAGTGGGATGTAAACTATCCACTTCATTTTATATTCAGTTACAATTATTCTACTTTTTTTTCCTTTGAAAAAAAAGGAAGAAATTAACCAAGAGTTCCTTTCAATGAAGACACTCGCCAAACTGACACCAGTGTTGATTGAAATTTAAATTTGGTGCTTCTTGATAGGAGGGGAGCAAAACAGGAACAGATACGAGTGTGATAGAGAAAGAGATACACAAAAATTTCATGATTTCTATTAATGTGGAACAACTGCTGGTAGTGGGAAGACCTCACCCCTTGACCTTGACTAGTAGATTTTTACTTTCTCGCATTAATTAAGTGGAATAGAGGATGTATTGAAATGTTGAAAAAAAAGAGCAATTTTCAGAGAAAAAAATTGCATTGTGGGGGTCCTTATATTGCAAAAGTAAAAATATCAAGTTGTTACTTATAGTAAATTACTTCCTCTAACACCTTATGTAGCCAGAATCCATGTTTTGTGTCTCTCTTGAACAAAAAAAATTGGATGATGGCAAATCATGTCTGTCCCTCTGTGCTCAATACTAGCATCTGCATCACTTAGACAATTTTCTCTAAAATTGATATTCCTTCATTGATCTGGCTGATCTTGCCCTACAAGACCTGAGGCCCTGTGAGTTTCAATAGGATATTTTGATTTTGAGGGGTACTTTTGGCACAAAGTACAGAACAACTTCAAAATTTGCTCAAAAAAGGAACAAAATTTTCCCTCAGATAGAGCCAAGGACATTTTAAAAACAGGTCTCATTTTATTTGACCTCTGAATTTTTGGAAATAGCAAAAGTTCAAAAATTATTCTGCTTCTATAACCACAATATTGAAGATTTTTTTATTTTTATAATAAGTTCTAATAATAATCTGTTCATCAAAGACAGATCTTTCAATAAATCTTGTTTTGAAAAATGAGTAGTTTTTGCTTTAAGTAAAGGCAATTTATAAAATAAATTCTCAAAAATAGTCCAACATTTTTTCTTTAATCTCTTTCCTTGGATAGAGTAAAGGACACATTAAAAATTATGCAGGCATCATTTTCATTAAACTCTGAATTTTCAAAATATTGCAAACAGAAACAATCCGAGAAAGTATGTGTATAATGTGAGAAAGAAAGTGATGCACCACTAGTTTCTACCGTGACAGTAATTATGGAGCATTAACATGAAAGGTAGACTACACCTTCTGTAATTTCCCTGCTGGTGAAATTGTAGAATTTCACGGCCGGATTCAATAGGTACTTTTTGAATCCGGGCAAAAGGCAAAGGCACATTTTGGTTGTCTTGGTGTAACTTTCCTCAAGGTGAAATGGACTGCGCACAGGTTTAAATTATATTATCCCCAGGGAAGACCAGTGGGGAATGAGTAGGGTAAATGATGCTGTGAAAACTATCAAACCCCAAAACCTTAATGCCGACCAAGGCCTACGTCTACACGAGACCCAGAAACTTCTATTTTACCATGACACCCAGTCCCATGATGGCACAGTACCCGTTGTTCCAGGACTGCCGGCCATGAGTGGACTCCTTCTCCCACCCTGCCCAGGGGGCCCATTGCTTGTCGGAAGCTTTCTTTGCATTGACCAATTGTTCAGCCAACCAGCTGGTGGGCGGAGAGGAACCTCATTTTATATAATCCTGCATGTAGTCTGTCTTTGCGCTTTTTACTCTGAGTAAGGTCATACTGTGACGGCTGAAACATTGACATCTCTGCCTCAGACGTGGCATCTCCCAGACACCTCAGTACATACATATTCCCCTGTCATTGCCTTCGCTTAACTCTCTTTGTTAAACAGTTACACTTTCTTACAATGGTCTTTTGTAACTCCTCTCCCACTTTCCAAGTTCATGTGTTTGTTTGGTTGTCCAGTCTTTCTTTCGAAATGTTATTCATAGTTTCTTCATTGATCGTCCCTGAGTCTGAGTCTGCATTGATGTTTTTTCTCAGTGTATCTACCTTAGTTATTGGCAAATTATTCAACTCTTTAATACTCTGCTCTATAACTCTACTCATTAAAACTTAATTAATTATTTTATTTTTTGTAAGAAAGTGAATTTGTGACTTTTGGCAGAAGTGAGGGTTGTCAAAAAAAGGGGTGTCCAAAAAATGTGAGAGAAGGGAGTCACTGAGAGCACTGTATGAGGTAAAAGAAATTTTAACTATATCAAAATAACAGCTATCCTTACGTTCATCAGAAAATGTTACTATTTCTCTGACCATCCAATTCTTGCCCAAGAGACAAAGTCAAACAAAAAAAGTAAATAGTACTTAACAGTTTACATAAAGATTTTCAAAATGATTCAAATGACTAATAATTCCCTAACTTTTTCATTTTCTTTAACAAGCCTATTTGTTTCCTTTTCAGGCCAAAGGCCTGTTCTCTTTTATGCCAATTATGAGGGGAGAAAGGATGGGACATACTCTCCCACAGTGAAATAGTTAGGATTGAGAGAGGACTTTTTCATTTCCTTCCCAAATTACATTTTTCATAATATTATTAATTTAGTTTTCAGTTATTTGATATACTACATAGAAAACAAATAATTTTACCTGCCGTTTTTATTTTGCTTGCTTGACTGCCTTTGATAATATCAGCTAGGTAGAGAATGGTAATATTGCGATCACTCCAGCCTCGTCCGCCACTAATAAGCTGACTAAGGCAACGTACAATTTCTTGCCCTTGTTTTGTATAGTCAGTTTCATGGAACTCATCGGAACGCAGACAATTGTCACAAATGGTATTTTGTTGTTTGAGACATTCTTTTTTATTATATATTTCTCCAAAATAACTTAGTTGTTGCACTCTTCTACATTCCGTGTTGTTCTCACAATATGCTACGATTCGAGCTAAATTTTCTAGATGTGTGAGTAAAACATCAGAACCATTAGATGATGATGCTCTTCCACGATGACCTGAGTCTGCAGCACCTCCTTAAAAAATAAATTCACATAGTTTTCTATGTTTAAATTTAATAGCTTGAAATAATTTCATTTATCTTACTTTCAATTAAACGTCGAAGTCTATACGAGTCCGAGTAATTGTAGAATAGAATACATCTGGCAGGCTTGCCATCTCTACCGGCTCGACCAGATTCTTGGTAAAGGCCTTCCACAGACTTTGGCATGGAGAGATGAATTACATATCGTACATCAGGCTTGTCAATGCCCATGCCAAATGCAATGGTTGCACACACAACCTACATTTAAAATCAGAAAAAAGTATTAACTTTTGAAGCCCAACAAAACAACTTATATGAAAAGTTACAATATTAAATAGAATTAGGGTATCCTGGAGTAATAGTAGAATGAGGTAAGAGAATATGATAATTACTTCTAAAACTGACTGCAAAGAAGACCTATGTCCCAAGATGTAGCTCTCACTAATGTTCATATTTAAGACACAATTATTAACAAACAAGAGCTGAAAACAAATCCATTTACGGAAAAGATATTGTCCTCAAATAGAGCTTCAGTAAAATCAGTCTAAGCCGGAAATGATCAGGACACAAAAAAAACACTCTGGTTTAGGGAGGTTTCTATTTTATAACACTTGTGACATTGATGTTTCTGCCCTAAAAGTAGCAACTTACATTACTATTATAATTATCAAAACGCATGAACGTATAACGTATTTATGGAATAAATCACCAATAAATGAATATTAAACACTCTTCATTGTCAGCTTCTGAGAAAACAATTCTCACCTTGCTGCCTGTATTCAGACAGCTTGCTGACTCATTCAACACACAATGATTCACAACCCAGTACTATGACTTTCTGACATCCTCACATGACCTTGGGGGCTGAGGGGTTTTGATTTTCAATGCAGGGATATGTGTGAATAGAAGCCACGACCTTACACCTTCCTATGCTCAGAGATGGGAGAGAGGGAATTCCCCTACCACCTATGCCTTGAGACACACGTGTCCCCAAGGACAAATTCTACACAGACAGCTGAAACTCATTCAATGTTCGTCTGTCACCTCTAAATTGCATGATACAGGGACAGAGAATTTAAAACAAGCTTGCAGATACATTCATTTCATTAAGAACATCTCGCATATCTCTGTGAATTGCATTAAATTCATTGGAATTCCTTTTATAAAGATTTTTCCCCCCTGCAGGACATGAATAAACATTGTTTCTGCACTGGAGAGATTCCGGTTTATGCTCTGTAAATTGCCATTTAACTACAGAGGGCAAAGAAATTTACCAGTTAAGGCAGGTTTACACTTTGTTCAGGTTTTGGTTTAGACAGATTTTATTGTATTTTACTAACATAGCATATTATATAAAGTAGTTACTAGAAACTGGAAGTGTATTTCTTATTATCCTATATGGAAAACAAGAAAAATCAGTCAATATTTTTGATACAATATGTTTGCTGAACCAGATATATACTGGCAATTGGTGTCTATAAGATTTGGGATCATTTTATATTAACTTTCTCTTACCCATTTGTGTTACTTTACATCATGGTTCCTATTTCTAAATTATGGTTGCACAGACAATATTACTGATTCCGATGCAAGATAATTTTGTATTCATTTCTCCAAAAAGTTGATTTGATTATTCTCTAAAAATACGAGCTGATATTATTGAAAAATAAAAACCAATATATTTACCTTTATTTTATTGCTAATCCACATATTCTGCACACGTGCACGTTCTGTATCTCGAACACCTGCATGGTATGTTCCAGCTTTGATTCCTGCTTTGTTTAAACTGTCTGTTGTAGTTTCACATTCTTTTTGTGACAAGCAATAAACAATACCACAATCTCGAGGAAATTTGCTTTTAATTAGGCTGATGATATCACATACAACTGTTTTCGGTTTCTTTTCAACAACTTCATATTGAAGATTTGGTCGATTGAAGCTGCATATAAACCTACAATGTTCAAGGTTTCTAAGTTAATATTCATCTTGTATATTTTCATCACAGATAAACTTAATGAACATTAACAGTCGCACCCGGGATGGGTAGTGGGTGGGGGTGGAGGGGGGGTTCAAGGCAAAGATGTATCCCAGCGTAGTTTTTAAATTTACTATTGTTTAGGCAAGGTGTCACAGTTTCACAGTTTGGGACTCATTATTAGAATCTTTTTTAATCATATATTGGTTTTGTCTTTCAATTCTTATCACAAGTTTCCAAAACAATTCGAAACCATCACTGTGTCTTATCACTTCATTGAAACTCTGATGTTCTTACAGCCAGGCATGCATTTAATCACTATCATGTAGAGAACAGTTGCATCTGGAGCAAAATAGTGAATGTTGGACTAGTCCTTAAAAACAGAACATAGCAATCTGTGAGTCTGCAGAAAGAATCCCAATACAGAAAATGTTCACAATATATTTGGGCTTGCAATCTCTCCAAAACTGAAAATAATTTAGCACAAACTCGCTGAAAATGATTGTGATATATTGCTAAATTCATGCAAAATTAATGCATTCTTAAGTTCTTAAATATATTTTTAATTATATAAAATTGTTCTAATATTTTGCAATTTTTTCTAGGGTCAGCCATTGAATCCTATTGGTAATCCACCTCCCTATTGGTAATCCCTGGGTAATATGCACAAATTTTCTTGATCAATGGCTTGGAGTTAAGCAGATAGGGAGGATATTTGTTAGCAGGTCAAGTATATATTGAAATCAGCCACTAGATATTACAAAGCAATACCAATCCCTGGAAAGCCACTCATGCCCTCGCAACTTTTTCAATTTTGAGTGTATCTGCTGTGAAGAATTAGGACCTACTTTGGGCATTTCTTTAGATTTCTTAGAAAAAAACATGAACAGGAGTTCTCGTCTTCAATAGCCAATAGTTTTTATTTTGCACCAACGAAGATGTGTATGGAAGGTTACCATCAGTGCTCACTTTAAGCTTTTACCTTCAACTTTCTATTGTGGCAGGGAGGGAGAAGGTAGACAAGAAAAGTTGCATGGATAATACAAGAATGGATCTGACATGCAATGTTAAGAGAATGAGAACATACCATTTGGTCTGTTTCATACCCAATTGATGGAGAATATCTATTCGAACCCGCTCTGTAGCAGTTGCTGTTAGAGCCACTACCGGTATATCTGGATATTTGCGGCGCAACTCATTCAATCTTTTATAATCAGGCCTGGAAATAGAGTAATCATGATTAAAATCAATTGAATCTATTAGAAAGAAAAAAAAGGGTTTTTGATTTCATTGTCTGTGTTATTAGTTTATAAAAATAATTTAATTCATATGAAATTTTATTTCAGACAGTTAAGACAAATTCTTGGGAAGAAAATGTACTACTTGAAGCATGACAGTGATGTCACCATTCTGAGTAAAATATTAATAATGTAACAGACAATGTAAATTTTTATGAGCTATGAAGGCAAGGAAAAAAATAAAAATCAATTTTATGAGCTTGCTCTCTATTTTTTGTGTGCACAACACTTGGATTTGGATTTGATACAATACAAATCGTGCACATGAAAAACAAGAGGCAATCATTTTTTATTAACTTGAAATTTTTGTAATCAAGAGTATCCTCTACGGGAAAGTTGAATATCATTCACCCAACGTAAGGCACGGAAATGAAATACAGTTATCAACTTTGCCTGTGATTCTGGGTAAACTTTGAATTGTTCACTAACATCAAGGTGGACAATAGATGCATACTTTCGGGATCTACAGATCTGTAGAGAATAAGATTAATCATTAGAGAGAAGAACAATTGAACGTGTAAAAAAAACTTTCTAAATTTCTTCATTAAAAAAATAATTTTTGAGTTATGCATAGTTGGGCATGTAGGAGAGGAGAACAATCAAATGTGTAAGAGAACATTCTAAAATTCTTTATATAAATTATAGGAGCTACAACAATACCAATTTTCTAGATTTATTGGTAATGGTTACATGTTATAATATTGCAACTTTTATTGAACTAATACTTTAATCACTTGAAAAAACTCATACAATATGAAATCAAAATTACATGAAAATTGTAGTTGGCAAAAAGTATCAATATTCATGAAATGATTCCAAGATCTAATATTGAGGAATAGATTGTATTAAGAATTAAATCACTAGCTTTAATATTGAGATGAAGGCCTGGTAAGAAAAAACTGAACTTTGCCCTGATATAACTCAAAATTATGGGGAAAATATCAATATTTCAAAAATTTAACAAAGTAAACGAAAATTTAATATTGGGTTATAGATTGAAAGAAGAAAGAAATCTTATCTTTAATAGTATAATTGTAGAAGGGTGCCAAAGATATTTTGACCTTTTGCAATTTTCAAAACTGAGATTTTTAATGAATCATCGCTCTTTGGATTAATAATTTAAAGCAAAAATGTTGAGATGATTTTGAGAAAATCTGGTTGATGATTTTTTTTCTTTCTCCTTTCTATATTTTGGTCAAGTTTCACTCAAAATTAAGTGAAAATTGCTCACATCTTCAAAAATTTGTATGCGATATTTTTTAAAGGTCATAACTTATTTTGAAGAACAGATTTTATCAAGAATAAAATCTCTTTTCAATAATGAGGTTGTAGGAGAGGGTCCAAAATTTTCAACTTTTGAAATTTCAGAGGTTTTAATGAAAATCTATTTCAATGCTAGCAATTTTTGTATGTGTACTTGACACAAGCAAAATATTTAAAGTTAAAGCTTTGAGATATTTTTGAGGCAATCTTAGTACAGTACTAGGGACTTCAAGTAAAGAGTGTCTCCCAAAATTAAAAGATGTTGAAGAAGAAGAAGAAGATGAAGATGTTGAAGATGAAGATGAAGATGTTGAAGAAGAAGACGAAGATGTTGAAGAAGAAGACGATGTTGAAGAAGAAGACGAAGATGGTGAAGAAGAAGATGAAGATGTTGAAGAAAAAGATGAAGATGATGAAGAAGAAGATGAAGAAGAAAAAAACACCACCACCACTTTATTGGCATTATCTCTGATAGCCCCTGACATTCTCTGAAATAAAAAACTACCTTTGTTTTCTATGTCCACAAAAAAAGTAAAATCAAAGCCTTCAACGGAACAAAATGTACATTTGTGGAAAAAACAGACAAACAGAAATTCTTTCTGACACCTCATATATAAAACTTCATTGGGAATAAGAGGTGAAAAAGGGAACTTTATAAGTAACAAATATATATGATTATGGGCTTTACTTAATACACTCTTTTGCCACATTTCTTTTGAAGCCAACTGTACCACAACTACTATATAACTGAAAACAATGAGAGTACTAGTAACCTACAAAGAAAGAATCCTGGAAAAAAGCATAATTTCCTAACTTTTCAAACAATGACAAAGTTCATAACATTTATGGTGAGAACCATAACAAATATTCTAATACCCAAAAAAGAGAAATTAATAAAGTAAGTATAATGAAACATTCTCTTTCAATTCACTGACATGTAGTATGTCAAGAGAGCAACAAATATCTTTGTTCAGAAATTTTTTACCATCTTGGTTTAAAGGGAAAAATAATTTAAGATAAATAACAATAACACTCAAATATTCTAGAACAATTACCTGAAGTCATGACCCCACTGGGACACGCAATGGGCTTCATCAATTACAAAACGAGCTATCTTACCACGACTATATAGGTTTTGTATTGCATCCATGCATCTATTGCTACCAATTAGCTTCTCAGGAGTGACGTATAACAACTTTAATTCTGAAAATTTCAAATTTAAAAACTATAAAAGACCTTGTTTACAATCAAACTATTATTGCACACAATATCAGAAATAAATATAACAAGTCCTGGATGCACTGACAAAAAGAATGCATTCCAACAAACTATTTATTAATAACACATTTTGATAATAAAACACAACGATATTGATTTTTAACTCAAGATGTTTGTCTGAAAACTGTTTTGTAAAATTGATTTTGGTTCTCAAAATCTTCAGTCTCTCTTAAAAATGTTTAGAGCTTGTATGTAATTTCTATAATTTAATACAGTGAAATAGTTTTTTAATGAACATTTTGTACTCTTCAAAATTAGAGTAATCAAAGTTCCACTAATGTCACAGGTTTTTCCACATGACAACTCAATTTAAAATCTATGTTATGCAGAGATATCTTTATTTTCCATAGTATTTCAGATATTCAAAATCAATTCTTGTCCTGAACTTTGTAACACTTTACCATCGTTGTTCAAAAATGACCATTATCTTTTAATGAACAATGGTTTGTATTTTTAAGATCAGAAATACTCCTGGAAGAAACCACTTTAAGGAGAGCAGCTGTCACAAGAACAATGAATAAACCCAATTTGCTTAAACAACCACTTTTATATTTCACAATTCAGTTCTACTCAGAAAACCAGAAGTTATCCCAAATATTATCCTGTATCTCAACTTGCATGTCCTTTCATTAATCACAGTTAATCTCTTCCAGCCTACCATTTGAGAAAGTGAGATGCCATTCCATGTTTCTCGATCTGTTGGGGAATTAACCATTTTCTAGATTCTTCCAGAACATTCCATAGAGTTCTCAAATAAACATGTTTTTAGAGGATTTAAATATCTAAAACAGGCTTCGGGGATTTAAGGCACCTATGAAGGTGATCAGTGGGTAATTATGTCCTCTCAACAATATACCTAAGTTTGCACTATTTGCAGTTGGAATATTCTGAAAGAATTCAAACAAAAACACATTGTTTAGGTTTCAAAGCACCTATAGTGGTTAAATGCTTGTAAATTATAATTTCTGCTTTTCTGGCATAACTAGTCATTATGATTTGATTAATCAGATTGAAAATAATCAAACCTTATTACGTAACAAATCATATAACAAATCTTCAAAAAGTATTTTTATTGGCACTTTTTCTTGTCATTTACCATGCCAAGAATGGATGAGCTTGCGAACTCTATTATGTTCAAAATTTATTTTTATTATAAAAACTTTTATATCACAAATAAAACATTTTAACATAAAAATATCCACTAAAGATACAATGTTAAGCTACTTGAATATATTTCTGGATCATTCTCCTTAAATTGTATGAGCCTATGAAACATAGTTTCTATTTAAATTTCAAAACAAAAGCTTTTTAATCATGCTGAGAAAAACTGAAGGTATATAACACACATCAATATCATTTATCAATTAATAAAACACAATCCCATAAAAAAAATTGATTTGAATCATTGCATCTTCAAAAACTCACTGAAAAATAATGTACGCATTAAAAATTGTATCAGATAAAGAAATTGTATTCTTTACTTGGTTCTCTCATTGACAAGCGAATATAAATATCATTTTCTTCTTTTGCATCACCAGAAAGACGTCCAGCAGGAATCTGGAATGAAAAAACAAAAAAGCAATCATAAAAAAAGTCCAACTTCTAGTTGCAAATGTAATAAATGATTTGGGACCTTACATCTAAGGCATTCAGCTTTTGAACTTGATCCAGGATTAATGATATTAATGGTGACACTACTATTGTAACGCCAGATGAAATAACAGCAGGAAGTTGATAACACAGCGATTTACCCCCTCCAGTTGGCATCAGAATGAAGCTATCATGGTTCAAAAGAATAGCATTTATTGCTTGCAGTTGACATGGTCTAAACGAATGCAGACCAAAAACTTCACGAAATGCCTGCATGAAATAAATATAAAATAAGAACTGCAATAGTCAAGAAACTTACAGAATACACAAACATTTTGTTTCACCTTAAACATTTCTTTTGAATGAGGAAAATCAGTGCCACTAAATTCTCCAGAAATACCATCATTTTTTGTACTTGATGAAAATTTACCAATGAAATTACTCTCATTGACAGATGAAGGTAATGTATTGCTAGTATTATTTTCAGATTCACTTAGGTTACTGTCACTGGCAAGAGTCATTTCATTGTCATCTTGTCTGCGATACTTAGATTTCATTTCCATATTACTGCCAGTATTTCTTGGGAAAGTTACAGGCTTACTCAAAAGATTCTCTACAAGTAATAATAAGAGAAAAAAAATTTTGAAATGTTATTGTCTTCAATATTTAATAATTCACAAAAACATTTTAATGACACTCACTTTCAGGAGAAGCAGGTTCTATACTATAGTCTTCCAGAAACTGAGAATAATCAATTTCGTCTTCTATTTCCTCTTCTATCAAAAATTTATTTGCTGTTTTTGCAGTTGCTTTATTTCCTTCACTTTTCTTCTCAAAGACAGACTGAGTAATATTTCCTGTAAATAATACTGTCACTACATTGAACGTTCAGTTTGTATTCTAGAAAACACTGATTTATACGAGAACATACTCTGTAAAACAAAAAATAAATAATGAACAAGAGCACATATGTTTGGGTTCATACAGTGTGGCCAACAAAATCAATAACTATAATTCCTGCACATTTCCATGACTTTCATTCAAACAATTTAAATTTATTTCCCGACATCATGCATTACAATTACATGATCTGGTTAAGAAATTGTCAATTAAGATTTAATTCTCTTCGTTTTAACTCTCTTTAATTAATATACAACATGCTTGTATTTTAAATCGATTATCACATTGGTATCATTCAAATCAATTATGTTGTCACATTACATAAGTATGTGAAAAGAAGACTGGTGCTTCACTTCTACTGTAAGCTCCTTTTTCATTCAAGACGCATGTTGAATAACAGCGATGAAGTAAATGCAACAGGTCTCTACAATAACTGCAACTTATTTTAAAATACATTTAAGTTCCTTGACATGTAACAAAATTCAAAGACTTCAGCAGGCCATTTTTTAACAGGTAAAAGAGAGAACAAGTTCAGACAAGTCTCATGAAGGCTTTTTTTACAATGTTAGTGAATTATGTTAATTGCATATAAAAATCATTGTAAATACACAAAAATTTCCCCACAACATTAAAACAGTTGTTTCTGAATTCTTCTTTTAAGAAAGTATAAATAAAATTCCAGTAACTAGAACAGACAGTCAGCCAACTAATCATTTTTAGCACTATTACTTATAGTTTATTATTCATGAAATAAGAGAAAACAAAAGAATATGAATGACTAAGTTCTAAATAATTCCGATTAACTTTTCGGACTGACAATTTCTATTGTCTTTCTTCTGATTTTCGAGTGGCTCATAACCTCTCATACATATTTATATAGATAACATTAACTTTTATTTAGTAAAACAGATCAACCAACAGTGTAACCAGAACAAACCATTAGCCACAACAAAATAATTCATTGCTTAGTCTGGAAGAATAAATTGTCATAAAATTCATATCAGATGACAGTGTACTGAACTTAATTTTTCTAATTTTATGACACAGTCAATCAAATGCCATTTATGTACTATGTAATAAATGACAGAAACAACAGGACAGAATATTATGCTAATGCTCTAATTCTCTGTAGGATGTAAATAAAAAAATAATTACTCACGAGCATTATTTTCAGACACATCCGTCCTTTTGAAAAGCGGAGTAGCCAACTTGTGCACAGGACTCTTGGTAGGTAGCTCAGGAATGGCAATGCTCATATTTGCACCATTTGCAGATGATAATGCTTCTGACAAACATTTTGGCTGTCGGTTAAGAGTTAAACTCTCAGAAGGTTTTGATATTGCTGGACTCTCTGCACTTTTGTCCTGAATTGCATTCTTTCCATGCGAGGACGGTCTCTTAAACACAAATTTACCTAATCCTGTTTTAGGAGTGACATTATTTACCAATTCCATTTCTTTACATGTAGGAGGTGTGCAATCTAAACTTGAAACGTTTCCTTCACTCTCACTGTTCAATGTACACCCCAACACATTTGACACATTACTGGGTTCACTCACTGACTTATTGGAATAACCAAAGGAATTACAAGCTGTAAAAATGTTAGAATTAATACACTTCTTCTCTGGTGACCAAGAACATTGTAAATCTTGTTTTAACTGCAAATATTCATTCTGTGCTTTTACAGGAGCATTCTTTAAAGGTGATCTTCCACAATTATCATATTTATCAGAAGCAATTACATTTTGAACATTAGCCGATGGAAATCGGTGGAAAGGCGATTTGTTTGTTCCATGAGGCTTGCTTACAGTACCTAGGACTACATCACAATCGCTAATAGTAGAACGTGTAACCGAGGTAGAACTTGCACTAAGCAGAAAATCTGCTTTTCTCAGACAATCTAATTGTTTCTCTTGATTCACTGACTTCTTAAATGATGCATCTTCCCTTGATTCTGTGAAATTATTAACACTTTCAGTCACTGGAGATATGTTTTCTAACAGAGAAAGTTCTTTGTTTACTTTGGAAACAAGCTCTCTCATTTTGTCATATGTAGGAACATCGAAGCCAGGCAATCTTTCTAAGAGCCGAGTAGGTATTGCTATGAAAGCATCAAACACTTTCCGAAGAACTGAATTGTTGAATTTTTGTAGTTCAATTTTAGCATTCATTGCCTCTCCTGGAGTATTTGTAGAAGGAACCTAAATGAAAAAATCATTATCACTCAAAATGTCATCTCCACTGCATAAACCATAAAGAACTGAAACCCACTTACATCTTTTTTAAGAAGCATTTCACCATGACTAATTAAACTGGAAAGACTACTATCAATTCCTAAGGGCTTTGCATATTCAAATGAATCTGGAAAGGCAAAAAGTGGTAGTAAATTTCAAATTTTAAATCTTAGCCCCCAATGTGCCAGTTACAGAAGGCCAACAGTTGGGAATTGGGAAAGAAAAAAAAAAAAAAAAAAAAAGGCGGACGTGTAGCATACGGTACAACCTAAGGAAGTCGTTTAAACCAGCACTTCGCGCCGCTCCGGCGAAGGGGAAATCCACGGTGGAGGGGACGAGGGGTGTTTAGGGAATTATGAGGGGAATCTTGGGGAGGAGTGGTGAGCAATATGCGTAACTTAGTACACACACACGCACGCACGCACACACACTCGCGCGCGCGCGCACACACACACAAAAAGCGTGAGAGTTTTGCCGGCGAAACCGCATATTGCTCACCACTCCTCCCCACGACAGATTCCCCTCATAATCCCCTAAACACCCCTCGCCCCTCCACCGTGGATCTTCCCTTCGCAGGAGCGGCGCAAAGTGCCGGTTTAAACGACTTCCTTAGGTTGTACCGTATACTACACTTCCGCCAAAAATTGTATTAGTTCCATTTGAAATTGACACTATAACACACAAATTAGGACTTTCTCTAACTAAAACTCTAAAACTGTGAAAAAATGTCCTTGTCTTCTAACAAGTGTCCTAAAACTTCCCTGATATTCCCGTTTTCCAGAAAATGGCCACCCTGCATTGTTTTCCCTTGAATATTATGTAAATTAAGTTTGAGACAATGAAATAGTACATTATAAAAAACTGATTGTGATTAAAAGACATTTGTTCTAGCTATGACTACAAATACATTTTTAGCAAGTCACATAATAATACCCTAGACAAATCCTGAAATGACTGCAGTTATAACAGTAATTGTCAAATGTTATTTCTTCATTATTAACATTATTACACTAATTGAAAATGCAACTTAAAAATATGAGCATTATAAATAATTTATTAACTAAGCCTCTACAGCAGTGGTTCTCAAAGAGCATGTTACCATTTTCATGGATGTGGTGCAAAAATAATTTAGTAATAAAACTATGAAGACATAAAATAAGCTTAGATTATCGAATATTATCATAATTTTATTTGATAAAGTTGGATTCATCAGGCTACCCAATTTTATTACGAACTGGCCACTTGAAAACTTTCTGGCAATATACAATTTTTGTAATTTTCAGTTTGAAGTACTAAAACAGAATGCTTTTTCTCTGCATTCTCTATGGGTGTGCTACAAGGAAAAAGGTTTGAGAACCAATGCTGTTGAATAACACAAAATTATCATGAAGACATGTTTTACAACAAATTGCAAGCAGAAAAAAAGCCAACCAAAGCAATAAGATACATTAATGAATATATTTCAGAAAATAAATAAATAAATTCATAGCGTATACATACCACTTGAACTATCACTACCAAAGAGGTCATGAAACTTTTCTTTTTTAACTTCTTTTACTTCGGATCTCTTTTGTTTATCAATGCCCCAAGAAACATTTTCATTTAATTCAGCACCATTTGTAGGATTTTTTATGGTATCTGATGATAAATCAAATTCATCCAGACTTGAAGGATGTTTATCTAATACATGTTTTATTTCCTAAACACACATAAAATATGGAAAATTAACAATAACAATAAGTTATTAACATAAGTTACATTACAATAAGTTATTAAGTTAACAATAAGTTATTAATGAAAGTTAATAATAACAATAAAGAAACCTCCAAATACACGAAAAAATAATTTGTACGATAGTAAATACTTTATCGTTATCCATAGGACTGAGCTGATATACATTTTTTTAACCAATCAAAGAAATGATCAAACCCTAAATATATAGAAATCTGCGAGCAAAGTGAGAAAACTTGCCTTTGAAAGTAAATGCGGCAGGGACAAAGCATATGAAAGACAAGTCATGAAAATCACATATCCATAAGTTTTATTCATTTCTATCAGAGCGCGTAGCGTCATTTGAGGGAGGGCTTAAGGAAACCCCTCCTCCCTGCTGCTACGCTTCTCTGAGGGTGTACTGTGTATCCTACTTTAACCTTGTTTTTAAACATTAAAAAATTAAACATGAAACAACTCCAAATTGTAAAATAATAATGTACATCAACATCATAACCATGATTTTCCCATGAAATACATTAGACAACAATAAGGTTATTTCTTTCTAACAATTTCTGGTTAATTATGCTAATAATTATGCAATTAAGCATTTACCTGGCTTCCCTTCTGAAGGTTCAGTTTCTGAGATGAGAGCACAGTACATTTTGCCAACTTATCTATAAACAAAATAATGAAATAATCAAAAAATAACAAAGAAACACAAAACACATTCTTCTGACTTCAGAGGAACTGAAATACCTTTCCTATCATTCTTATTGATTTTCACAGTCTTGGATTTTGGGCATTCTTCATAGCTATAGTTGACACTTTTCTGTGTGGAAGATTTCTTACTTCCCTTTGAACGATCACCTAAAGAAATGCAATGAAAGACCTGCAATTAAAATCGTACATCATGACACATTTTGATGGTAAGGAAAGTTAATCAAACTTACAAGAGACACTGGCAAAAGAGTCATCAAAATCGACGAAATCGTCATAATCGTCCCACGAATCCTTGCGTTCTGTTTTCATTTTCTGTTCACTGTAATTACTATTCATTAGCCAAAAATAGAAAGCATAAATTTAAGTTTAGATCCTTCTAGTCTATTCAAACGAGCACTATTTTCTATTTTGACACACACTAGAGAAATGTTGATAATGTCGATCCGAGGATTCACTTCTGAACTAACATTCACACACATTATTCGAAACTACCTCAGCACAACAGTTGTCCTGATAACTAGTTTTCATTCACTGGCACATGTCCTTCACACTTTTGTCTCAATGTGGGATAATCCATTACCATGAACATGTATAGCTTACATTTTTCAATATCTCACATTTACCGCCCATCTAATGACAACTTCGGTTCGTTCAGGGCCGGTTCACTCAATGTTAAAAGGCGGGGGACTAAGTTTGTTTCCTCACTCACCCGGACCGTTAAATTTATTTCCTGCTAAGTTAAGTTTTATGTATTATTTTTAGCAAAACTACCATTCTTGATATAATATATGATGAAACTATCTTCATAAATAACATAATGGCAGAAAGAGAGAACATGAGCCCTGGATAAGAGAGAGAGAATTCGAATTTTTACTCTCACAGATTTACCTCACTTGGCGGCAGCTCTAGACCGCAGTGTTGCGCTCGGCATGCATGTTTGTACCTGTAGGAGTGGAGAAGAGGTTTGAAGAGATTCTTGCAGGTGCGCAACGGACACATTGCAAAAGAATCTAGAGATTCATCGCACTTCGCATCAGAAAATTGTTAAGGACAGCGAAGGAAGAGACGTCATATTGATTTATGAAGCCAAGATGAGACACCCCAAATCCAAAACAAAAATTCTGTGCGGATTTCTACTATGCTGGTTTTAGATACAGCCATACAGTCCGGTTGAAAACAGAGATTTAATTCTATGAAAGCAATACTACTAATTATGTTTGGTTCCTGTATGACATATATATGTTTTGAAACAAAAGTACATCTCAAGAGGTACTTTAGCTCGAAGAATTTTGGAGCAGAATTTATAGCACAATAATGAAGACAAAGATATTGTCGGTGAAGAACGTGCTACGAATCTTTTGGGCGTAAGCGGAGCGCGCTTTCGACAAATCTTTACACCCAAAGAAGCTGCTTACATTTATACTGGCACGCAAAATCTGAATAAATGTACCGGAATGTCTTGCAATATCGGCTCTGAGGATTCTTCTAAAGTACCAGAATAGTGGCAAGTGGAGAACGTAGTTTTTCGAAACTGCACAACTCATAAAAATCATTTTTACACTCGCACAATGTCTGAAGAGAGACTCGCGTTAGCTTAGCTACTTGGTATCTATCGAAAC
>BOPP01000352.1:334416-460761 GCA_017312745.1 Gryllus bimaculatus | reverse complement strand
TATCTGAAACGATGTTATCTTGCTTTAATTAGTTCATCTGCGTGAATCTCTTTCCCAAAGTAAATGGGCTGATGCTAATTTAAAAGTTTTTCGCTACTTTCGGACAAATTTAAATGCAAGTACATGATCTTTGAACTGTACGGTGTGGTATGCGCCATTGACATACCAGCCCTGAAGAAGGCACGCCAAAGAATGGATATCGAAAACGCGGCAACCACAGCTTCGTACGCGGCGTCCACCCTGAAACCAACGACTCAATGCACATGAACTCTGGCGGTGAAGCCTATCGACTTGAATTTTAAAAAAGAGTGGTAAATATGCGGGTCTGGCGAGGCGCATTTTGATCCAACGCCGTAACAAAGGCTCGAAATAAAGATTTTGAATTATCTGACTTATCCCAGCTTACTTGGTAAGTTATTTTGATTAAAAATTAAATATGTTCATATTTTTGTCAAAAAATTATTGTCAAATAAATGCATATATCATATAATGTCAAATAATTATTTTTGATATAAAATGAATTGATTTTGATATAAACATAAATATGTCATATTTGTATATTTGAAGGGAATAAATAAGTTCTGGTGCGTCATTTCGTACAGACTAACGCAATGAATTAGAGGGTAATGATGCAATTGGACAACTCTAGAGATTTGCTTGCATTAGGAGGGTTGTTTCTCTGTTCATTTTCTTTGTTTATAAGTGGATTTTCTGGAAAAAGTTATCTATGTAGAAATTTCAGTAATGCAAAACAGTTGCACGGGACTCTTTCATGGACGTTCGGCCACAAAGATATAAATAAAATGGAAAATCAAACGAGTTTAAACAACCCAAGGAAATCATTTTTCTGTGAGTATGATCTTAAGGAGATATGCTTACGCTTAAACGCTTACGCGACGTAATGGTAATCTACACCTAACTTTCCAGAGGAGATAGGAAATGATGTTTCTTTCAATTTGTGTAATTTGTTTTTGCAAACATTTAAGAAAGTATATGCATTACATCAAACAACATTTTTAAAATCTTATTTTTCCCTTTTTCTCAGGAGACTTTTTGCCGATTGGACTGAACTCAACACGGTTTCATGCATTGTGTTGTATTTGTCACAATCTCGGCTGTCTACTTTCTTGGTAATGGAATATATTATAGTGCGTTGCACATCTTGCTGTTCACTATTTCTTTTCATAGATCACATTGCATAATTGTGTTCTGTTTGCGCAGATTTCTTCTCCTGTATACTTTGACATAGTTCGATTGACTATAATCTGCAGCCGGGGACTTCCATTATTCAGTGGTTTGTCGCCCAATGGGTTCTTTCTATCTTTCTAGTTCTTATTTCTATCATCTATATTCATCCACTACTCTATATTTGTATTCTTCTCATATACCTTTTTTCCGTGTATTCTTCTCCTATCTTTTCGTGCTCTTTTGTTGTATATTAGTGTTTGTCGTTCACGTTCTTAATTTCGCCACTTGTTGGTTTACACTCCCGTGATGACCTGAGATTCGGATGACCTGGAAAAAATTTCGTAAGGATGGATTGTTAAGATCTCCATTTGTTGTTATGTTCTGGCACTTTTGGCTGTTTTCTTAAATACATGGTTCTTTATCTTATCTTGAAAATTCTGGGCTGGAATACCCTGTCGATTTTTCGGATTTTCGTCTGTCATTTGCTTTCTTTGCAGAGAACACAATTTTGAAAAGAAAGAAATTATAAGGAACTCCGTTGTACATAATAATAATAATAACAACAACAATTAATCAAATAAATAACAACAATAATAATAATAATAATAATAAATAATAATATAATAATAATAATTAATAATAATAATAATAATAATAATAATATAATAATAATAATAATATAATAATTAATCAATATCAACAAAGTATGCATATCATACTATAGCTATTGCTTATATCGTATTATATATCCATCGATGTTCTTTCGACTATCTGAGTTTCCAAGGATTATGTGAAACCTTTTTCTTTATATTGTCACGTAAAAATCTGGAATTTTCTTTGCGGGTCTGATTCAGTCTGTCCATTGTGAAAACTAATTAAGCAAAGGTTGTGCTCGAGCATCGGGCGATCGTTCTTCATCGCCACCAGCCGCAAAGACTAGGGCAGGGACCTAGGGAAGAACGAGCCTGGACTCGATTAAGTGCCGTGTGGAGGAAACCCCGGATTCCAATGTCGATATGCATGGGACAGGGTTTCGCTAAATAGACGACGTGGGAGATGTGGCTCACACCAAGTTCACTGATCGGCTCGCTTAACTCGTGCCTTCTCCCTTTACACTTCCTGCCCACGTCCACGTTGTCTATTGCGGTCTGTTCATTTACGAGCAACCTCATTTGCTTAGTTGGAGGTTTGAATTTGATGCGAGGCTGCAGGAAGGCGCTCGGCTGCTTCTTGGAGATGGCCCTCCGGCCCCCGCCTAATTCTGCAACTACTAAGCTTGTCCCAAAATATATTTAACGCCAACGTATCACATAGCAAAAATGAAAAATCAACACGCAAAATAAGGCGAAAACAAAAAGGCAATAAGTGAATACCATCAATCGTTCTGGCATTTTTTTAATCTTTACCAATATGGCCTTTTTCTTACGGGAGTACTCAAGGCTGTCCCGCCGGCTTCAAATCCTTCTTTTTAATGCATTATCACCAGTTCGAACAGAGATTATTTGCACCACTTCGTATAGTTTATACGCGAAAATTGCTGTTGTGCAGCGTTGTGATGAAGAAACGGCCGAAATTCTTTCTTCGTCCATTTCCTTAATTACGAGGACGATTAATTTCCCAGCTTAACTGTGTATGTGTTTGGCCTTTACTTCGAACCAAAGCAATATACGTCCCACCAAAAGTCAGAACAAATAAAATGAATACACTATACATGTACACATTGAGTAAACACATTAAGCAAAAACATGTTACACATTGAGTTCATGTCTTCTCACAACAAGAAATTGCTATATCATATGAAGTGATATTGAACCTCTACAATGGTGTCAAAGCAGATATACTATTTCCTCGACTGCTGCGTAGGCGGCAAATTGCAAAACACGTCAATAGCCGAATGACTTACATGTATATCGGCAAATTTTTAGTCAACCTCATATGTACGACAGATGACAGTAATATTCTAAATATTGTGTTTTATTAAAGTTTAGGAAAATATATTTTATTGTGCCAATGTAATTTGAATTTCCCTCACTATTCAGACAGATTATTGTCAAATTGCCGCCTGCGAAAGATGAGGCGTCAAAAATCGTGTACACTAGTGGAACACTTTTCAGGTTTTCAACAGTCAAAAGTAATTGTTGAGACCGCAAAGTGTGAAAGTTGCTTGCTGTAGATTGTACGTATCTCAGTATAAAAACTTCGATTTATAGAGGAGTATACTGCCACAATAATTCAGTACAAATATGGCCAATGAATGGTGTTTGGTAAACCTTTCTTTCAATAATATTTTATACCCTCAATAATCATACGAAAATCAGAAATTCAACGTTGGGTTTTGCATTCAGAATCGCTTTACACACACAAAAAATATCTGCCGCTCCTCCGAAAGACGAAAAGGAGATTGTTGCCTTCTAATCTCATGACTGGAAAATGGAGAACAAGAGAGGAGTGAGATCCATCAAAAAACATAATTTCGAAAACTGCAGAACTCGTCAGTGCCATAGCTCGCAGGAGACAAACCACCATTTTCATAATTGTATCTTTTTTCATGTTAACAAACATAAGATGTACAAACTTTTAGAATTTCGATTGGTCAGTCACAAAGCTTTGTGTTCTCTCTCTGTGTATCTGCCTGTAGTCTGTGCACAGAGATTAGTGAAATGTTATTGGCGTGTCTGTCTACCGACTCCGATCCACAGTTCTTACCTTGATTTCGGTACTTTGAATAAATTAAACAGAAATCATAATTATTATATAATTACACTATAGATAACTGCGGCTTACTGTGCATAAAAGTACCAAGAAATTCAAAATTTTATTTACTTTTTTAGTTTACGGAGATAAACTTTCCCCAATGTATTACCATTAAATTGTGCTCGCGTCATGAAATTTCAAGTCCGCCCTCACATCGTTTTCCGCCTTCTCCCTGAAGCGTTGCCGGTGGAGACGCAGATCTTGCAGGATCGTGCGGTCGCTCCGCATGACATACGAGCGTCTGTGTTATTGCTTCCGCGCTTACGGATTAGGAGAGTGTCACAGAGGAGCGGATCCAGCCGATATTTTTTCGGAGGTGGGGGTATATTTTTGTAAGAAATAAATGTATTTGTTATTATATTGTAGATACAGTTTAGAGATTCACCAGATGAACTCATTTAAAGCAGGTTAAACGTCGTTTTGAGATCAAAAATCGAGTTGTAGGATTAAAGAGCTTGTGCGTATACTCCACTCCATTCTTTCCGGTATTTGAACCTGGATACCTTAGGCAAGGTGGAAATGTTACAAAAAACCTTAGAAGTAAAATATATCTAAGAATAAGATTGTGAGGAGTGAGAATAATAGTATATAATTACAAAAAATTAGGTTCCATTTTGTTAAAAAACCAGTTCCAAATCGGAATCGTATTTTGATGTATGCCTCAAACCAATTTAAGGATCGTATTCGAAGGAGACGGAAAATATGTGAAAAAATAGTTACGTACTTACTATACAGACCGTTTACCTCAGTCCAGTTAATAGTAATATAGCATCTTAATTTAGTATCTGTGGAAAAATAGACTGAGATGCAAAGAGAGAAAGCTCAACCGACTGTCTGGCTTGCGTATCCCGCAAGTCCCGCCTGCATCCGCCCGGGCTAGCCGCACGCCGCCTGGCCTGGTCGTGCCCCGCCGCTGACAGAGGCCCCAACAATCGGAGTGGGTGACGCAACGGAGAAGGAGGAGGGAGAGGGCCGAGGGTTTTTGTAAATTTCACTTACGAACGCTCCTATCGTCCGATTGCATGTTGTCACGGCATTGGAATCAGGAAGCATGTCTCATCGCGCTATAAAAGCCCACATTTTGTAAATTTTTTCTCGCAAGTTTCAGAACTAATTTCAAATTCGAGAATTTTGTTAGATTTTGGAGAAAAGCGGTTTCGTAGCGTAAATCTATTTTAAAAAAAGCGTCAAATGCCGTTTACAGACGACAATCGGAAAAATTGGTTTCAGATGTTATCGGTAAAAGTAATTTTACTTATTTTGGTGCTGCACGTGGTGGCCACCAAATTGTACTAGTGTCGGCATTTAGCCTTAACTCCTGTACCTTATTTGTATTGTAGAGATGGTTGTCACACGACATTCACCTCCTATCTTTTTCCTCCATGTAGATATTACTCGCGCAACTTTTCTTGAAGATGGATTGAAGAAATGCGGTAGTTAGAGTGGGTATTAGTTTACGAAAATCGGCTACGATTTTATTGAAGCAGATACCAATCTCTGGAGAAGCCAGTCATGCCTTCCAACTTTCTCCAATAATTTGCGTTCTAATTTTCTCAGAGTTCCAGGGTATTCCTGTTGATGAATCTTCACCTTCATTTTGTCATTATTAATTTTTTTAAGGAAAAATCACGTCCAGAATTCTCATTCTTCACGGAAAATAGTTTCTTTTTAGCGCCAGTGAAAATGTGTTCAAATGTTTTCATCAGTGCACGCTGCGACTTTTGTCTTCACTGTTTATTGTGGTCAGGAGGGGGAAGAAGTCAGCGTTCAGAAAGTTGCCCGAGTAGTGTCAAACGAATGTTCTCTGATATTTCATTTCTAGACTGTTGTCAAGAAATAATTCAGCAAACAAGTCTGCAGTATGTATTTGCATTATCAATTAATAATAGTTGTCAGTTCCTTCGAAGCTGCTTCATGGTCCAAAATGAATTTTGTTTTCTTAGCGAAAAAAAATTTCTGAAGGAAAATTGTGAAGAAGGGCGTTTTGTAGCGTCGAAAACAGCTTTTCGCCACAAAATTAAATAAAAGGAAAGTTTTTAAATTTTTCCAAATCGATATTATTTCCATCTGAGTCACATGTGTCAAAAATTTAAAAGAATCAATTTTTTGTCTTTCAAAATTAATTCTGATTCTATAATTTCAATTTCATATCAGTCCTGTTTTGATGCAGTTTTCAATTGACTCGTCATCTCCTAACCTGGTATCTTACACTACATAGTATCAACTATTTCTATCTCTACGCATTTACTACGTGCCTCGTGATTCCGCGTTGAGCGACAAACTATTTAAGCGATCGTAGTAACCCGTTTTAAAGTTATGGGAGTGGACCATCTCTGTAAAACAAAATCTGTTATTTGTTTAAAACTCATTAATTGTTCATTGAAAGAAACGCCGAACAACCAAAAATTCAACACAACAACACACCCTCAACATTTTACAAAGTCTGCGCATGCCAAAAACCTATTCGGACTATAGTATTTGCGCATGCTGATAGACCTGCAGAGCTATACTTGCGGTTTTATTTTTTTAGTGCTGAGGGCCTACCTCCAAATATATGCAATCTCACAGCATTTCGCATGTCTCGTCGGTGTGTGCTGGTAATCATACACATCAGATCGAGCAACCAATCGTGAAGACAGGTCCTTTCGCGCCAAAGAAAGCTTTTGCTTAGCTTTACTCTTGGGCATATTCTGCAGACTAATGATTCTATGCAAGAGGGCTTTGGATCATAAGTATTTTGATCGGTTCGGTCCGTTTTACCATGACGAACAGAGGTAGGGAAACTTGGCGGTTCAAAACGGGGTATGATTTTTGCGCCACTACAACGAGGTTCCGACGCGAGCCGAACTAAACGTTGTGACGTCATGCAATTCAAAAAGCTGGCAATGTAGCGGTGTTTGTTTTTCGTTACGTGGCAGGCTGCAAGCAGGTTGGGTGCTCACTTTATCGAATTTTTTCACCGTTTTTAGTATGTGATGTCGCATTCTGTAAGTAAAGTTGAATTATGTCGCGATATTTGATTTTCATGTTTGCTATAAACTTTTGTTTTCATTATATTGGCAATGATATTAAAGAAAAACTGGTGATAGACAAGTACATTTTAGGATTTTCACTGCTTCCTACCAGCAGTGGAGGTATTTATAATTCATTTTTTGAATTCTTGTTGCATAATTGTAATTGATTATTTAATTTGTGAACATTTTACACCACTGCAAAATGTCTTAAAAATCCTTACAATCCATGTGTATACCTAACCTGTACATGTCATTTATTCTCTGTGTTTTTTGAAAAGTATCTGTAGTTAATATTATTTCGTAGGTTATGGACCACGTTTTTGTAATATGTTCATTGTATATCCATATATTCATTGTTTGCAATTACCCTGGTATTCAAAATTTCTAATTTTCAAATATACATGAATTCATTATTGTTTGGCATTTCTAGAATAGTAACACTCTCATTAAGTGTATGATCGAAAATGTAATTAAGTTTATTTGTTAGGTGTACGAGTTACGTTTCCATTTCTGGAGGTGATCTTCGTAGTTGCAGCTATGATAAGCAAGATACAATGAATTCGATTCACTAAATTAGAAGATGGATTTATCAACAGTTTCTACAAGGCCCAGCCCTGTTGCTCTCTCAAAGAAATTCAAAGAAATCTATTACAAAGTTTGCCAGTTGAAATCTTTTTTTCACCTTGATGCTGCCAAAGCTGTGCACAGTCTCGATATTATAGACAAATATATTATGTCAGCCGATAATCATTTTTCGAATGAATAATTGCGCTTGTTTAGACAAAAACTTCCTAAACAAGCCACTGCGAATATACTTTAATAAATAATCAAAACAATTTGAATGTGAACAATTAAAAACTTTCGTTTTCCGAATGTGTAATAAAAAACTGTTGGTAATAAATAATATACCACTCAATATGTTAACGTTTATTTCAAAATAATTAAATAGTATAATACTTGTTTTGAGATATTTCACATACGTCAGTGCTAAGAAAGGTTTATATATTATAAATGATTTTTAATTAAATGTAGCCAAATATGAATTGTAAATGAAACAATCTGAACAATAAATCTGTAATAATATTATTGATAACTTAGAAAAATCTTAATCCAATTTTCTCTACTGTATACCGTCAAATTCTGTCATTCGTAACAATTCAGTATATTCTGCCCATGTTAGTTTCAATGAGGATAGTTTGTGTGTGGACCTTTGTGAAATATTGTCATGATGTGCGCAGTAACCACATCAGGTAGCCTGAAGAAAATAAAAAAAAATCTTGATTGCTGGCCTAAACAGAAGAAATCTGTGCCAGTTATTTATTTTAAAGTTAAGATTGCCTAAAACTAGGAAACTACTGCTAGGACTGCTAAAATGGCCAAATTAAAATTGTTATATGGCTTCCACAAATTTTCATTTCATAAGATTTTTTTTTGATAAAAAACAATGCAATTCCCTCTTTCAATCCGCAAACACTAAGCATGTTTACCGGGTATGTTATATAACTAAAACAGAGAATCAATCCTTGCCAAACATAAAACTAGCATCATGGTGTATAAATTGTTTCTTTTCCTTGTTTTGGAAAGACTTACCCAAAATAACCAGATGATTGATATTGTATCAAAATTACAATTCTAAGTTTCGCTATAAAGTCACAAAAATTAAGGCTGGTATGATTTCAATCATGATTAAACAAATGATAACTTTTTAAAAATCATTGATTTAAGTAGTTTTTCAAATATTACAAATATTAAGTTACAGAGATTGAGATAAATCAATTACAGTAGTATATACAACGATATTCATATTTCTTAACTTTTTCACATAATTGAAGAATTTCGAGAAAAAAAATACAATGAATATACATTAAATGAGCATGCTTATGAAATGAACAATAAACACCTTGGTTAGTAGTTATTTACTAACGGACTTGGATGATTATATTAGTTTTTATCTAGCATTCATTGTCTGTCAGATAATAGCGAATTAGGAACAATACACAACAGCCGAGCTTGTGTCAGGAACACGGATAAATCTCAAGGCTAATTTGTAATTCTAGATTCTGGATAAATGTTGCCTATAGCCACTAAAAAATTAAATCTTAGAGAGCATAGCATAAATAAAAATGGGAATTTTATTGATATCTCACGTAATGAAAAAAAATTCAATATTGTAAAAACTAATAAAAAACGGGAATTTTTTAAATTTTTTCCTTACTAATTATTAATGTATTAACCTTTTTCCTTGTGTTATATTGGTAAAAATACATTTAACGTTGGGAAGGACGGACAACTATTAAATAGAATTTAATATTTCAAAAACTGTCTAATATTGTTGGGAAGTTTTTTTGTGAAAAAGTTGTGTTTACGAGTAAGAGATTTTTTTGGATAAAGAATGTCTTTTTCGAGACCCTGCTGACAGGTGTGCTACAGCTCATTCCATACTTGAAACATGAGAAGTGATATGAAACTATAAGTCTCACATTTAAAGGTTTTGTGGGTATAGGGCAGTATTGCACCACGACTAAATGTATAGGATCTATGTGAAAAACAACTAAAACAAACAATAAGAAATGATCAATTTAAAACTTCATGCTTTTCACTTTTTCTGCTTTTTAAGTAAGTAAGGTTAAGTGAAATCAATTTACATTTTGGTTTTATTATCAACATTCGTAATACATATTTAAAAATATATTTAAAATAAGTAATCTGAATCATAAGAAAGCAGATATACTCTGAATATCTCTTACACCGCGTCACAATTAATTCGCAAACCTTACTTGAAAATCTGCGCGCCAAACGCAACAGCGCGCGATCTGCACCAGGTTCTTAACACACATACTTGATATTGTTCAGAATATCAACATAAAGACAATAATGATAAACTAAAATGAATTTGATAATTATTAAAATAATAATAAATTAAGTATATTAAAGCTTTTTTACAAAATGAATATTTATTTCATCAATAATATAATCAGTACCAATAAGCCAAAACACTGAAAAATATAAAACAATATGAATATAAACGTGACTACTCGTTTTATTACCTCATGTCGGTAATGTTGTTTATTGTATAACCAGAATAATTAAATTCTAATATTATAATGATTGAAGAACTGAACTACTTACACTAAATAATGAAAATATTTTTTTAACTCTTATAAAGATTTTATATTTAAAAAACATATAAATTCAATATTAAAAATCCAAATTAAAAATTCTAAATTGTAAATTAAAAAATTCAAAATTCAAATTTAAAAAACATACAATAGAAATAATTTATTTCACAGAAGGATAACATTCTACATTAAGGCGACTCTTCAAGCTGCTAACCACATGAAAACGTTTGGCAGTTTCACAGACCAAAACAGTGAACAAAATTAAATAAAAAATAGATCAACACCGTGGCAATTGAACAAATGTCTGGATTTATTTTATATTTATTTGTGTGTAATATTTAGGTCTGTGACACTGCCAAAAGTTTTCGTATATTTAGGAGCTTGAAGAATCGCCTAAAGAAAACAAACTATAACGCAACCTGAGTACATAGTTCCTTATTCAGTTGATAGTAAAAATACACAATAAAAATGGAATGCTTTTTACTGTACAAATATAACACATGAAAATAGAAATTATTTATCGAGATGAATGAAACTAAAACAATCCATGTTAATAAAAATAAAAGTCTAAAGAAAGTCTGAAATTTTCGGATTTTGAGAAATAATGAAAATACGTCATTTGTAATAAAATTATAAAAAAATTTCTTCTATGTTGTACGCCCTTGATACGAAATATTTTTTTAGTATGTAGGGCGCAAAGTAGAATGTTTTGTTCGTGCAAGTTGTATTGCAATAGGCACAATTTTAATTTCTTGTCATTCATGTATGATAAAGTGGAACCGTTGCGTCCAAGGAAAAGGTTACAAAGTACATTTTTGCGCTCAAGTGTTTAGCCCGAGGCTGCATAAATTCATTTTGTAGCTGCTTTCAAGGGGCGCAAATTTCCACTTTGATAAAAAAATGTACCATTAAAATTTGTTAGACGCACCGACACCGTAGATATTCTTAAAACAAATTCCATGTTTTAATACATTTAATATATAAATTAAGAAAATACAAGTTTTTGAAGAGTAAGCAAAAAATACTTAGTAGGTAATAATATATACAACAAAAATTAACTACTTTCTAAGTAGAAGTTACTATCTTATTTCTTTCTTCTTTAAATTAATAACTTTCACAACAAATAGAACAACAAGATTTATTATAAAAAATGTACCAAATTAGCGCCCCCCTGAGGTTTGCGCCCTAGGCGGTCGCCTAGTTTGCCTATAGGTAGCGCCGGCCCTGTCAATGAGTGAGCCAGTAATAAGAATCTCCCCTGGCCGCGCTACGAACGCTGCGCAGGAAAAGTTTGGTAGTGGGGCTGCCACCTCACTGCTCCCAAACTCGCAGGATTTTTATAAGGTTTTCTCCCTAGACAGTTTGCTTTCGCTTCAGCTCTGAGTTCTGTCCCCCCCCATTAAGAAGCATAAGAACAGGATCTATAAGAAAAAGATTGAAAAAGATTAGTAGTTTACAGAAAGTAGAAGATCAGAAAGGAAAGACTCCCTAGCCATCGCAACCTAATAGCCTCGGGGTCGAGAGTGACCAAAATAGCACAGTTAAAAGAAGTATGGCAAAAGTAAGTGGTAGCATTGCCATACTTTGCCCTTCTTTATGCGGGCTTGGGACCGGCAGTGCCTGCAAGCAGACCCAGGCGGAGTTCTTAGTATTCATGAGATGTTTTTAGTATTCATAAAATATATTCTGAAAACAATTTTACATAATATAGAGCAATACAACACAGGTACAGAGGAATAATTTGGTACTGCAGCCATTACATCATTATATTACTATGAATTGCACACACATTTTATTATTGACACAACTCTTGACGTTCACACGTATCCGTGTTAATGTATTTATTATTTGCCTCCAACTTTTCAAGCTACAACAAAAAACATCTTTTTAATGTGGTACAATTGGCATAAATGATTTTATATCAACCTCAATGACTTGCACGTTGGATCAGATGAACTTTGTCTTTAGAAACATTTTTGTCATTGCGGTAAAACTATTAATACAGCTAATAATCATAGTAAAAGTAGATTGTCCGAAAGTGCAAATATTTGATACCTCTTATATCCAATTCCAGGGCCTGCCGTTATTCATACTTATCTATCAATTAATTATGGAATCAAACAGCATTCATTATCATTTACTTGTAAGGAAAATGCAATCTATTAGCATATTTGCACTTTGTGATAAACCATGTCGAATAGTTTTGAAAATGATCATTTAATTAGACCTAACATTTACCAAAGTACCACAAAATAAATACATTTGGAATTTGTACGGATATCATAACACTAACATGATTTTTAACATTCTATTATGCCTGATACGATGTGTTTTTTAAATTTGTAGTTATTGAATTACGCCTACAAAGCTCATCATTTTTGCACCACCATTAAATATTATTACGAATTTCCATGAATTCCTTCCACACGATTGTATATAGTGGAAGAGATTCTAATATATTTATTCATACACACACACAAAGCAACATGTCATTTGGGCCTTACGGTTGTTTATTCTCATCCAGATCTGCAGTTTAGATTGGAAAAGATGCATATCCTAATACGAATATAATATAAAACGCATGTTAATTTTTCTAATTCATCACATTTTCACTCAGATCATACAATTGAATGGATAATAAACATGCAAGATCAGTAAGAATTGCAAAAGAGTACACATTTTTTGCGAAAAGTTAATAAGAATTTTACTTTTGGTTTTGTTGTATGACAGAGAAAGAGCGCCACCTTGCGATCCTGCCAAAAACTATCGCGACGGCCTGACTGCAGGCCACTCGACTCACAGACGTTAGCCGCCGCACACGCGGCGTGTTACGCTCGTCTCTTACTCAAGCTGTGTATTGAAAAGTTCGTTAAATACACTCCATTCCGATTAAGTATCGTTTGTCGTTATTTTTGCAACATGGCGGTAGCGGTAAACATGTGAATTTACCAGTAGAATCAACTAGTAGAAACAAATAGTAGTAGCGGTAGTGGTAATAGTAGTAAACAAAGGTCATTTCTCTAATAGCTGCAGATCCAAGAAAAATGTTTGCACGATAACCGAAGATAAACTAGACGTGCTACACATTGATTCTATTAACGAGAGCGGGAATCCCATCGACGAATGGATGAATAACTGGATGTTAACGTGAAGAATATCCGGTTCAAAATGACACAGGTAGTGACGTCACAGCCCTCTCAACCAAGTATTGCGGAGACAGAACATGGAATAAACCTGCAGGAAAGGATTACAGCGACACCTATCACAAATCAGAAAAAAAGTTTCAGGCAAAACTTATGTATTTTTGTCCGTAGAATCCGAATCTGAAATAAAAAATGGGGGGTTCCTGTTTAAGATTTCAATGTTGCCCACCGCCCCACCTGCTGGGGTTAGGGGGTGCTGATTTTAGCATAGAATGATTCCCCCTTCAAAACTGTTAAGATTTGGTCTCGGCTCAATTGTTCGTACATCGCGTATTTTTTGAGTTATTTCAAGTTGTCAAGTTAAATGGAACACCTGTATAATAAGGTCATTTACATGAGTTGCCTTGCAGAAACATAAAATTATAACATGTACTAGCAATTAACATTGTGCATTTTCTTAACTTTTTTAAATTTAAGATCTCATCAACATCTAGGTCATTAGCGACCACTATGGGATTGAACGTTATGGTAACTGTGAAGATGACATGATATGGTGACGATTGGGGGTGAAAGAACGAACACAATACAACCATGCCCGAGGCGAAACTCGAACCCACGATCCTTCGGTCCCAGATCGGTATGGCACAACTGCACCTTTCGGACGACTTTGTCGACTTTATTTGAGTAAAAGTTACAACCATATACTAAGCTTGGATGATTCAAATCCACCGAAACGACGGGGCTGAAGCAACAAGAATTCAAACCCTTCAAAACGACGGGGTAAAAAGAATTGATTGTTCTTGTATGATTACGTTTTTCATGACATTTAAACCATAAAAGTCATTTAAACATCAACACTGGCTTTATTAATCCTTGAGTTATGAGAACTATCGAAATGTAGCCTCTTAACACTTTGTCTCCTTTCTTTCTCAACAACTTTTCAACCAAATAAACATCTGAATATTTTGTCTTAAGTAATTCAGGTTCACAAAACAAACCTTCAATATAATTTCCGCTTAAATATTTCAGTTTGTAGGTTGGTGGATAGATTCATAAACTTCGAACACTTCTGTTGACCAGTTAGGAGTATAATCTTTCTCAAACATACTTTTGGATTTGCTTATTCTTACTTTATCTCCAATCTTGTACTTATTTTTAACTACAACGCACTGCTGCTTGTACACACTATTTAACAACATTTACTCATTTTTTACTAATATTTTTAGGTTTTATACCAATAGTCGAATGAACTGTATTATTGTATTCACTTACAAGTTTCGGTAACATTGCAACCTATTTATACGTTCCTTGCATGGAGAACAGTTTGAACATTTTCTCTTTTAATGTTCTGTTAAACCTCTTAACTACTGCACCACTATGTGTTGAATAATTATATATATTGTTTAATTTCCTCAGTTGTTTAAAATCCTTGTTATAGAATTATCTTCCTCCATCTGTGTGTGTTTTGGTGCTCGTTCTTTAAGCACAGTTTCAAATGCATTCACTATGTTCGAACTGGATTTATACAACCCACGCAAACTTACTGAATACATCGATTATGGTTAACAAGTACTTAAAGCCTTTGTTGATTTTCGAAATACATTTAAGTTTTCCGCTATCCACTTCTACTAAATCCGCTTGCCAAAGATCATGGATTCTTTTTGTAATAATGTTTCCACGTTTGAAGTTACGTCTTGTTGGTTTATGCAATTTTTTAACAATTTCTTCCTTAATGTTAATTGGCTTGTTATTGTTTAATATTTACTGCTTTCTGTTCTTTTTTAGTATCGATTGGATCATACTCCTGCTTAATATTTACATCCAAGTGCTCCTGTTTAATTCCTTTGCCGAACTGACATTTTATAGAACCACATTCGCTGCAAGTACTTTTCTGTATAAGAAGTGTGAAGAAGTTTTAAAATAAAAATGAGTTGAGAGGAACTTGATGAAGGAGATAGTAGAAATTGCTTCTTTGCTTTTGTACACTTGATACATGAGTTTCTGCATGAGCTCGTAAGGAGACTTGATCGATGATTTGATTTAGGCATTCTTTTATGGTTTGTTCCCATAAAAGTCTTATAATAAATGAGTAGAAGAAAGAAAGTTGTTTGGAATATTAATGTTCGGTTGCCTAAGAAACATAAAGCAAAACGTAACGGTGAACTATTACCAGAATCAATTCGTTGTTTAATTGTTGGTCCTAATTGCGGTAAATCCACTTTAATGATTGATAATTTTATTCTTTCTCCTGGGTGGTGGGTTGGAAGAACAAACACACATGTATTTTCGACAAGTTTAAATCAGCCAAAGCACTCTCAATTACAAGACTGTTACAATTCAATTGAAAAAGAAATAGGACAGTCAATTGCAACTTTTCGAGAGAATACATTGCCTTTGACGACTATGTAAGTAATTGTGTAGTTTTCGATTATTATAAGCTAGTGAATCAAAACAATGTGCGTGATTTGTTTACACGTGGTAGACATAATAATATTGATTGTTTTTATTTAGCCCAAACGTATACCAAAGTACCAAAACAGTGTGTTAGAGATAATGTGAACTTTCTTCGTTTATTCAGACAAGACAATACAAATTTAAAGCACATTTATGATGGTTTTGTTTGTGGTGATGTAACCTTTGATGAACTGAGAAGCATGTGTAGTGAGTGTTAGGATGAATATTATGGTTTTATAACGATTGATATGGCGAGAAAACTAAAAGATGGTAAATATCGAAACTAAATTAAAGACTTTCTTTTCACATAGATGTGCTTAGCTTGGATTTAAGTTATGTTTATGTTATGTTTACGTCTCAAAATTATATTCTATACAATAAATGGCTAGTAAAATGAAGAATCCTTATGATGTGAAGAAAGCTGAAGAAGCCATCAAGATGAGAGAATACTTAAGAGATAGATTTAGAGGTTGGGCAAACAAAAGAGTTGATTAATATTACAAATACAAAATAACAGGAACAACCAATGATTGATGCAATTGGTAACCTTGACGGAAGACTCGAAAGCAAACTAGATAAAGCTATTGAAAATCAAAGTAAAGATCTTGTTCCCTTTAGAAAGTATCCATTAATTAACACAAGTGAAGATTTGAAAGTCAACAGAACATTTAACGAATCGAAAGTAGATGACGTGCTTCGTGAATTTGCTGAAGAAACTAAAAGAAGAGAAATGAAATACATAGCAAACCAAATGGCTCGTGATTATCAACAAGATGAGGAATCTCAAGATTATGGAGCAACTCCAAATTTTATAGGATTACGATTACTAAAATACCTGAAGAAGTGCAACGACAAAACTTTCGGTTTAAAATCAAAAGATGCGGAAAAATATATTGGTGACGAACCTGTAGAGTTAAGCAAACTAACATTCGGTGGAAGACAAAATGATCTGTTAAGAGTACAAGGAAAAACATACGAATCCACTGATGGTTTAATGAATCTTATTACTCAGAAAGATATTACTCTGGATGATCTTGACACGAAATTTGATGATGATTTGTAGAATTATACTGAAATTTTACTTGGAACAAACGCAATTTATTGCAAGGGGAAGCTGAGATCAAGTAAAGAAGCAAAATACAAATCAATAATTAAGCACATTCTAGGAATAACATGTAAAATCGTTAACAGTTCAACATTCGAAGTTTCGAAACCAGTGCACCAAGGAGAAGAACACCAAAAAGCGGAGAATATAATGAGTTACCTATTGAATATGTTTGGATGAACGATGTTAGAGACTTAATTGATCGTCTGCCTGTAATCGATGGCGATGAGAAAGCAGGTAACAATAATTATCGAAATGAAAAAGTTGTTATAATGAAAATGTTATCTTCTAAGTTCAAAGATTTTGTGATTAATAACCCTAAAGGAACATCGTACGTAATAAAATACTTAAACATGTTACCACTGTGGCGTCATATCAGTCGCCTCGTACAAACTTGACAAAATATTAACCACGTGCATTGCACGCTCATGGACAGCGCTGGCGGGAAGGGGCGCCGGGCTGAACAATGGCAAACCTAGGGAGCGGAAGGGAAGGGGTGCCGTGTTGTGGGTGGCCACTTGTGAACCCCGTAGACCACTTGGGGAAAACTTGTAAACCCCGTGGACATGCTGGCTGTGGAAACGCTTCGGCGGAAACAGCGAGATGACGCAGTTCCGACCAGAAGGTAATATAAACGGACCCCGGACCTAAACTCCTTCTGATGCTTGGGCGCGTCGGTAGGAAGTCGTGTGGGTTGTGCGCTGCGCTGCATTTCAATGCATAGGCTACTGAGGCAGGGAACTGAAGCCGGCGTGCTACGTCGAGACGGGAGGTGCGGCATACTCGCTTGTATGCTCACGTAGGCTACTGGTGCATCACACCGAATAAGATATCTCATTATCAGGCCAGCGGTGGTGGTAACCAGGAACATTCCTTCTAGTAACCGGTCAATATTGTTTATTGTGATTATTGTAAATAGTATTCAGGTGTTGGAGCATTTTTCAAATAAACACTCAATAAATTACAAACCGTTCACGTCTGTGATTTATTGCCCCGGCAAAGACGCCACACCACCATCATTCTGGGAAAATAAGTACAGCAAGGGAATAATTAACTGGGCTTTAAATAATCTTAAAATGCCTGAGCTTCATATTCCTGGTTCTGGGCCTTACACCAAGTTAGAAAGAGGGGATGAAGGAATTAATATATTGGATGAAGCTTGTAAAGAACACGATATAGCTTATCATGAGAACAAAGAATTAAGAGTCATGTAGCAGATAAAATCCTACAAGACAAAGTATTGGTTAATATATTTAGTAAAGATTCTGATTGGAAAGAAAAATTAACATCGGCAGATGGACTGGTCTTATGTATACAAAAAGAAAAACGGGTTGGGGATTGTAAATAGTTTAATCGTTTACGCTTTTATGAATAATGGTTCATAAATTTTTTTCTTTAAATAAATGGCTGTTAATGGAGGTTCATTTGAGTTGAGTGAGTAATGAATATTGATCACATTTTAACAAAGAAACAAAAAGATGAGAAAGAGAAATGTTTAGGAAAGGGTCAGGGTATGACTTTAACTTTAACTGTTGCCCAAATGAAAAATTTAGTGAAAGAAAAGAAACATCTCGGTGGTTTTATATTTACAATTCCTGCCATTCTAGCTGCTATTGGTGCAATAGGAAGTGTTGCTGGTGGTTCTGCTGCTATTGCAAAAGCAGTTTCAGACGTTCACGAAAAAAAAAAAAAAAAAAAAGAACTTGAAGAAATGAAAAGAAACAACTTGGCTATGGAGAAAAAGGGAAGTGGAATTAGGAAACCAAAAAACTCAAAGGCAAAAACTAGCTCCACTCTATAATTTTGATATTGTAGAAATTGCACAGAAAATTGACATAAAGAATTTTAGAGGCGTGTTTATGAGCGATGAACTTCCTAATAATCCTCTAATAAACGAGTGTGCTATTGTCAATTTGGCTGAATCACAAAACATTGGAACACATTGGGTTTGTTACTGGAAAGAAGAGAATGTTTCGAATATTTTTGATTCTTATGGTGAAAGACCTTCGAAAGAAATAGTTACATATTTGAAGAACACAAGAATATTCTACAACGATAAGAGAATTCAAGGTTCTAATACTATTATTTGTGGCCATTTGTGTTTATTCGTTTTGAAGGAGCTTTCTGATGGTAAGAGTTTTGAAGAAGTGTTAAATATGATGGTTTAACTTTTATGGTAAATACCATATAAATTTTGTAAACAAATGAATATTAGTGTGTTTGGAAATGAGCCAGAAGAAAGGCATTCTACGGAAGCTTATCAGATTTAGGTTCTTTAGTTCATAGTTTGAAGGAAAATGTAGAGAAACTATCAGATGATTTAAGATTAACAGATGATACTACAAGAGATCGCATTATTACAGAAACGAATAAGAGTATGCTTGCGGTTAAGAGGAATTTAAACTTTGGATCAGAACGTATAGATGTGAAGGAAAAGAAAATATCAAATTTGAATGACAGTATTGATCCAACAGACGCAATTAACAAGAAACAAATGGAAAGTACAATGGACGACCACAAAAAAGAAACAGAAAATTTTATATCAATATTATCTAAAGTTGTTTCATCAGGAAATTATAATTTTCACGGCAAATTATTAAGGAAAGTAGGCGCAGGTACATCAAGCAACGATGTGGTTATTAAGTCACAACTAGATGAAGAAATAAATAAATTGAAAGAAATAATAGGAAAGAAACCACCGTTGACAGAGCTTCCCGAACCAATGGAATTTAAAGATCTGGTTCCATCAGAATAGTTTCAAAACAATGTAACAAGTATACTTGTGTTGCATGGAACTTTAAAAGGCGATGGAAAATTTGAATTCTTTGGTATTTCCTTTTTTGAAGCTATGTATGCGGGTGGGTGACAATTATCTTAACAAACATTCCTAGAAGTGATTTGCAAATTTATGTAACAAGACCTGAAACATTAAAACGAAGTCTTGATCATTTTAATCCTTTTAAAGTTTATTTTCAGAAAGGTGATCGGTTGTATGCTATTGTTAAAGAGGGAAAAGGATATACGGCTGGTTACAAGTTATTTGTTCATGCGACTGTTATTGTTAAAACTGAAGAGTGAAGAATAAATGCCTTTTTATGGATAAATGTTCATAAAAAATGAAAATATATTTATAATAAATGGAGAAAGTAGAAAGTTATGAATTCCAGTCATTGACTGACCGAACAAAAGGAAATATCAATTTATACAATCAGAACATTGACTTTGACATAAATATTGGTGATGGTTTCTGTTATCCGCACCACGCTTATTGCTATATGAGATTCGAAGTTGTTCGTAAAGATGATGGGTCAAATTTTACCACTTACTCTTCAAACATTAAACTGGTTGAAAATTTCTTTCGTGATATGTTTTCAGATATAACGATTACGAAACACGGTACTATTATTGAAAGAATTGATCACCCAGGAATTGTTTCAACTACTATGGTTAGATGCTATTATTCGTCAGATGATACAAAAGAGTTAAACATGAGTTTCTTTACTGGTGAGAAAGTTCAAGAAAGGAAAATGAAATCCTCTTTCCGCTTAAATTGCTATTTGGTTTCTTTCAAGATTATTAGGAAGTAATGTGGAAAGGTTTACATTTTTCCTTTAGACGAAACGCGATTTGTGAAAATTGTTTATTCAGGTGGGGTGAAGGGGCAACAATACCAAAAGAAGGAAAAATTTTAATTAAAAGCATTTCAGTAAGAATGCCTATTGTTGTTTATCAATCTAACTACGCTGATCAAATAATAGGAACGATGCTGAAGAACAGCGATAACATTTGGAACTAACCAATATTGAATTTGCAGGTTTAAAGGTAAACAGTTTGAACTAGATTTAACCACACAATTCAACTCAAAGGAATTCGACATGTATGACTGTGTTTGTTGTTTTTCAAACCAATCGAAATGAAAATCAAAATGTTGACTCTAGTCTATTCGATCATTGTAAACTGGAAAGTTTGTATTTAAAAAAAGTAAGGTGTTTCCTCTTGAATTTTGGAATTTAGATATTAATAAGAAAATGTATTTAAATGCTTATGAGGCATTCATGAGCTTTTCAAAGGGTTGTAAGACAAAGAACGAAGATGATGTTGGATCCTGAAACGTTTATTAAGAAATGTCATATTTTTGTGATCAGCGCGAGTAAAAGAAAAAAGAAACAATTAACTTTAGGAACAATAGCAAACTTTGTGGAAATCTATCGAGTAATATGCTTATCTTACACTTACTGTTATGTTAACTTGCTTGGAGACAAAACATTGATTTATGATTTGGAGAATGAGAAAATAATAGAGAAGTTTTAAATTTAAGTTGTAATGACATAGTTTAAAGTTTTTATGGAATTGTTCATGAAAGCTGGCATGCGATTATGGTTTATCAGTCCGGCTCGAGCCGCCGAGGCGAACATTTCGTGTTGAGGCAGCTCGTATCTTCAGACGTGCCTGCCGCTCAGAGGGTAGTACGTTCTTATCACAGAGTTCGAAGATAAGACCCGGGGCTGTCGGTACCGCCAGAGCCGGGTCGAAGGTGCAAAAGGGTACCTTTTGCACCTTCGACTTTTGTTCAGTTTTGTAATGAGGGTGAATTAGTGAAGTGAACCACATGTTAAACAGCGATGTCCCCCTAGGGGGACATATCTCTACGTCAGTGCAAATACTAAACAATGAAAGTACAGAAGAAATGTATATTGTAACACCTCCACTCATCTCCCGGCGAAGGGAAATGCGCGGTTAGCGGCCCGGTTATAGCTCATTCCCTTTACTCGTTTAAAATTTAGCCAATTGTAACAATTTCCTTTGCTCATTTAAAATTAGGTGAGGGAAGGAATTATTAACGAAATTAATGGATATTCAAAATAAACAATTTGATCACTGGTAACAAGACAAAGTTTATTCCTGGACAAACTGTACCAGGTTAGTTACATTAATAAAATAAAAGAAACCCTCAACAGCAGGGCGGCTCGCGGCGTCTGGCGGCGTCTGGCGGCCGTCCGTGATGTCAGCAGATGGGTCGTCTGGAGGCTGCGTCGGCGGAACTTGTAGATAACCGGGGTATATCGCCCCCGATCGCAGGTGCGGAGCACACAACAATGTCTCCCTCTGAACTATGCGAATCCTCTCAAATACAAATTCAGAAGTTGCGAAATCCTGTCGCGAATACGCAATTACAAAGGATTCGCCAATTTACTTTTGAAGTGCTTTCGCACTTCCTCTAAAATTCTCACTAAGAATTCCCGTCTATCACCCCAGTGATTTCAACTAAGTGCCTTCAGAGGCGCACTCGCCTCTCCCCGCGAATAGCTCCCACCCCAGAGAAGTCTCTCTCCCAACTGAAATTTTAACCGTCTTCAGAGGCGCACTCGCCTCTCCCCGAGCTTGGCTCCCACCCCAGAGAAGACTCTCTCCCAAGTGAAATTTTGTTTCTCATAAATCCACGAAGTTAACTTTTATCTCCACCCTTTCTCCTCATATGTTCTTGCTCCCTACAACGATCGCGTCGCTATTGGCTAAGGGTGATGGCGTTGTACACTAAATTTGGCCAATAAGCTCCGGCGGAGTATAGGAATATTCCATTATCTCTGTCTCTGTTGGAACATAAGTGTCCTTCTCTGTCGTCTCGAAAGTAGGCCACGTCTCTGAAGGGGCTTCCCGGCTACTGAATTGTTGCTTCGGGTTTCCCCGATCACGATGACAGGAGTTTCAAAAGTATTCCAGATGGAGCTGCAGCTGGGCGCTTTACAATTTACCCTTTCTTCGACCGTTGGGTGGGGTGTCATAAACATTCGAAATGGGTCAGGGGATCGTGGCTGTTGCAAGAAGGGGGGCTGCGCGCGTAACGCCGTATTTTTTCTTCAGTAAAAAATTTCTTAGATCTACTTTACTCAATTTAATTTATCTTAATAATCCTGTACCGCTACAATATAGACCCAAACAATGATCCCGCAAATATGGAGGACGAGTTCACAAAAAAATCAACAATACGAGCAACTACTTCATCAACATGAAGTATTGCAAAATCAGCTTCAGGAGCAAATACAGCAAAACCAAATGCTACTTTACTAAATCCAGCAACGCGAGATTCAAGACCAAGGTAAGAGAATAAGCGAAACAGCTGTTCACACCCCTACGCAAAACAGTAAAGATACTTCCCCCCCCGGAAAACGAAAACAAAAAAAAACGAAAGCTTTCGTATAACAAAAACAAGTGAGGCTCACAATAACTCAATGGAATATAATATACTTACTCACTCAAGGTTCACTCCACTCGGTGAAGAAGAAGAAGAAGATGAAGTACTAGAAACGAAGTAGTACGAAAGAGAACAGTATTAAAATTCCTCCAATATTCCCAATATTCATATGGCTAGCAACGAGTATTTAACCCTACTACAGCACTTAAATTCAGCTACAATAAATGACTTTCTAACTAAACCAAATGGCGAGTTCACGAAAGTGAACTTCAGTGAAATCAATGACTTTAGAAAATTTAGAAAATACTGTGAAGAAAACAACATCGAATTTTACACTATCGTGATCCAAGTAGTTAAGTGTTATATGTAGTAATAAAAGACATCCCGACATGTTACACCGAACAAGATATTATACAAGAACTGAAAAGATTAGAATATTCTGTAAATAAAGTGTGCAGACTTTATGATAAAACCAGAAAACCTATGCAAATAGTAGCAGTAGATCTTGTTGACAATCCCAAATCCAAAAATACATTTAACGAGGTCAAACTGATGTATAGTGTAATACGAGTGCAACTAAGAAACAAACCTAACCAGCCTATTCAATGTAAGCGCTGTCTGCGATTTGGTCATACTCAGGCAAACTGCTACAATATTCCTAGTTGCGTGAAGTGTCTCGAAAGTCAACACTATTCTCAATGCAATAAACATCAAAATACCGCCCCTAAATGTGTTAATTGCAAAGGCGATCATTCCACCAAGTACAGAGGGTGCCCAGAAATTAAGAAGTTTTCCAAACCTTATCAAGGATATCAATCCCTAGGATCTTTAACAGGCATTCAAAATAATCGATACATTAATCGAAAGATACCGCACCTAGACCACCACTATCTTCCCCTTCTCCTCCAGTAACATCTACATTTATTAGACAACCTCCTCCCCCACCTCCTCCCCTTCACTCAACTGACTTTCCACCACTGCGCCCCCATTATAATTCCGCATGGAACAATATTCAACCTAATAACATTGTTGATGTAAATAATTTACTTCCAAATATAGTATCCCAAATAATCTCTCAATTAGTACCCCAAATCCAAAATATGATTTTAAATGTTCTTCCTAATTACTATAATGGATCCAAATAAACTAAATGCTCTTAGTCTGCAAATAGAATAAAGAGCAAATGCAAATGGAATAAAGAGACAAGAAAATTCCTTCCGGCATTTCTTAAACGAGCATAAAATAATAATAAAAACAAAAACTCACCTCAATGTTTAACAGAATGTTTAACACAAACTCAGCTCATACCAGGCGAACGTTTTTCAATACCCAATTTCAAAATTTACCGTAATGATCGAATTTCAACAAATGCTTCAGGCGGAGTAGCAATCTTAGTTCGAAAAGATATTAAACATTATTAAGCTCCTGTTGAGCACTCAGTAGACTTAGAAGCAATAGCAATTAACATTAGTTACAATAAATCGGGAGTAGTTATCGTTGTAGCATATAAACCCCCTAACAAAGACTTTCCAACAGAAAACGGCAAAACCTTTTCTCAATATCCCCGATTTATATTGATGGGTGACTTAAATAGCAAAAACACAGCCTGGGGCTGCAATGTGACTACACACCAAGGTGCCAAACTGCTTAATCTTATTAATGCAAGCGGTCACAACATTAGTATTCATGCCCCTATAGAACCCACCCTCTACCTAACAGATCCAAACAAGAGAGCATACATTCTAAATATAATCATTACAAAAGATATAACTCAACCGATCTATCAGAAAGTAGTACCGGATTTAGATTCTTACCATTCTCACATTCTCATATCTTTGGGTACCCCAACACAATCTTTAGAGAAAATACAGAAAGAAATCAATGGTAAAATTAACTGGAACCATTTCGTGACTTAATAACTAGCAGTTCATTGTACCCACGTAACATGATCTCAACTAAAGACATAGATATTGAACTAAAAAAATTCACTAACTGCATACAACAGTCATTAAAATACGCGCATATACCTTTCTATCAGATAAACAGAAAGCCAAAAACGACAGTGCCTAAAGAATTCTTGACCTAATTAAAAAAGAAAAGAAAAATACGACGTATTTGGCAATCCAATAGAAATACAAAGAATAAACGTGAACTAAACCACATCTCAAAAATTGTCAAACATAAAGTAGATGAAGTGAAATTTTCAAACTTTCATAGATTTCTAAGCCAACTTCACCCTAATACCAGGCCACTATGGAAAACAAAAGTATGACAAAACGTACAGAGCTGCCGCCATTTAAAAATAACGGTAAGATATACTCAGACGCTGAAAAGGCGAACGCCTTAGCAGAATATTTAAAAAGTGTCTTCATCCCAAATCCCATAGAATATCCCACTTTCAATTCAGAAGTAGAAGAATACATGAAACTACCTATGTACACTGTCCGAACAAATAATAAATTCATTTCTCCTTCAGAAGTGGTGAATATCATTAAGCTTTCAAAGACTAGAAAAGCACCCGGGACAATGTCACTAACAAAGCATTAAAAGAACTTCCTCGACAGGCAATAGCAATAATAACAGCGATATTCAATGCATCGTTAAGAATAGGATACTATGCATGGAAACGGGCTGTTATACTCCCATTCTGCAAAACAGGCAAAAACCCAAAAACTCCAAGCAACTACAGACCTATCTGTCTTGTCCCTTCTGTAGCAAATTTTTTGAAAAACATTTCAAATAGACTGCAAACATTCTTGACAAAAATTAATGCAATTTCTAACACCCAAATCGGTTTTAGACCGAAACATGCCACTGCCCATCAACTGCTGCGACTTGTCGAGCGCATAGTAAACGGTTTTAACAATAAAAAGCACACAGTAGCTCTCTTTTTAGACGTCTCACAGGCATTCGACCGAATTTGGCAACAAAGATTATTGTTCAAACTACAAGAAATTGGAATACCTGATTATCTGCAGAAATTAATTCGAAACTTTCTCTCCGACAGATATTTTCAAGTGAAGATAAATAATGCTCTGTCACCGCTTTACCTATATCTCACAGGTGTTCCACAAGGGTCGGTTCTTTCACCAACCCTTTTCTCTATATTTACAGCAGACTATCCTACTCCACATAAAGCTAATATAGCTCTTTATGCGGACGACACCGCTATTTTTACTTCACATACAGATATAAACTTAGCCTACGATTACATACAATCCTACATTTACAGTTATACGAACTGGACCAAAAAATGGAGAATTAAAATTAACCCCTGAAAATCACAATCTAAAATATTCACTCTCAGACGTCCCCCCTTCCCTACACCCCTACGAATATATAACACAGATGTCCCACTGATGGCTTTCTCATTCTTCGCCAGCCAAATACCTAGGTGTCTTACTGGACAAACGACTAACGTGGAAACCGCACATTCAATCAACAGCTTAAAACACACGTGCCAAAGTTCTAAAGCTATACCCGTTTATCAACAGAAATTCCACCCTCAGTATAGAAACTGGGCTACTCATCTATAAAATGATAATAAGACCCACAATGACATATGCATGCCCAATATGCAGCAAAATAGCACCAACCAATCTATCCGTTTTACAGACAATCCAAAATAAATATTAAAGACAAACCTTGAAAGTTCCCTGGTTCATTTCAAATTCACAAATCCACCGAGAGCTCCAAATACCTCTTCTCTCAGAATTCATCTCACAAACCTCTGAAAAATATTATTCTCTCCTCCCAGCATGTCCCAACACCCCAATATTCAATCTCGGCCAAAACGCACATTATCCAGATTCCCTAAAGGTATCTTTCGCCTACCCTAATCCATAAAATTATTTGCCCCCTCTTCCCACAAGCACTCTCCCTCCTCCTCTACACCACAAATGCAAACTTCTCATACTGAAGATATCCAAATTTAAAATTTAAAAATAGTGGAGGGTTGTTCCGAGACACGCATTTGCCTGAGGATGGCCAAATAAAATTATTGTATGTAACATTTAACCCATTAAAACCCCCGAAAGACAAAAGTCGAACGGGGAAAAAATAAATTTAAAAAAATGATTTATCAACACGTTGTTGTGTAACCGGCCGGCGCGGCGAGTTGGCCTTGACCAGCTTGCGCAATGCTGAATCACAGTTTCAAGTAGCTTGTACATTCACTGAGCGCCGAGTGTAACATATATAGAATTTAAAGCGCTTTGTGATGGATTGGTTCAGTAGCTACGATCGGTAAAGCATTGACGTACTGAACATGCCGACATCGGTTCAAATCCTGGACCGGCGCATATTTATTGAAAATACACTTAACGTTGAAACCGAAGTGGATTTGAACTTGATGAGCCCTATAAACTAAAATGAAGCTTTGGTGAATATGTAAGGTGTGAGCGCCATATTCTCAAAATAACTTCTCTCTCTTTCACATCCATCAGGAGCAGAAAAGTGTGTTGCTACTCGTGAGTTGTGTGACGTGTAAACTATGGAATGGAAAAAAGTGTAAGTAGAGTAGCAACTTAGTAGTAAGTAGAGGAGTTCCTTAGATGTGGATTGTAGAAACAAATTCAGGGGGTATTTTGCACTTGTTATTAAACACAGTGGGCCAAATGATTAAAAGTATTCGATCAAAAGTTATAAGAGTTCAGTTAAGGGCGGGTGATGCAGAACAACTACTTCCTCAAACTCAATTTGGATATTGATTGTAACTAAATTCCTTGGGAGGGCGGGGGTGCGCCAGAACATACAATTGTTATCTACTGGTAATAATTGCCACGTCCAAAAGAATCGATCAGCTCGTTAAATATTGGAACCTACATTTGTTACTGATCCAGGTGTGTCTGCAGCGCTGGCATGTCAAAGTCGACGAGGAATAGAGCACGGCAGTGCTCATCAGATACAAATTACACAGATACAAATACGACCAGCCGCGGCCGCTCGCGCTATGCAATTCAAACATTGAATGGCGCGCCAGCACTAAGTACCTCGTCGTCACGCTGGATCGCGCTTTAACTTCCCGCGAGCACGCGGACGCGGTCTCTAGCAAAGCCTGGCAACGCCTGGGCAAGTTGCGAAGCTTATTACATAAGCGAAGCAAACTGTCCACAGCGAATGCTCTGCTTATATATAAAGCCATGATTAGGCCCATTATGGACTACGCCTGCCCACGTGTCGTCAGGAGGTCCGTCGCATGCTCGCTTCATAGGTGTTCTCGATCTCGGTGACGAGCTTAACTCTGCGGTGTATTCTGCCTTTATTGGGAATATGGTGTATATGTTTCGTCGGACAAACACACAAAACCATTGCAGTCTTTCAACACATCCTGCATTTTCCTTTGAAAAAGTTCTGGAGCACTTGTTATTCCGAAAGGTAGATGGTTATGGATGTAGTAGATATCTCCATCGATCTCCATCGATCCATATAGAGTCATGCCATTGTAGGTTACGTGGTCTGCTCAATTCCTTGGACTTCCAACTCTGTTTTATCTGGACCTGTTACCTTCCCTGCAGGTTTATTCCATGTTCTGTCTCCGGCATACTTTGTTGAGAGGGCTGTGACGCTACTACCTGTGTCGATTTTCAACCGGATATTCTTCCCGTTAACATCCAGTTATTGGATGTTCGTCATACAGAATGGATATTCGTCGATGGGATTCTCGCTCTCGTCAATAGAATCAATGAATAGCACAGAGAAATGCCCTTTGTTTACGCATTTGTAACAAATAGCGTTTTTGGCCGGACATGATTTGCGCTCGTGCTTTTCACGGCCACACCACTGGCAGTAATTCGTCTGCCTGTATCGCGGTCGCGTATCAGATTTTTTGTTTTCCTTATCAACAGATTTCTTCTCACAGCCTTTGAGTTTAGATTTGATGCCGTTTTTTAAGTGTTGCGATTCGATTTACCGTAGGTTGTTGAAGGCTTTCGATTTTCTTTCTATCCTTCCCAGATTGTGTTATCATCTTTACGGCCTTATTGAGGGTTAGAGGGTCGTCTAATTGCATTCGCTCGCTGAATTTTTTGTCTGTGACACCGACCACAATTCTATCGCGAATGCGAACATTCTTCAAATTGGGTGGGTGAGTGGATTCGAACCGGGGGCCTCCTCAGTGAAACTGGAGGATTTCTTTTCTCCATTCAGGACCAAGTTGTCAAATCCAGTGCATATAAAAAAATCATTATGGGTCAGCAAATTAGTAGCCGATGGCGCCTTTGTAAATCCACCAACGAGTATCCACCAACGAGTAATTATAATATAAATGTAATTTTCTATGGATGGCCCACGTTAGCTCAAACAGAATACCTTGAGAGACACAACTGCGTCGCCAAAATATTTCATCAAGACCTTGGCGAGAGATACTGCGTTCTAGAGAGTGAGCAACATTATTATTTGTGCAATCCAGATCAGCAATCATCAATGATCGAGTTCGAATCCTGTGGATTAGTATAATTCTCACTGATCGAACAGTGGAAGCAAATAGACCAGATATCGTTCTGTTTGATAAAATATTTAAAACATCATGCAGCATTGATGTTGCGGTCTCTACAGATGATAGGGTTGTAACAACTGTTGCTGAGAAAAAGAGGAAATACCAAACTATGGCTGCTGAATTGAAGGGAATGTATAGTTTGCGCGCAGTGGAAGTGCTTCCAGTGGTGATGACAGCGAGTGGATTGGTCAAGTGGCAAGAGTCCTCAGAGAAATTAAAACTCACTGAAAAGAATTTGCGGTCCATTCAAAAAGCTGCATTATTGGGAACAGCAAGTATAGACCGGAAATTATTAAGCTTCAACCGACGGATATCAAAAAACCCATCATCATCTGCTTCCACTTTACGTGTACAATATCAGATATTTCAATTTGGTTCCGTAATAACAAATTAATAGTAAATGAAAAGAAACCCGTTTCAATGCAGTTTTCCATTTCAAATACACAGCTCTGTACTTCATTTGAAACAACGGTGTGTCATTGACTAATGTTAAGGTAACAAAATTTTAGGTCTTTCAGTCAATTCAGTCAAACCGTAATTGGAACGTCCATTTAAATGAATTGAGCACTAAATTAAGTTCAAATGCTAGGCTTTCAGAATTCTTTCAAATTCAGTCAGCCTTTGTACTACTCGCGTATATTTCGAGAATGTTAATTCCCGATTGAGATATGGCATAATTGAATTGAATTTGCCTTATTTTACGTGGCAAGACTCGGGCCATCAAGCCCGCTCTTCCGTCTGACCACGCAAATTTCGCTACGCTCCTTTCATCAACTAGCAGAGAAAGGAGGTATTTCTTGGGCGAGAAACAGGCGATTTTGAATTTAGCTCAGAGGCGTCATTTAGGCTTGAGGATCTTTTACATGCAAGTAAATCTACTAATATGGAACAGCCGGCTTTATTTCCCCTCCGAAGAAAGGCGTACGAAGGATAAAAATCCACGGCTTCGATCGGGTTTGAACCCACGAGCTGGGGTACGGTCCGGTACGCTAACCGTCACACCATCGCCGCCGCAATATTTTGGGAAAACACATCTTTAGCTCCCAGACTATTAGATTGAAAAAAATAATTGTTCAAATAATAAACAAATCTCACCCACGTGATTCTTGTAAGTCTCTCTTAATTAATCTAGGTATCTTACCATTACTTTGTCTCTTGATATCTTGATATATGGATCAGTGGTTTTTTGTCAAAAACGCCTTAAGGGCGGGAATATATTTTCAGCGAACGCGGTTGACTATAAGTACAATACTCGACGAAGTAAACATATTCATCATGGTACTGTATCAACAGCTCACTACAAAAAATTCACATACAATACCTGTACATTATTTTACAACACATTGACAGATGACATTAAACGATTAAATTCTATACAAAAGTTTACGTCCCATGTAAATTGTTTTCTGCTGCACAACTGTTTCTATACAATTAGAGACTATACCGAACATCCAAAAGGAAAGTAATATTAATTTTAACATTGACATTGAATGTATTATTTGCCATTTGAATTGTATAATTCTAAAGAACCTGTAACAAGTATTGTAGTTCAGCTTCTTGGTCAATGACCCCATCTCGATCAGGTTCTCCTCCAGTTTCCCTGATTCTTGAGCAAATGCTGAGATGATCCCTCCTTTTTCTTCTTGACATATATGAAACTTCAAATTAACTTCCCCCAAAGCACGTCACACACAGTTTTGAAACGTTTTTGACGTAAACAAATAAATTGTGAGTGTAAGAAAAGATTACTGTTCTTCAAATAAAGGCTCTGTGCAAACCATGTTGCGGGTACAGCTTGTAGTATAATAAATAACATTCTGAGGGAGAATGATACCTACGTGTACTTTAATAAAAATTATATTACAATTATTAAAGACCTATAAAATGGACTCAGCAGAAATGGTGATCCCCCCTAATAATGTTTCACGTGCAAACCCCCAGGAAAATATATGACTGGTCCTTGGTGGGTATAATTGCAAGTTCGCATTGTTTATAAAAAGATCAATTCACCACGAAAAACGACCGATAAAATATATAACAGACTTCTGAAAATATTGATTCATTAATTTCTGCCATTGAGATCCATCTCAACTCTGTCATCTCTTTTTGTTTGACCCTAGCACATCGACTACCAGATTAACAAAAAAGGTTGTTTTTGCATTTGATAAAAGAATGAAAGAACTGTCTAGAAATGAGGTCTCAAAAGATAGAATTTTACGGAGATGTGACAAATTGTACTTTGACTTTAAAGATATAAAGGAATTGTGAAAAAAATCTTTATTCATTCCAAATGTAACCCGCAGCACTCAGTCAGCTACATTGTAATCTATATGAAGAATCTATATGATGAATCTATTCTTGGACATTCCATTGAATTTTTACTGGCTCGGTACTTATCGAACACAACCAATGACATCTATATTTCAACCCTTGGTGATAGTGGCCATCTTTGTGACGTCGCGCTTAGAAGGCTTAGCTTATCTTACTGAGTACACCGTGATTTGCGCAGACTGACGAGGTTTATTTGCATAATTATTAATTCAAAATTAGCTCTCGCAGGAGCAACTAGAAATACAATTAATAGTTGCTTGATTTCTACCAATATTGCTTTTAGAGTGTGTAGTGAAAAAATTCATTTAACTTTGTCTACAAGTGCAGTGTACCTAATTGTGGAGCGATGTGAGTATACGGTGAAGACGTGTCTTCTTAGTTTTGGTTTGCCTGTACCAGTTTTGATTTGTACATGTACCAGTATTTTCATTATCAGAAGTGATTCGGTGAAGCTTTCAAGTCAGCGTGTTCAGTTAGGTAGTTTTCTCAAGTGTAAAACGCTTTTTTAATATTTTTGTGACTAGTTTGTGAAGTTGTCAAAGAATATTGAATAATTACTTCAAATATTTGTTTTTTTATTTTTGATATTGTGTTAGTACATTGAAACTTACCTTTATACATTTTTAAACAAATAAATACGTTTCGTTAATAACTTTCCCTCGTACGTAGAATGAAAATAGAAGGAGAGGGAAGAGGATGGAGCACAATTTCTCGCACGGACACGCGGAGGCGGTATCGGGAAGTCTGTACATCAATGCCCAGCTGTAAACTCATATTGTAAATAATACAACGTTGCTGGTTCGCTAAGATATTCAATATGTAAACATCGTTTGAGCAACATTCCCAAGTACAGAAGTGAAGTCTGCGCCTACTGAATTGTTTTAAACAGTATTGTAACAAATAGCATTTATTACTCAAAATTTAAAACAAATTAAAAGTTATTTTGGGCGGCGATTCATGCAGCAGGCAAGAGTGTGGCAAATTCGAATAGCTAGCCGAGACCAAAGAAATAGAAAACGAATACGAGAAACTCTGTGCCATTTTGTAGCACCACTAGTTTTTTTTCATTACAGTAGTACAGTTAGAGTTTTGCAAAAGGTTGCTGAGAAAAACAGTAGTATACTTTGCAATATAATTAAAAGAACTTTACATGAGTCACATACTTAAGAAAGTCTGTATCACGTTATAGCACTGCTAGTTTAAAAAAAAGAAGGTATAAATTTGTTGTTTTGATAAAATATTGAAATATTTTAAACCCGTTTTAAAATAGAATATCTTAGAATGTCGCGAGACTGCATAATTAAACAAAACTCATGTCTCGTTAAAGAAGTATAATACTATCTAGTATTTCGCATCCTGTAAATTGAACGATTTGCAAGACATGGAAACGATATGGAAGACTGTGGTACGTTTTAACGCAAAACATTGTTTCTGAGAGCAGAGTGCAGGTATTTCATATGACGTGTCCTTCATTCTCCTCAAGGCTTATGAAGCTCACTGAAAGTAAACCACGGCGTTTTCCCGCAGAGTTCCCACAAGTGTATGGGAAGGGGAACAATACCTTGCGGCCCGCCCTCGCCCTTGTCCGCAACCACAGGGAGTCTTCGCTGACATATGACAATGGATGAGTTAATAATTTGCCCAGCTGAGAGTCATAATGTTGATAGTGTTTGGTGTTTGCAGGGAAATGAATGTTCCTGTTATATTTGAAAATGGTTTGATTCATTACTGATTTCAGTGTCAACGAATGGGTAGCGTTTCTGTGCGCCGGAAAAAATTGAGATATAGTGAAATACGCCTACATTCTATCCTCCTCGGGGAAGGAGGTACACCAATAATGTTTTGAGAAATTTCGTCTAATTTTGTAAATATAATTAAAAATGTATATTTATTAATTTTGTAAGGTAATTTATGTTTAATTTACGAATTAAAATGTACATGTCATTGAAATAACGTAATAAAATACTTAATCCCTATCTCTACAGTTCGAAATTGACCACGAGTTCAACAATAATCTTTATCCGCGCCACATTGAATTGAATTGAATTAAATTTGCCTTATTTTACGTGGCGAGACATCATCATGAGATTGACCATTTAATAAACATTTTACAAACAGTATTATCGATAATTTTGTAATCTCTTACAATATACAGATGAGTTACTTAAAAATATATTTGTTATCTCGAACCTTAATTGTCTCGAAAACAGATATTCTGCAAATATGTTTATAGCAAGAGACGGATAAATGGAGAGATTTTTATGATGATGGTTTCTGACGGAGACAAACTTTGCGAGAGGCTCAGGACATTCTTAAGCATGCGCTCGTGCACTTCTTTGACAGTAATATTGCAACCGTAAAAATGTCTCAGTAAAGTACCCCTCAAAATGAAAATATCCTTTTCAAGCTCAGAGGGCTACCAGTTCGTTAAATCGATCGCGGAATAACGAGTGTGGAGAAAATCGGCTGAAAGATGTAGGTGATTACAGACGGACGTTTTGCCGTCAATCGAGTTTTTGCCATCAAGGACCCACAAATCGTGGATTTTAACTACCCAAATTGTTAGAAGTAATATACTACGTAAAGGAACAAGGTTTGTCGACTTTTTCTTTACCAGTGTCTGGAAATAAAAGTTGTTTTGCCGAAAATTCACCGTTGTCTGGTGCACGAATACAATATTTTCTCTTATTATTAAGTAAATGCGAGAAAGTAAAATACTCTTATTGCGGAGCTCTGGTAACAAAAATGTGGTTAAATTGTATTCCTATTTGTAGTAAATAACATCCTCTAACAAGACAGACGGAACCAAACTTTTATTGAGATCCCAGCTGCTATGATGCCCGATGACGTAACTACTGGAACTTAACAAGGCTGCACTAGATGCCAGGCCTAACTGGAATAGGAACCTGGAGTACTTCTTAAACGAATGTAGATCAAGAGCTCGTTGAAGTGGGAAATTAAGTCAAAAGAAATATTCAATCCCAAGACAAATTGAATGAGATCTATGCCAAGTTAGTGGAGATTTTGGGTGGCTCCTCTGGAATCACCACCAGTCCTAAAAGGTCCCGTAGATACGATGGAGGCAAACACACTATGTAGCGCTACTCTTATGCTAGAGAGCGGGACCTTTCCAAGGATGAAAAGTGCATTTTTTTTCGTCGGCTTTCTACACCTGAAATATTGAAGATAATGTTTCTTATTTAATAATTTTTTTAAAGGAAGATTTTGAAATAAGATAAATTTTTAGAAAATATAAGTTGTTTTTGCTAATTTGTGTGTGAAATATAGGAATTTTTGAAACAATTATTTTCTAAAAAAACGCTCGCTCCTAATTTTTTATTCCCTTTTTTTCGTATGTATCAAAGACAGTAACTAATGTTTGGCTAGTCTCATTTCCGGAGACCTTTCTTATTTTCGAAAATTGTAAATTTAAAAATAATGCGAGAAAATGTGTTGTAACATCACTAGTTTTATTTGCAACTTATCATGGTCCTCTCTTTAACTTTCTCTAAGATACGATAGGAAGAGCAAGTGGATGATTTTGTTGGACGTCTACAATGACATCTTACGAAATGTCATGTACTCAAAAGAAGTTTTTTTTTTAAAATAACTGAATGCTTAATTCTTCTGGTACCAATTGAATATTCACAGCGAAGTAAGAAAATTAACCGATTACAAGCAAAAAGGGACCACACCCAACTATTCTGTGCTTGTCAAGAAAGTGACGGGTCGGCAGATGGGTTGTTTATATACAAATACACCTTTATGCTGTTAACAGAATGACATTTGCTCAACACGATTACCTTCACTAATTATAAGAAACGTACAAATCCGCACATTGTGCTGCTAATACTTTTAAACATGATTGCTTACACGATTGATAAGTAACGTACTACTACGCTTTTTGTGCTGTTAATAAAATTCCAAGTGCGATTAATAGAATAGCACTTGTTAAACATGTTAGTTACACTTTTGCTAAGTAAGGTACAGCTACAGCCATTTGTGCGGGTAATATAATGCTGCTTGTTAAACATGATTACTTTCTCTGTTGCTTAATAACCTATTCCTTTGTGCTGTTAATTGAATAACACTTGCTAAACCAATTATCAGTCTAATTGAAAAATACGGAAAATGAATCTACACCCCATGAGCTTTAAGGGGCTCAGTTATGAATGTGGCGTTGGTCTTATGAACATATTTTAATACTTTTCGTAAGATGACCTTCATATAAGAAGAAAATATGTAAATAAGAAATACGTTTGCTTTGCATTTGAATATACGTCACCCTTAGGTAATAGATTAGGTAAAATCATCTTTTGTTTAATTGTTTTAAAGGAACGACGGCCCTGCAAATACTTAAGGTTGGCTATTAAGTGTGGCTTTTCATTCGTAATTTGGTTTTGTCATGTCGGTATCACCGTTCACTCTTCGAGGGGGTGCTCGCCGCGGGGGCGGGCGGGGGCGCGCGAGGACGACGATCGGAGGCCGAGGCCGTCGCCCACGCGGCTATCGCCTCCTTCATCTGCCTCGCGCGCGGGGGCGGAAGGAACGGCTCGTTGCGCGGCCGAGGACCGCGAGCGCCGCGCGACAACGACCGCGCCACGGTCAGCAGCAGAGAGCAGAGACCCCTGCGCCGGCGCGTTCCGAGAAGTCACGGAGCTTCCCAGCCCCGCGCGGGGGGCCGGTTACAGCTCGGATTTCTTAGGACGCAGGTGGTGGCGCGCGGTCACGTGGTAAGCAGCAGTATTCGCACGTGGTTTTTTGCCAAGGGGCGAGAGTACTAAACAAAAGAATACACCGCCCTGGGAACGGACGAGGCAATGACTGGAATGAGACCAAGGGGTCCGATGGTTCGAGTTCCAACGGTGGCAGAATTTTTGACACAGGCTGCTATTTAGCCAGGCTCCTCTTGCGAGTTCAGCCGCTGTCTGAAGCAGAATTCTAGCGATCGGCTGCTTGCTCTAATCCGTTATTTTCCGTGCTTTGCCCTATTAATGTTAGGCGAATGCCGGAACCGTATCCTAACAGATGGACGAAGGACCGCTTGCAATCTTTCCCTCCTCTTCTTTATCTCTTCCTCTCCCCTTACACACTACACACACACACACACACACACACACACACACACACTTACATGACAACATATGACGGGAGATCAAAAAGGAGCTTAAAGCTTACAGCTTGTCCCGGCTGAGGCAATACCTCTCTGGGGAGATATAACTGGAAGAGAATGTAACCGCACTGGATCTCGCCATCTGGCGGCGAGGGAACATCACCAACGGGGGTAAAACCACTTATTACACTAATGGCGCCATTGACCACAGCAGTTGACGTACTCGGAAACAGCATTCAATACACAGGGCGTCAGTTCGAATCCCATCATTTGCGTGGATGTTCTTCATGTTTTCGTGGCGTGTTGTCGTTTTTAAAGCTCCATGAATTTCATCTTCAACTGTTAATCATTCATTATCAACCTTACCCCTGGTAGTTACAAGGATCTATGTGTCATCTCAGCAAATAAAGAAATATCAAAAGGCTGGCTTAAGCCTACGATTTGCAAGAATCATGACCGACCATAAGCACCACTGATTGGTGAAAGACAACGGACAAGTGGCCCGCAATGACTGTTCACTAGTTTCCCCCAAGGGCGCAAGAGTATGAGAAATAGATGAGCCTAATATCTGTAGAGTTGAGGAAAGAGGTTGGAAGAAATATATTGATGGTAATGGCCACGTTCGTGAAGAAAAGCTATATAAAATAAGATAATAATAAAAAATACTATAAAACCTTCCGCTATTCTTTATTGTGATTCTAGGACTTGCGTGAAAGTGTCCATGCTGGGGATGAATTAATGTATGAATGAATGTTATAAATAATGAGTCTGTAAGAGGAGAGGAAGGAAAGATCGCATAGACGATAATTGAAAAATGGTGAAAGGATAAGATATAACCCAATAACCTCGAGGGAATCTTTCGCGAACTCTCTTTAGTCACCACAAATCCCAGATAAAGTGAACGGCATTTGAACTTTTGTTTCCGGAGTTAAAATATAATGTTCTGCCGTGGCATTTGAATCGCTCAAAACAGAAATTCTTCAAACATGTTGCATTTTTGTTTTTGATATCAGAATCGGTATGTGCTGATCAAATCACAGAATCGATATCAGGACTACAGAACCGTTAAAAAACTCAACATATTTTATAGTCAAATAGTAAAGTATTGCCTGTAAGAAAAAGTAGTATTCTGGCAGATACTTGTTATTTTGAAGAAAAGTTATCTTAAATAATCAATGGTAATATTTTCATATTATTATACAACTTTGCAAAAGAATAGTAAAATGAAGTACAGTTTGTATTTAAGTGGCCATAAAAATAGAAATACCATTTATACACATTATACCTAATTTTATTACTTGTAATAAGCAATATAAATATGTAAACTTCTGGTACATTTACTTTATTTACATTTCCAATAGAAAATATATGTCCCATCGTCTCTTTAGAATTGTGATGAAAATATTATGCCGATGATTGTGAAGATATTGTGATTTACAACGGCATAGGTCATTGTAAGTCACCATATTTATCATGCATATGCCTAAATGAAAAAAAGGCAAAGAGAGTACAAGTAGTAATATAAATTCAAACGTAATCTACGAGTAATTTCTGAAGAATTCTATGTAGAATATTTTAGAGAATTCTTTACTTATATTTATTGTAAAGTACAGAGAATGTTAAATTTCACAACAATTTGAACATACGTTTTACACTTACAAAACATCTTCTACACCCTAAAATAAATTACGATTAAAGTGTTCCTTTGAATTAAAGGGTACATTTGAAATGAAATGCACCCTTTAATTTTGTGCAAAGTGAAGCATAATGAGCATTTCGAAGGTATATTTACATTCATAAATAGGTTATTCTGTATTTTGCATCTTATTCAATTGAACGCGAGAAATGTAGAAAACAATAAATTAACGAAACAATTTTTAAATTTGTCTTTAGGTTCTCAGGTTACGAAAAGGTCTTACAATGGTCTCCATCAATCGATAAAGAAATTAGAAAATAAAATTTAATTCACGTGTTTCTTCATTTCTCTGAATTGTATGATAAGGTTTTTGTATTAATATGGCTGCTAGTCTGTGGTCGACATTGGTATCAGTAACCGTGGCGATTAGTGAGGGCGAGTATGACGTGACAAAAAGAAAGTTACATATTGATGAGTGGTTTTTTTTTTTTTTGTTTTTGTTTTTTGTGGCGGAGCGGAGTGAGGGGAGGTGAACTTTTAGGTAGTGGGGGCAACAAGGCTCCAGGCCAGATAAAGAAATATTAGGAAGAGCTCTACACAGTCCCCATTTTCTATCTTCGTTTGACATCGATTATTTGCGATCTTGATCTGACAAATATTAGAATGCGAAAATAGCTAAACACGTTTAAAATGTATCTTTTGTTCCGTTCATAATAAGCTAACTGTTTTATATGATTGTAAGGCGCCATAGACACAAACTCTTGTAAATATGGTACTATTGCAAAAATAATCACCCTCGTAGGTGGTAATTAATAGATATGAAGCAAAAATGAAAAGTTTTCAGTCGCATATGCAGTTTGCAACACACATTACCATCATATTCGATTCTTAAAACCGATTTTCGGGTCTTCATAGGGACACGGGTTAGGTTTCTTTGGACGAAATGAACAAAATAAAACTTTCTTGGGTCTTTTCTTATATTTTTTGACGATAAAATATTTTGGGTATCTCCACTCTGAAAAATGGCTAGTGAAAAACTTTTAAAATACTATGTAAAAGTATATTGGTATAAAGCTCATTTAAATCTCACTGTTCTTTTTTTACATATGTTAAAAAAGTTTGCAATAGCAGAATGTTTACTCAGAAATAGTACCGGGCCTTTAAAGTTGTAATGCACAGTCCTGGGCTGGCAGTTCGAAGTTGGATTCAATGAAGATACTTTTACTTTTATAAAAGTTATTTGCAAAGTAGAGAATGCTCTTATGAGACAAACAAGACAATAATATACATTATTGATATCATTCTGGTAATATAATGTTGTAAAAGATACGCGTGATTTAAGCAATTACGATTTTGATTTGAACTTGGCGCGATGACAGTATAAGACTTAGAATAATTTGTTTATAAAAGTGCGTTTGAAATTATACTCTTAACGAGCTGTAAATACTGTGCCAGTTTTCAATTAAAAACAAACATTTATTACAAACTTTTACGTTATTTCTCTGCCCATCCTAACAATACTTATCAAAGGGTACTTAACAATACTTATCCCATAGTGTATCTAAAAACATGCCATGAATTTACTTTAAGAACCTGAATTACCCTATGAACCAGAATAATTGTTTCAAACTTCAAGAATGTGTGAAAAAGTTCAAGATAAATTTTTCCAATAAGCATACACTGGAGAGTTTCATATAATGAAGTCCATGTCCCTGATTAGTGGGCAATCCACAGTGTTTGGCTGTTTGGCGGGTGACGAAACCCTTTGGAGTTTGAACGTGACCAGCGCATGTGGATTGCCAATCAGGCGCAAATGCCACGTGCAATTACGTTATATGAAATTTCCAATCACTTTTGTATGAGCAGAAAGTGAATATCTTGACATTATATCTATAACATTTATTTTGAGGAGGCTGTAAACTGTTATAAAATTGCCACAAAATTAACACAAAATTATAACGTTTTTTGATCCCTAGAGCAAGTGCTCTAGAAGTTTGTAACACTTAGTCTAAGACTTTCTATGTGTTTAACCTGTCAACGAGTTGAAAAAAACCCAAAGACCAAAAAGTCCCAAAGCGTCTTTTGATCAGGAGGTCGAGGTCGGAAGGAAGGAATACGAGAGGAAATTGGGGAACAATATAGCAATTCTTTTACCAAGAAATGTTTAATAGGACCCTTTGTGTTACTTAGTAACAAAGGAATATCTTTTAAATTAGGTAACGAACGTGGAAGCGTAGTTGTATCAATATTAAAATGATTCCGATTAAAATGAGTATGGAGTTTGACATGAACGTGTTAGCGTTTTCTCTGAAAATGCCATGACATTTCACATTTTCACAATCCAATCACAAAATCACGTCAGCCGGTGTAATCATCTCTCTTATTTCACTGAACACCTGACGGTGAACGGAGTGCAATTATTTGGCGGAAGGAAAAGCTTCCAGTTATGTACCTTTAAAAACTCTTCAGCCATGCATTTGTCAGAATCGCGACAAACTGGAACAAAAAAATTATTAAATAATTTTAAAAATATTTTATTTGAATAAGATTTTAAGCTCTGTTTTAATATTTTGGAAATCTCTGAAATTGAATATTATGAACTTCAAAACGGCGAACTTTATTTTATTTTATAAAATTTGATTTTGAAGGGTTTAATTAAATTTTTTCTAGGATTGCAAAATTTTGATTATTTAAAAAATGTAATATACATAATAGCGCATCCAATGTAGCGGATAGAAGTGAGAACTCTGGACCAGTTTGTCGCGATTCTGATAAATGCATGGCTGAAGAGTTTTTAAAGGTACATAACTGGTAGCTTTTCCATCCGCCAAATAAAAATCACAGCACATTTCGTCAGAAAATTGTCGACTGAAAACCCTGAGAAGGAGAAGAAACAGAAGAGAAGGAGTAGAAGCAACGGAGATAAATAAGAGAATGAGAAAGCTAAGAGGACAAAAAGGCAAGGATGAGTATGGTTAGAAGGATGAAAAAGAATGGAACTAAGAGGACAGAGAAGGAAGAGGCTAAAGAGGTCGAAGAGTAAGGACGCTAAGAAAAAGATGGCTAAGAGGGGGAAAATATAATAAGCTTTAAAATTAGTGTTCGGAGAGGCGAAAGCCCGTGGCAGCTCATTGCAATCTATGAAAGCAGCCGTCGCGCCTAGAAGAAGCTGTAGTAGGGACGGAGGGCGCGGTAGATGGGTCGCAGGTAGCGCTGCGGGCGGCTGCCCAGGAGCCCCGACACAGCGCCGCCGCCCGCCTGCGACACGGCGCCCACCAGCCCCACCACGCTCGACAGGATCTCCTGGCCCTCGCCCAGCAGCCCGCCACCGCTGCTTACGGGCGGGAACGTCGCCGGCCCGCCCCCGCCAGGGCTCACGGGCGGAAAGCCGCCTCCGCCGCCACCGCCGCCCTACAAATACAAATCACAAACACACATGAGGAGCAAATATTCAAAACATGGCACGTCATTTCCCTCTTTTCCAATATAAATGAAAAATATAGCACAAATTTTACATTTTACGTCTTTAACTGAACAAATGCATAACTACTTAATGTATTGTAAGGCATCTCACATTTTCTTTTTGTGAATAAAATTCTCGGTAAAAGCAACAGAAGAACTCAATGTTTGCCAAATGGGCCTGTCATCTTTTCATTATTTGCTCCTCAAATCAAAGCAATGTTTTAACCAGCCACCTCCTTTGAGTGTGGAGCCTTACTCCACTTCTTGAACTCCACTTTTTGAAGACCACATGCAGAGTTCTTTTGTTTATACTTTAAATATAATAATATTGGACAATATTTCAAAAGTTCTATACACTGAAAAGAGACGTCTATGTACGTATCATGAACGGTTGTGGGTCGTGTCTAGGTGAACCAGTTCGGAACCTTTCATTTCCACCTCAACGTTGTGCAAAACCTCTTTCTCCACTACATCCCCTGTTGGTCTCGAAATTGCTGCCTATTGCTGTACACAAAGCTGAGCAAAACGTCTCTTATGTCGAAAATTCATCACCGATGAACCTTAGGGACCTCGCACGGGGAGAGGTGGTTCATGTCATCAACTGATGTCACTGCCGATCTCCTGACCGGGAAGTCATAGGTTCGATTCTCTATGGTAGCAGGATTTTCGACCCTAGCTTGTCAGCTAGGTCGAATTCAGTTGCTGTCTGGAGGAGGATTCTAATGTCCGGCTGCTCTGATCGGCAATTATTCGTGGTTTCTATGATAACCTCCAGATGAATGCCGGGGCAGTACCCTAACAAAAGGGCCACGGACCGCGCGGGATTTTTCCTTCCTCTTCCTTGTCCTATCCTCACCCCTTTGCTTACACACACTTACTCTAACATGCACTACACTACCACACATGCCGGGAGACCGGTTCTAGAACTTAGAGCTTGTCCGGCGGGGGATACCTGGTTAGTGAATACCCCGCTAACAGACGTTAGGTCGGCGCCGGATCTCGCCATCCAGCGGGGGAAGTCCGTCTCCACCTCCCCAGGGAAAACATGCACTGTACTTATAGGACTGATTACCTTAGCAATTGACGCGCTAATCACTAATAATTAATCAATCAACCTAAGACCTGCCACGTAGAGACAGTGCAGTAGTAAGTTGTTGCCAGTTTCTTAGTTCAGGTGGTGATGGGCAATGCGGACCTGCGGGCAGAGGCCAGAAGCGGGCGGCGTGTGCTGCGGCTGCTGCTGGCCCAGCCCCAGCGCCAGCAGGTCGAAGGTGCGCCCGTGCGCCTGTCCGCCGCCGCTGCCCACGCCCTGCAGCACGGCGCACAGCAGCTGCTGCTTCTTCCTCTTCTTGAGGCGGATGAGGCCGTGCGTGCGGCCCTCGGCGTCGGCGCCGGCGCCGGCGTCTCGCTGCGCACTCGCTGCGTCGTCCGGGAAGAAGGGCGCGCCCAGCGCCGCCGGCAGCGCCAGCGCCAACGCCATCAGCAGTAGCAGCGACACCGACGGACGCAGCTGCAAACACAGCAACGCTCACATTAACATTAAAGTGGACATAAAAAATTTACAATAGTTATTTTTGCACCAAGGGCGTTATAAGGGTTCTTGTGATTGAGTTGCGACAAAAAGCCTCAGGCCTTTTTCTCGCCAGAGATCATTTGAAATAGTTAACGCATACATGATTTTATTTTTTACCTTATTTCATTGTTTCAAATTTACTTATTTACTAATTAACTTGATGTCAATTTGATTCGGTTTTGTGTTTTCATATTTCCCTCCCATAATTCCCTCCACAAGAGAACAACTTCTTTCAACTGTTTTCATATTTTCCTCGTAACCAAGAATTCTTTCGATCCAGGTAAGTTATGCTGTGTACATCGAAAACCGTATTGAAGGCAATAACAAGCAGTAACGTGTCAATAAAAAACAAAATTAATTTTCTTTGTTTTAACCGAGTCGTAGTCTCTGATTTATGTTCTTTGATATACCCACACACATTCGCATGCTTCTCACCGAAAAGTGAACTTGTTGTGAAAAGTTTTGTGGAAAGGACCTTTGTGATCTTGAAATTTGTTGTCAGGTTTTTCGGTCCATTTCCACGGCTGATTTTTTCGAAGCAGTGGTAGAAATTTCGTAATTGCCATTGAATAACGAACCTACTATAATAATTGACACACACAATAAAACTCGTTAATTGTTTCCTATTTTTGGTGGATTTATGTTGTCAATCTCCTTAATCTTGTCGGACTTCATCTGCAATCCTTGAGTGGTTAATTGATACCCCAAAAATTCCACTTGTTTCTTGCAAAAGCTTGACTTTTCTAGGTTTAACTGCAGGTTAAAGTTAGTAATAGTTTAAATAAATCTCTGAAATTATTAGTAAACATTTCAAATGTTGAAGCAAATAAGACTATCATCTATATATACTAAATAAGATTCATTTAGTTGCTTATTTACAATGTTGTCTAAGTACTGTATCAATGCAGGCGCAGCATCTTTAAGACCAAGTGAGACCCTAAGGTAAATATATCCCACGATATATAAATCTGGTATATTTTTGTGAACTACTAGCGATGGGAATCTGCCAGTATGATGCCGTGAAATCTGTGCTCATTTTCCACTTAACATTCTTCATTTTAGCCAACATCTCCTCTAATTTGGAAGTCCGGTCTCGGTAAGCGATAGTTTTGGCATTTAATTTTCTCGCATGAAGACAGAGACGCAATTTTCCACTTCTTTCTTCTCGACGATAGGATTCAAATAAGGATAGGATTCAAATAAGGATCCTTCTCAATAGCCTTGTCATCTAACATTGAATAAGTTGGTTGACTACTTTTTTCGAATACTTTCTTATATTTTATTCTTTCAACTCCTTTTGTTGTCTAGTTAAATTTTCATTGTGATCAATGGAGTTTTTAATAAATGTACTGTAATGGGACGGTCGCACGTGCCAGGTTGCGACGCGTATTTAAACATTTTATTTTCTATAACGTTGAAGAGCACCAAAGCAAGAGCTCCAAGAAAATGACAATTTCCTCTACCTGCGCGCATGAAGTACGCGTCGGGGGCCGCAGAGGTCAGAAGGTCTATTGTTTGCAACAGTCTAGGAAATACGCATGCAGTCACTCTCAGCGCGGCAATTCACCTCTGTCATTTCCAAGAACTCTGGTTACGCCAAGATTTCAACCGAACTTTGCAAATCAAACGGTCACCGATGAAACTGCGATTGGGCAGAAAAAAACTGCGTCTGCCATTCGAAGTGGGGGAGGGCCACGTGAACCCGCGAACTAAGGGAGGTCGCCTCAGCTCACCAGATCTGTCTTTTTGATGAAAGACGCGAGAGCGAGCAGTTCATTCTGATGTAGGAGTCGAGAGCGAGAGGTTCGTATGCTGATTAAGAAGGCAAGAGCGAGCAGTTCACTTACTGATGGAGGAGGCGAGAGGCAGGAAAGTTTCTTTTGTCACTAGGGGGCGCCGCTGAACGCGCTGCCGCTCGCCGCCTAACGCCGCGCACCACAAGACGCCACGCCGCAGCCGCGCCGCCGTCGCCCGAATGCATCGCTACAACGTCGCGGACTGCTCCGGTGTCGCTCGGGCCAGGGCGAATAACGAGCAATAGCTGCAACGAGTAGACTTGACGGGAAATGACTGTATGAGCGTCCGAACTCGATCCCAGGGCGGGCCGAGGCGCAACCATTGTGCCGTGCGCCACGCCGCCGACGCCCGGATCAAGCGTTTCTAACATCCGAGACGCCATCACGCCACCCGCCATCCTGACCACCTTGCGATGGGGCGAGGAGGAGACAACCCAGCCGAGGATCTGCCGCGGGAAGCAAGGGCCACGCTGCCTCCTGACCGCACTGCATCAGATGGCCGGGGGAAAGGACCGCTGCTTACGTCACCGGGGTCATGGACGTCGTCCTGTCTAAAAGGGCGAGCATCGGCCTGAATGAGCCGTACGTAAGCTAAGTGAGGATAAGTTAGTTTTAAGAAAGGCTTTATAACGAGAAACCTCACCTCGATTGGAATGGATATTAAATCCACTTAAAAAACAGCCATACGTTTTAATGCATTTGTGCACGAGAAAAGCCCTATCACGCATGTATCCTAGAAGTGTCAACAGACTGAGCAGCCGGGGCAACGCTGGATCGGGTAACCAGGAAGTCAGGTGAGTCGGGCCACCCGCGCCGGGTGATTACAGTAGGAAGGTTGTTTGTATCTATGCAGTGCACATGGTAATCAATACTTTGATCATCATCTGAGTGACAATTCAAAATGTCGTTCAGCGGTAGCTTAAGAATATTTCGAGCTTTATCAATGATCACTTCATATTCATGTAAAAAGTCGACTCTTATGATCAGCCGATTCAAGATCAGCCGATCAGTACAATAACTCTTTCGCCACTATGCATACATTATCGTAAACCTGGCGCCCAATAGTCAATTGCAATAGGACTTGGCTGTATATGGGCCGCTATTTCTTTTTATTCGCTACCACAATAAACGATTTCGGCAGAGGGAATTGGGGTATTGCCTATGTTATCTCGGTGAGTTCATTCAATAAACTTTCTACAATGATTGTACAGGTGCAACCTGTGTCGATTAATGCAACGTTGCTTTTCCCCTCACATGTAACCTTATCATAGGACATTTGAACCTAGTGGCATTCTTGCTAGCGAACGAAGTTTCTTTTGCCTCCATACGGGCATGTAGAAATGACATGAACTGTATAGCCACCTCTATTTTATTAACTGGTTGGTTTATTCCGGGGTGACCATTCGAGACAAAGCGTGTTAGTTTAACTCCGTAATGAGGGGTCTCGAATCTAGAGATGTTGGTCGAAGTTGATGGTCTCTGATCGAATTTACCTTTCAGCGAGTTTATTATTGATGAATTGTAAGTCATGGTTGTGTTCTCTTGTTCACAAGATTTAAGAAGTTTTTGGTAGCGTGGAGCAATCTTCATTATCTCTCCTATAATCTAATCTTTCCCCTTTTGCTTATTACTGCCTTCTAAATTTCCTGCCTTAGAAGTAACCAAAACAGCTGTCGAAGCCAGAGACGATTTCAGCTAGTTGAATTTCTTGGTCATTTCATATGTCGCGTCATATAATCCTAGTTGACAGACTAATTTTTCCGTAGTCATGGGTAATTGACTTTTCAGTATATTTTGAATGCCCGTTGGGAAATGTCTAATCAATAGGTATACTGTTTCATTATCTGGTATTGGAGGTGAGCATAATTTCAGACCTGCTAACGTTTCAGTAGAATAATCTTTTATTGTTATCGTCTCCCTTTTCCAAGAACTATGCACGAGACAGAGCTCGTATTTGAGTCTCGTGATTCCAGTAACGATTGAATTTTTTCTCTTAAACTCTTCCATAGTGGCTGGTAAGGGGTCGAAGGTATCTGCCCATGCCTTTGCACATGAAAGTATCATCTGGTAAACGATTCCAACTTTCTTGGTTTTCGGAAAATTATAAAGCATAGAGAAATTTTCTATGGCTTTTATAAAACTACGAGGGTTTTCATTGGCCTGGGCGGTAAAAGTTAATTCTGGAGGAATAGCTACAGTAGTTGGATGTGCTGCCATAGGAATAGAATGCAAGTTATCTATTCTTTCTTGTGTCAGCCACTTTACCTTCCATTTACTCTTTCCTTAAATTTAGTTCTGGGATTTTCTGATCATTTCCCTCTATTTGAGATTTTAAATCAGTAATATCATAACTTCTACTTGAGAATTTGATAGTCTTTGGATAACTTTATTTTGTTCTTCCAAAGCTTTGTCTACTTTATTCTCAACCTGTGTTAATTTAGATTCCACCAATTCCTTTTTCTCAATATAGTTAGATGTCAATTGAAGAATTTGAATATTAAAATCTTCATTAAGCTCCGCCATACGTTGAATTGAAGCATCAGTAAATTGCCGTTCTAACGTTTGAGTTCTTTCGGTTAAATCTTTAGAAAGTAGTAACAATTGATTATTTTGATCATTTAACCTATATATATATATATATATANNNATATATAGCCTGTGGAGGTGGTGCGGGGGCCGAGTCGGACACACGCGCAAGTTTAGCAAAACGTCGAACTATCGATCGATCGCCAAAAGGTTTTCAATGATGATGAAAACCGACAAAAACCAGTCATATTTAAAATATTTATGATACATAAATATCTCGTGTGCTGTGACTTGTTGAGATTGATGGGCCCCGGAGTGATGTTCCGGCTGCACTCACCCCCACCACCTCGTACTTCGTGGGGGTGAGGCGGAACTGCACCTCGCCTGCCTTACAGTTGTCTAGCGATTGTGACGTGTCAGGCGACGAAGGGATCCACGGCGTGTTTTTCGCAACTGCCGACAACGGAACAAGTGTTTCGATCCGCGAGACAAAAGCGCGGCGCAACGCGGGTCGCGTCGCGTCGTCCGCGCACGCGCGCTGCGCCTCAGTGCCGCTTCCGCCGGAGGACGCCCTGGCAGCTGCCACTCGTCGCTCCCCGCGGGGAAGGGGGGAGGAGGGACGGCCCTGGAGTTGGCCCATTGCCGCTGACTCGGCTCGACCCCCACCGGAAGGTTTGTTTTTCCATGTGTTCGTAATTTTCGATTTTTTCAAGTGTTGAATGAAAAGAAAGGGGTAGAGAGTTGGGCAAAAATATCAGAAAAGCACGAGATTGCAGCTGATGAGACCGACTCTCGACAGAGAGGGTCTAGGGTTCGAGTCCCGATGGAAGCTTTTCGACACTAGATCACAATCGTTGATTGAGTCGTTGCCTCAGAGAGAATTCTGCGGCTGGCTACGCTGATCTATCGTTTTCCGTGGATTCTCCCAACAACACCAGGCGAATGCCGGAGCAGTACCCTAACAATACGAGTCACAGTCCACGCGTTATTTCCGTGCTCTTCCTTGTCTTATCCTTACCTCTTAGTTATATGTACTTACACGCCCTACATTACCACACATGCCGGGAGACCGTCGGGAGCTTGGAGCTTGTCCCGGCTGGGGGAGGAGGGGGTGCCCGCTGAGAGAGGTACCATAAGAAATTGTTTCAGATAAAGCAATACAACACGGCATTCGGATTACAATACACACTTTCATACAAATAGTACATTTCATTTAGTTTAATATTAAATTATAACTTAATATTAAGTTACTGCCGTAGGTGAATGGCGATAGAAATTCGCTTCTGGCAGCTAGAAAGACGCGGCTGAACAGAACTCGGACATTAATACGTTCCGAGTGATTAATGAAACAGATCTACAACTCTCCAAATCCTTATTGTTCATGACACTATGCGTTTGCAGTCTATAAGAAAATATTTAAAATTTGTGTTACTTAAATCATCGGGACGTTGTGCTCGCCAACACAACCTCCTCCTTGTGCCAACGGCGACGAATAGATGGACTTCCACCTACTTCCACCTCCCCTGTGGGCCTGTGTGCAATTGCACAGAGACAACATTTTTTACCTTGTATTACTTAAAACAAGGTTATATTCATAGAAACATTTTTTCTGTCGTACGACCTTTTGACTGATTTGGGGCATTACGCCACTACTAACCAATTATGAATTAGTGAAATATGATTTGTATCATATTATTGGGCGCCTGGTTATCTCTAAATGCAGAAACTTTTTATGAATTTAGTTGAAATTAGCAGTATACCGAACCTATTTCTGCTCTTGTTATGTAAAACTTGTATATAGCAAAAAATGTGATGATAGTGACAAGTCTTTACTCCACCGGAAGTAGGTTATTGCTTTCCTCCGTTCTCCCGCATGAAGAGATAGGGGTGCCAACAAACTAAAATGATTCGATATTTATTAAAGTAGTCACTATTTCTGTCAAAATTATTCAACAAATAATAATTTTTTTCATTGTACCAAACAACATTTAAAGATCTAAAATAATGGAATAAATCGCACTGAGAAGTACATCGAAGAGCCAAAAAGACTGGTACAGCTATGCGTTGAAATAGAGATCTGGAACCAATCAGAATTCGGCGCTCCGATTAGCAACGACTATATAAGACAACCAGAGTCTGACACAGTTGTTAGTTCGGTTACTTCTGCTACAATGGCAGGTTATTACGATTTAAGTGAGTTTGAAGGTGGTGTTATAGGTGGCGCAAGTGAGATGGGCACAGCTCCGAGGACGCGATGAAATTTCGTTTTTCCCGTATGACCATTAATGAGTGTGCTATAAATATAGGGAATCCGATAAAACATCAAACCTCCGACGTCGCTGCCGCCGCAAAAATATCGTGCAAGGACGGGACTGACGACAACTGAGAAGAATCATTACACGTAACAGAAGTACAACACTCCGCATATTGCTGCAGATTTTAATGTTGCGTCATCAACAAGTGTCAGCGTGCGAACCATTCAACGATACATTATCGATATGGAGCTTCGGAGCAGAATGGCCGCTCGTATACCCTTGATGTCCGCACGACATCTTTACTCCTCGCCTGGCCCCGTCAACACCGACATTGGACTGTTGACGACTGGAAACACGTTGCCTGGTCTAACGAGTCTCCTTTCACATTGTTTCGAGCAGATGGACATGTACAAGAATGGCGACAACCTCATGACTTCATGGACCCTGCATGTCAACAGGGGACTGTTCAAACTGGTGGAGGCTTTGTGATGGTAGGGGGCGTGGACAGTTGGAGTGATATGGGACGTCCAGATCGTCTGACAGGTAACACGTACGTAAGCATCCAGTCTCACCTGCGCCCATTTAAGTCCATTGTGCATCCGGACGGACGTGGGCAATTCCAGGAGGGCAATGCCTCAACCCACACGTCCAGGAATACTCTTCTGAATTTAAAGACTTCTACTGGCTACCAAAATCCCTAGACAAGAACATTATTGAGCATATCTTGAATGTCTTGCAACGTGCTGTTCAGAAGATATCTCCCCCTCATATTCTTACGAATTTATGGACAGCCCTGCAGGATTAATGGTGTCAAATACCTCCAGCACTATTTCAGACATTAGTCGAGTCCATACCACGGACGGACTTATATTGCGGAACTTCTGAGTGCTTGCGGGGGCCCTATACGATATTAGGCAGCTGTACCCATTTTTTTGGCTCTTCACTATATAACTGTCAGATTAAAGGTAGAGATGTAAGCAGGTTTGAAAATTTTTTGATCTTTTGTAATTTTCAAAAGTTCTGGGATTGTAATGAAAATCGGATCTATAACTTATTTACAGAAACGGTATCCTCTATTTGAGCAATTTTTTCAAGAAAGAATTGCAGCAATGTTTTTGTAAAATGTAGAAAATCTAACACTAACTTCGCGTGAAATACTCTCTAAAATGAAAATACTCGTATCTTAATGATCCCCGGAACAGAATCATTCAAACATCCCAATTTGGAGGTCCTAAACTATAAATGAAGCAGTTCGGCCTGTCAAGATTCAAGTTTATAAGAATAAATAAATACGTTAAAACATAAAATGAATTTGTGTCGCAAAATGTACATCACGCGAGTGTCGTAAAAGGTACCGCTCGCTTAAGTGGATTAGGCACGGTTTCCGAAGGGTTAAGAATTAAGGGCCGAAAAGCATTAATATACCTTAATGACATGTATGCGAAGTAGTAGCCCCCAAAGAACCCTAAGCATGGATACTACGACAGAAAAGTCTAGATCGTATTGTTAAGGTAATTCCAATATTTTTCCTTGCTATACTATAGTATAGGAAGAATATTCGTCTTCTACAAACTGTAAGACAGGGAGAAAATGTAAAAATATGTAGTTATACAGGATTCGAATCGACAACCCTTCAAAGTAGCGCAATCACCCAACCTTTCGGGCTACGTGAGTAGCCTGCAAAAATCCACTTGTTCATTCCATCTCCATGTTTTTTTTTCACTGCTGTTGCAGTGCTTTATTATTGAATATATAAAGTTCATTGTATGGTGGTGAAATTTCCAGATCATCTGGTTTTCATAAAGCTTTTTTCTTCTAAATTAGTTCTATTGTTTTTCATGAATTTATTAAAAAGAAATGTGGAAATATCATTACTTGAACATAAAATCTCTGTGCTTAACCGAACTTCCCAGTGCGGCTCTTGAAACGCGATAACAGAAGCCACTCAACAAACAAAATAGAGATATTTAGTATTTAGAATCTACCAAAGGCTGGTCAGCCACTAACGTGGAAATTTAATACTGTACAGTAACACGCAAAGTACTTTTTTAATGTAAATCTGCTATTTTTACATTATCACATAATTTTCAGAATTCTTTGAACTCTCAATAAGTCTGCTGTAAATAAACACATAAGCGGGCTTACATTACACATTGTCTAGTCCCAAGCGCCTTATCTTTAAAAGCTTGGTGTCTCCGATTCAAAATAATTTACATTATATTTTCGCAGAATACTGACTGTTGTTGACATTTTCCTTTTGCTAATCCGTTGACATCCCTCCTTGCCTCAATTTTCGCAAGCCTTCGAATACCGGTAAGCGCAATGGCTGGCTGGCCCCTTTTTGTGCGCAGGACGCGCCGCGCGTTGCTCAACAGGCGACGCACTGACCCCGATCCTCCCACCGCCCTCCCACTCACGCCTCCTTTCGGACGGCGCCACCTCTCGTAAGTGGGCGACGTTGTTGGAAATGGCCAGACCCACCATATCCAACCCAACAGTTATTGCAATGCGAAAGGGTCCACATACGTCATCGCGCAATATTCGGGTACTATCACTATGGCGCGTCCGAGGTTAAGAATGAAGTACGGTCTCTTATGGCGACAGTGATGTCAAACGTGGCACTTTTCTGCTGAACTGTATGAATCGAAAGTTACGCGCTCGTGGGGACAACGAATCCCGCAATGGGGCGGAGCGCTAGTTTAGTGCTCAAGTACTTTATCTCGAACCTTTCCAATTTTCTGAAATCGTGTTTCCTTCCTTTCCTCAAATCTAAAGCTGTTCCTATGAGACTCCAATACCCAGGAACGTTTCTGTTAAGCTTATCACGTCCGTTCTCCTTATAAATACCATAAGAAATTCGGAAGAAGTATTAATTTTAAAACGCACCACTATTTCAATAAAATATCCAAACTTCAAGCCAACTACATGCAATTGCAAAAAGGCCAAGCTTCGCGTTTCCTTTTTAACAGTTGATAAGTACCAAGTTTCGATTACCGAACAAAATATTTAAAATTCCTTTCATAATAAAATAAGTCGGCCTCACGGGAACAAAGTGCTTTGATTCACGGGAAACCGAGCTGCCTCTCGCAAGATGAGCGGACAGTTATCTACCGGTAGGCATTGCGTACGAATTCCATTGTAAAATGTAATTATAGTTAAATAGTTATAACATTAATTACCATTCGTTTATTTCGACTGTTGATCACCTTTCCCCTCTTGCACTTTACGGCACGTGGATCGACATTCTAAATTAAGTTTGCAAAGTAAAAGGAAATTAAATTTTAAAAAGTAGTAAATTAATAAATTTATCACAAGTCAAAAAACCAAAATGAAGAAAAGGAAAATAAATAACATTAAACTCTAACGCGACTAAAACCATAAATGTAAAAAACAAAACACAACTATACACAGGCGAACAAACACATTTAAACAATCGGTGCGCGAACTTTCTGAGCACAGTATGATACGCCAATCGAAGCACATGGCACCGCAGCAGTCTGATCCAACAGCCGAACGCATCCCTTTCTTCAAACAACAATACATTCTAAAGATATTCACAAGTATTTGTGGTAAATACATAATGTATTCGAGATATTATTTCACTAATGTAATTGTTATGATGAAAAATGTTAATGACGGTTTAAAACAGTTTTGAAATTTCATCACTTCATTCTTAACCTCGGACGGGCTATAGTAATTTAAGGTATCACGAAATTAAGTTAATTGAGAACGGATATCTGAGAGATATGAACTATTTCGTTCTTTATTTCACAGAAAAAATGGAACTTGTTATTGGACCGCGAGTCACAAGCGAGCCGCTGTGCCGACCGGATATCTTTATCCGAAACTCCCCCCCTCCATCCGCCACTGAAGATGTCCTCCACAGCCGAAGGCGCAAGATTTTGAAAACTAATATTCGATAAACCGCGGTCAGGCAGCCCTGAAAACATAAATAATATTGCCACTGGTCATGAAAGTCTGCGTTCTATCATATATTGTGAAGTATGTTGCCGAGGTTCCAAATTAAGTTGCAGTTGATAAGGTATTCTAGCATTCAAGTACAGTAAAGAACACATAATTTAAATTTACTTATGAAGTGCTTAAAAGTGATGTGGTCCTTTTCCTGACGTTATCCAATTTCCTTGTCCTGACGTTTTCCATTTTCTTCTTGGGCTTTTATCCAGCCGACAGCAGATTACCCTCTACTTCTTGATGAGACGCATATTCGACTATACACTAGACTCCAACACAAGTCAGAAGAACGAGAGACCCCCCGCGACATCACATACATGATAGATTAGTGACAAACAACCATGCCCAAGGCGGGACTCGAAATCGTGTTCCTTCGAAATGAAGCGCTGAATTGGTAAATGCTTTTAGTCACCTCGACCGAGTTTCATTCATTTACTTTTACATTCTAGCATATTACTTTCCTGTACTTACAAAGAAGCCTTACAAGGCTGCAGCGAAAAGAGGATCTGCGAAAAACGGCAGTAGTTATATGTATATATAATACAATATGTTTATTATTATTAACATTATTATTATTATTATTATTATTATTATTATTATTATATTAATGGTATTAATTGATCAAGAAGAACACATAAACATGACCAGGAAGTTCACTAATTAGGAGGCCCTCAAACTGTTTTTTGTTTCGTCGTGAACAAAACCTCGCAGACTTTAATTGTGGGCTTAACCCCTCGTTTGTTCCGTCTAAGCGCCGCAGCAGTGGAGGGCAGTAGAGCGTCGCGCCGCGCCGCGCCGCCTGAGAGGCACGGCGCTGCCCCGTGGGCGTCGATTGTGCCACCGTCGCGTCGGTTTCCAGGTGGCGACGCAACGCACGAGTGAATCATTTGGCGACGCCTTCAATCAACTTTTCGATTTGTTATTTGAATGAAACATTGTTCACCCTTGTGGCGATATTTCTCATTGATTTACGCTTTTGCTGTATTTAATCAATAGAAGAATAATTATAGATCGCATCCCGCTCTGTAAGGTTTTTGACACGAACTCACATTTGCTCTGAATAAGCAAACTTCACTCTCGTCGCTGATTGTTTTCATCCATCGAAACCATCGAAACAAAAATACGAGTCCGGAGCTCGGACGAACGTAAAATAAAATATTTCGTTAAACGACTGAAGTCGTATTATAAGTGAAATAAAAAAGTTAGCAGTAAATTTGTAGATAGGCATTTATTTCACTACCAATTAAAATTGATGTTGCCAAGAACAAAACCAATAAACGATAGTTAAATGCAAGAAAGTGGTAGGAACAATCTACGTACAGTAATATAATTTCAAATTGAAACACATGAAATGTACTCGCATACCTTCCATTTGATCAATCGTAAGATTTAGTCTAATATTTACAAAAGAAACTTTATATATGTTATGAAAAGATATTTCAAGAGATCTTCCGTTCATACACCATAGAAAGATTGTCCTTTTATCATCCCCGGTGTTTTATCTTTGCTAAACAAGTTTTAACCGACGGACCAACGGAATTGACCCCTCAATCTGTGGAGGTGTCATGACTCTTTCTAAATCAAAGAGCCGCGATCCGTTTAGATCTTTTACTCACTGCCGAAGGTCTGGTACATGAAATTCGTATCTCGAAAGAATTTCTACAAACGCACCTGTACGTGTTAGACAAGTAATGTATGAAATCATATTAATACATCGCATGGCTTGGCTTCAGAAGAGTGGATGCAACGCTGTAACTTCGCAGCCTCAACATGACCGTCGTTAAAAGATGATTAAAGAACAGTAAAACCTCATCCTATACTGCGATTTTCTTTGTAAAATTTAATTTTCAAACATTTCAAACGCATAGTGCTAATTGCACACTTTAATGACGTAATTTTGGTGTATTATTTTGATTTTTCAAAAAATTCAGAAATGCAATTTTTTGAAAAATCTCTTACGCCGTTGATATGCATAGTTCCAGCAATTTGTAAACACTATTGAATTTGTGTTAATATGGAGTAACTGGCGTTTAAGCGCTACTGTAAATTCGAAATTTGAATCTTTCACAGAAAATTTCTCAGTCTTCGAAAAACTTCATTTAAAGCATATTAACTCACAAATACAATAGTGTTTACAAATTGCTGGAAATATGCATATCAACGGCGTAAGAGATTCTTCAAAAAAATTGCATTTTTGAATTTTTTGAAAAATTAAAATAATACACCAAAATGAATTTTACGTCATTAAAGAGTGCAATTAGCACTGCGTTTGAAATGTTTGAAAATTAAATTTTACAAAGAAAATCGCAGTATAGGATGAGGTTTTACTGTTCTTTAATCATCTTTCTGTAATATTTCTGCTCTACAATAAGGAAACCGAAAAATTAAGAAAATTTAAAAAGAATGTACTTTGGGCAGCTGGCAAGAGTATGCAGCACGTCCGAGTTGCCAGCCGAGACCAAAGGAAATAGAAATCTAATATGGAAGTCTGTGCAATTATGTCGCATCACTAGTTCAATTTATCATGCATAGTTATATGAGCAATGTTATCCTGGCGTATTATCTCCACACATTTTTCCAAAACACGATTCCAATCTTGCTCAAACCAAAATTTCCCGCATAACTTGTCCTCACTCTTTGCCTAATAACTTCTACCACTCCCATCTTTTTCCAATCCGGTAACTTGCTATTATCTTCATTTCTATCTCATCATATTTCTTCAAGTACTCTTATAATTCTTTCTCCAGTATTGTATAAAAATTTGAAGAAAACATTTTAAGCTGTTTTTGAGAAAATCGTGTTTTTGTATTTTTTAAATTGCACATATTGCACGCAATATTCCGCGAATACTACTGAAAGTTGCAAACAAATGTGCATGACCTTAATGAAAGAACTCACTATGGAGAACAATTTTTATTTGAAGAAAAAACTCTACCTTTAATTTTGTACTTGTAGGAAGACGCCGAAAAAAACTTTGAAAATTTGACGAAAGAACGAGTTAACCGTGAAAATCGGACCACCCCACGTTTATAGAAGTATATTAATCTATTCTTACAAGAAATTTAAAGAAAAAATTTGGAGTCGTTTTTGAGAAAATTTTGAAAATGTTCGGTGGGCTTCATGTAAAGTATCCCCCAATTTTGAAGAATAATTTTAAAAATCTTTAAGTTTCGACGCGAACCAAATATACAACGGTTTCTTCAATTTTACAAATATCCTACACATGGTTTAGGCGCTTGTTGTGTTCACAGGCACCAGACGGACGGACAGATGTACGTACGGATGTTTTGAAAATACACTTTTTCGATATCTGGTGACCCCAAAACGTGTATTTCCGTTGAAATCTCGAAATCGATTTTCCGCAGCATTAGATATGTTTCCCCATACTACTTATAATAATCCGTAAATATGTATGTATACGGGAAAGTATAAGGTCTGGGCAGAATCATGGAGGAGAGAGAAGGCGTTAGAGAGATATAAGAGGATAAATCAATAAGTGAAGTATGTAAGGGAATTAAGAATTATCTGATTGAGAATGAAAGAAAAATTAGATGAGTGGGACAGGAAGGAGAATAGATTATATCTAATTTTTTAAAGAAAGTTTGAATAATGAATAATTATATTGTATTGTATTACGATGATTGTATTCTTATTTCTCTATTGTGTTTATTGTTGTAATGACTTCAACGGTACTCGCGAGAGGGAATTAGTGTGCAATGTAAAAAACACTATTATTGAGCATGCAGGGATTTATTTTGTACTTTAAATGTACGCTCCATTTGGGTTTGAAGAATCGGGGAATAAATGTTATTGTAACTTTATTCAGATGAAATGGATGATTTTTTGAGCAATTACGAATAGATGAATGATTGTTTTGGTTTGGATTTGCCTACATATCTAAATTATTAGATTCGAGAACACGCATTTGTGTCTTACTAGGCGTTACCACTCATAAGTCTTAATTCTTAAAGATCGGTTGGTGTCCCAATTATTACTGAGTTATTTAAGCCTTCTTTACGATTAAAGTGAGTATTTACTCTGGCTGAGATCTGGACCTTGGGGCGCCGACTTGGAAAGCTAGCACTCTTGTCGCCACGCTACTGACCACCCACATGAGAGAAGAAATTGTTATCAGTGCGTGTACCAACTTTATCGCTCTCTGGCTTCCTAAAAGCCCAGACAGTCGAGTGACTAGTCACAATGACCTTGGTACTCGAAAGAAAAAAGCTTGACCTCCATGACTTCACCTCACGGAATTGTATGGGAGGTGTTTGAACCATAGAGCGAAACGGATCTGTCAGGTTCCTTCCCTCATTCGCTCGCTGTCCGTGGCCCGTTTGTTACGGCACTGCTCCGGCATTCACCTGGCGTTGATCGCAGAAATCATAGAAATCTACTGCCAGAGAAGCCAGTCGCTACAGTTCTCCTCCACACAGTGTCTGAATTAGTCCAAACTGTGAAGGTAGTGTCGAACTCGTGCCACCATTGGAACTCCCAGGACCTCCCAGTCAGAGGCACATCCGTTGATGCCTCGAGCCAACTCTTTCTGTCAGACGGCTTGCAATGTATGCAATGGCGATCCCATCCCGGTCGGTCGCGGGTTCGAGTCCCAATTAGTCAAGGCTGTTTACCAAAGTGTTGTTGCATGGTAGTATTTCCCACCTATTATACATCGTTGTTTGAACCATACCCTTCCAGCCCTGGCCTGCCGGGGTGGCGTAGGATCTTGCGTTGAAGATAAGTACTCCTTGCACCTAAGTGAAGCATTCCTTGATCATCTGTGTGTTGTGTCATGGTAGGACAGACCAAATCGCCAAGTTTCTTCTTGTTAACTATTATCCTTCTGTCCCATACAGATTTTCTCACTCGCAACTACCTATCTTAACCGAGAAAAAACACCTATGGAGTATCTTGGCACTGTGCTCAGAGCATCAACTGGTGTCACTGCAATGCTCCTGACCGGAAGGTCGTAAAGTACGTGTCTTGACGATTGCAGGATTTTAGAAAATAGAGAGATAGCTAGGCCGAATTCAAAACCATCACGTCTTTGACTCTGCCTCTCCCTGTCCCTGTTTCTCTCTATGTCTCGCACGGTGTGTGTCCCTCTCACACACATAGGTTTCAGCGTCATGTTAAGCACGTTGTTTGAAATTATCTTAACTACTTGACGAACACATTTCCAATTGGACTTTGACTAATAGCAGAATAGAAATAGGCTATTGCGGCTTTATAAGTGCGAACGAAGTTATGTTATTAGAACATGATGTTGGTATTCCGTTGCGTTACACCTCATTCATTAAATAAGGTCAAGTAGACTTTTTCAATACGCAAGTAGTTTTCGCTTAATTTTGCGTCAAATATGGGCAATTTTAAAATAAAGATTTTTTGAAAAATCACCTTTAAAACGGCTTAAATTTTTACTTATTTTTTTATCGCATAGAGGAAATACTTTCCGAATGGCGTAGACTTTCTTGTACTAGTTGGTATTCTCATTTCTTTGGTCTAGGATTGCTTTTCGGTGTCGCCCTATGTCGTCTCTTGCCAGATGTCATCTGTCCAAAGCCCTTTTTTTAAAAAAAATCTCAACTTTCGGTTTTCTAATAGTACATTTGAAATAATACTTTAAGAATATTATAAAATAGTCAATACGTTGTAAGGTTTGGAGCGGTTTCTGAGAAAATGGCGTTTAAGCGTTACTGTGAATCCGCAATTTAGAGCTCTTTTTTCGAAGAAATCTTTTGAATTTTCGAAAAACTTCACTGGAAGTCATTTGAAGCACTTCTACACACAAATGCAATAATACAAATCGCTGGAAATGTGATATTAAAGGAGTGAGAGATATTAAAAAAAATACATTGGTGCAATTTTTGAAAGAAAAAAACAAATAATAATAATAATAATAATAATAATAATAATAAAGGCAAAAATAATTTTATGTCATCTTAAGCAGTACAATTTGCATTATGCGTACGAATAGCTTGAAGAAAAATTCAGAACTCTTTTTGAAAAATGGCGTCAGAGCGAATTGAAAATGGCGTTCGAGAAAATCATGTTTTTTGTTATTTTTTAATGTTGCACATACTACACGCAATATTGCGAGAATTCAAAGACATTAAAAATTGCATCTATGTCACCTTAATAAGTGCATTTCACTCTATTTTTCAAAGACATTAAAAGAAAACTAGATGTACTAAAATAACACGTATTTTCTCGCCATTAGCAATACTATTTGTACCAAAATTGCTTTCCGAATTAACACTTCATAATTTTTTGTAAATCTTATTTTATATCGTAGAACATTTGTGCAAAAAATGTATACAAGAACGTGAAATAATTAAAAGTTAATAAATAATACGATAGTGATAGCTTTAGAACACAAATTCTTCGTAAATTATATAATAGTACTTATTAAACTCTATGATATTGTAATATTCTACCAATTCATAAAATTTTTAGTTTATATTACCGGCAACTAAAGACAGATATCATTATCGTCTTCTGTTAGTGCGGTGTTACAACAAAGGGTTACAACAACCAACAATGACTGCTATATTCGTTTTCACATTGCACACAATTAAAGGACGCAATTCAAAATGAAATAACATAAATGTAATAAATAATAAGAATAAAATGAAATATGAAACAAAATACAAATTCTAACTTACGTAGCATCCAACTGTGTAAATTGGGAGTGAGCAACTGAAGGCTAGCGATCTCTATTTCATATTTACTTTAAATAAAAAATTGAATTTTTTCAATTTTGAAAAATCAGGGTTTTTTCAATTAACATGAGGCTTCCTCCACTTTTTTAAACGTCCTTTGGGCTACCCAACAAAAAATTTAATCAAAATCGATGGCACCATTGTTTTGAAAATTTTCAAAATGTCTCAGGGGCTTAATGCATGATGCCCCTCAAAATTAAAATATCGGATTCAAAATCAAGGGAACACTATATCAATCAGATCCATTGAAGAATATCAATTTTGGAGAAAATCGTGTGAACGGCTTAACCGAGAGTGTTGTTCACAGACGGACAAACAGACGGACATTTTGCCGTCAATCAATTTCGCGGTATCAAGGGCATATAAAACATGAATTATAACTAGATCACGTGTTGGAAGATTTGTTTCTAAATTTAACAACTGGATTTATCCCCTTTATCGTTACCAGGTCCCTGTAATAAGAATTTTTCTGCGCAGTTTCGCGTTTTTTTCACGTAGCATTACATAACTCTCTCTTCTTTAGAAGTTTCTTCTTAAGCGGGAAAAAGTAAAAATTGGGGCCATTTTTGAGAAAATCTTGAAAATGTGACTAGGGCTTCACGTGAAATACCCCCAAATTTTTAAGACTGTTTTTCAAAATCGCAATGCTTTGTGTCGAGCCAAATCGACCATGGAATATCCATTTTGGAAATAATCCTACGTATGGTTTAGACACTATTCACAGACTGACTGTGTTCACAGACCGACGAGTCGATGGACAAAGAGACGAATGAACGTTTTGAAAAAAAAACAAAACATTTTCAGTATGAGGACTCACCCAATGAGGACAAACCCAACAAACCCGCAGCATTACATATCATTCTCTATACTCGTATATTATTCCGTGTATACAAGCGTATACGAGAAAGTAAAAATGTCAAAGGTCTGATCTCTGAATTGAGGAAACATTTAAAGGTTAATTTTTTCGGCGTCCTCATACACCAACAATATTTAAGAAAATGCTTTTCACTTCCCGCCCTCACTTCATGAGAAGAGTAAAGTATTGTAATCGTGCCCCAGAAAACGGCAAATTTTCGACAATTTCCGGGCCCTGGTATCAAAAACTGTGGATAAATCTTGTCCGTATGTGCGATCGTGTGTCCTTTGTCCGTCCGTCTGTCCGTCCCTCTGTCTATTTGGCCGTTTGTCTGTTCATTTGTCCGTCTGTCCGTCTATCTGTCCATCCGTCTGTCGGTCGAATCCGTTTGTGGTCAACGCTAGTGCTTTAACCGTTCAGACGATTATCTCCAAAATTGATATTCCCAGATCCGAGGCGGGTAGGAGGGGCCGTAAGTCGGGGAGAGGAGTGGAGAAGAAGAGGAAGGAAAGATCGCGTGCGGTCTGTGGCCCGTTTGTTAGGGTAGTGCTCCAGTATTCGCCTGGTGTTGATTGTTGAAATCACGGAAAACTACTGATCAGAGCAGCTGCTGTTAGAATTCTCCTTCAGGTAGAGACTGAATTCGCTCTGAACCTCTGTAATGGAAAAATATTAACGATGTTCGAATGTTAAAAATCTCATTGGTGTAATATTTGAAAACTCAAATGTTTTAATCGAAATGTCTTTCATGTCATATGATTAAGTGCAATGTATCAAGCACCCTTACAAAGAAATTGAAAGTTTTTTCAGAAAATCTTGTTTTTGTTGTTTTGTAAAACCATTAGGATACTATGACAAACAAGAAAGATAAAATATAATTTTCATCTTCAATAAATTAATCGCTAAAGAAGGATGTCCCAAAAATGTAAACTACATAAATTTTGGAAAGTTGAGAACGTTTTCCTAAAAACCTACCATTAAATATAGGTATTTTATGAAACGGTACTTTTCTCTATTTGAGTAAATAAAAGAAAAACTTTGGTGCAGTTTTTAGCAAAGTTTGAAAATGTGTCGGCTTCATGTAAAGTTAAATGACCCGTTTCAAATAGGTTGAGTGCTGTCAGATTGAGAAGGAAATATTCATTTTAGGGAAAAATCTGTGGACGATTTAGTCACGTGTGTTGTTGACACAAGTGCTGATGGTCAAGCGGGCAGACGTTCATATGGATCGAAGGATAGAGAGGCAGGCAGGTATTTTGTGGAAAACCAATTTTCCATTATCAAGGACTCCTAAAAAACGAATACTAACTATACTATTTCCTAAATGTCACTTTACGTAGCATTCACTTTCCACTGTTGTGGTAACTAACTTGTTTCTCAGCAGTTTAGAAACCCCTCGGTTCCCTAGACTTCCCCGTAGAACTAAGATATTTTTTTGCTGTACTGCGAACATCAACATTGCAAAATTACTCCAAGGTGATTCATAAATTTTTGTTAGAGTTTAATTGAATTCTTGATGACAATAACGAGACAGTAAGTAGATCGCCTTGGGATGCAGTTTGCAAAGTCTTCAATAGCAACAGAAGAGAGAGATTGAGTTCTTGTGAGATTTATAGCTAAAAAATATACCACCGCAATCGAGTTCCGACTGTGCCGGATTTTGTAGCTATATATTCAAGACGAATTCAGCCACAGTAGGAACGATTCTTGTGGTCGTGGCCGGCTGTTTGATTGGTAGTTTTCCGTGGGTTCTCCAATCGAATGCCTTCTACACATTTTGTGAGAGCAGTCAGGATCCTAGAGCTCATAACTGGGAGAAGCAGAGCTCCGCTCTCGGGGATACCTAGAAGAAAACCCGCAATTTGAGTTGTAGTGAGGTGCTTGATCTCACGTTCCAGCTCGCAACACCGTCACCTTTTGGCTATAACAGGCGCTACATTCATCGGACTACTGACCAAAGTCGTTGACAGTCGGAAACAGCAAATATTCACTCATTCTTGTGAAATGTGCGAGAGAATGTGGGGCATTCAATGCATCAATCCTTCGATGCGTCCCCCTCTGGGAAAAATTTCTATTCACGCCCTGTCTTACGCGTGCCTATAAAGATTGATATGGGTAGGGAGTTTGTGCGCCAGGCGAAAGATGACATTCTTGAACTATTGATCACGAGACAATAGGGTCATTATGCGGTCGTAAGGAACAACATTTAGATGAGTTATAGTACTTACCACCTAGCTATATGCATTATATCAAGATAATATATTCAAGCATTAAACAAAAAGTTCCATACTTTGAGTATATAAGAAGTCTAGACAATTGATGATGCATTTGAACCACGGTAGCGAATCACGAGTACACAAATCTTCGTCATGAAAGAAGTTTAAAAGATATTTTGCCCCTACGCGATGACTATATACTATGAGATTTCGTAATAAACCTAATACATAACCTAACCCGAAGATATACCTTCAACTCCCTTTTCGTGATTTTTTTACCTGTTACTTCCACAACATTTTCCGTTAGTTCATATACAAGTTATTCCGTTAGTTCGAATACATAACCGTTCTTGTTTATAGGCAGCTACTTTTAGTTTGCAAGGTAACTTTTACAGACTCCCTCAGGCGCGCATTTGAAAGGAATAAGATCGTTCTTTGGGCTGTTATACCTTCAAAACGTTATAACCTAAAGGTCCGTCACGTGACTTTAGCACATCACTCGCTATCATGCACTCAGCGCTAAAACTGCGTAGAATCGCGGCGCGTGAACGCGGCGGGGAGGCTGGGCGGCGACTCACCGAGACATTCATGGCTGGGGTGCAGAAGCAGGCTGCGTGCGAGCGTGGCGGTGCGTGGTCGCCCGGGGTGCGCACTGCGCCCGTGGCCCAGCGCCCGCGCCGCCGCCGCCGCCGCCGCCGCCGCCGCCGCCCCCGCGGAAGAGTTTCATCGTCGCGTTGAATAAGCCCTGCTCCCGCGCCTCGCACTCCGCGCGTTCACGCAACACTTGGTCCTCGGGGGCACGGGCCATCATGACGAAACACGAGATTTCTGCTTATTTTGCGGAAGACAAAATTTACGATCAATGTCCAGAGGTTTAATCAACAAATTACGCTGCTATGCAGGATAAAGTCATTTCTCATATTTATAGTAGAAATCTGTTCAAGTCAGGAGCTTTCCACACGGACTCGATGAGCAAGTGAATGTTCCACTAAAGCAGATTGACACATAAAGAAAAATTCAAGGCAATTAGCCTGCTGCAGCAACCGCTCTGCTCTCAGGTACTGAGTACCAATTCTGCCTAAGGCATGGGAGATTTCACTCAGATATTGGGATAGCAAAGGCAAACACAAAGCAACACAAGAATTCATTGTTTTATACCCTCGAGACCAGTAATCCCGTTAGTGGCATGTACCTTGAAGTAAAAATATGAAGATGAAATACTTAAAAGAAGAAAAATAGTGCACTCAGCAGGAACGCTGTTCGTATTCAGAAAATATAAGTAGCTTCTCGTTATAGTGAGGAAGATGGAGAAGAAATACAAAACGTAGGAAAACAAGGAGAGCAAGAGGAAGGTGAAGGAGAAGAACAAGAACGTACACTTATGTGACTACAAGTGGCGGAGTAGGGGTAAGTTCACGAGTTTACCACCTACCCTGTTTACTTTTCGCCTTATTTTTTAATTATACGGAAAACTATTTCAGTTTGTTTGCGCTGTAATTTTTTATAGCATTTTGATCTGAGGCTGACTGGACATATACATTATTATGTAATATAATGTGCAATATAAAATGGCATGTAGTATGTTACACTATAGGATACAAGTTTTTGTTGAATTATCTAATAGACGAAAGAAATACTACTTACTAATTTCCAATATGCGCAGAAATTGAAAGAAAACCATACATCATCAATGTCAAGGATATCTTACATGCCAAAGACTCAGAAAACTCAGAAAAAATGGAAAACAATGAAACGGTTTCGGCTTTGACTGAAAGGTGCAAATATTTGATTTTGCTAATATACACATTCGCAAATCAGATGTTACGGCTACTTTCTCATACCCAATTCGAAATTGCTAATGACTGCATTGCAGCTTACGTCCTGCGAGGAAGAAAGAAGCTTCAATATTTATGTATACCGTTCAGTGCAGCCGTTTTTTGCTGCCCCAGAACCACTTTTTTCACAAACTTCATTGTAGCATTAACTCTTCAGCTGGGCACTAGTATATTTATCATGTAAAAATACACAGCATATAATATAAAGCTCTGAGAATCAAGTTCAATAACGTCACCGGTCTCAAGGAGCAGAATCAGGAAGAAGAAGAAGAAGAAGAAGAAGAAGAAGAAGAAGAAGAAGAAGAAGAAGAAGAAGAAGAAAGTGGAGAGCATAGCGAACCAGAAAGTTATGAGACAAGTGTGAATGCTGTTCGTATATAAAAAAAATATTCCTTGCGTCCCGGTCACCTCTCTGTGGACAATGACGAGAGCGGCGGCAGCAGTTGGACCGCTGCCCCAGTGGCGATGGCCTAATCGGCGCCCACGCCCCCCAGCCGCGCCGGCACCTCGCGGGAACCACTTTCCTTTTCATCTCTCCTTTCGGAGCAGCGCGCGCCGCCCACGCGCATCCCTCCCCCCCCCCAATGGACAGGCATGCGATGCTTTCGCTCGAAGCCACTGTCCCAGATATTGGACTGCTTGAGACACACAAGAAGTGATTATATACTGGCATTATTTATTCTTCTTAAGGCGTTAATGGAGATTGATTGATTGTTAGTGATGCTGAGCCCGTCAACTATTATGTTCAATAGTCCCGTTAGTGTAATGCATGTTTTTGCTCGGGAGATGGCGGTGGTCTTCTCCCGTTGGACCGGGAATGAGCAATGAGCTAAACCGCGAGGGCTACTTCTGTATTAGAGGACGTAATACCGTAGATACGTCAACCCAGCGGCCCGCGCGTTTCAAAAAACCGCGTATCCAACTCATCGATATTGAAACGGGTGCCAAGCGTGTCAGAACCAAATAACATGAATAGAACCACATGAAATGGGTCAAATTTGTTTGATCGAATACCCGCGTGAAACGAGTCCAGCGGTTCTGTTGTGTACCCGTATGAAACACTTGCACTCTTTTGCGATATGCTATTAACATGGAAGGTAGTCAAGAAGAAGAACCACAAACTTTTTATTCATTTCATTTATTTTCTTCTGTAATACGAGTGTGATAAAAATGTTGGGCCTGGTTAGAACTTTTACTAGTCATTTATGATATTCAGGTGATTTGTACATCAATAAATGCGTTTAATCGGTTAGATCTGTCGAAGCCTTTTTTGTTGGATAAATAAGTTCACGTATTATACTGTATTTGTGCATTTCTGGATTCAGTAAAGTATCGTTGAAGTAGCTGGCAAGTATTATGACACTTTTTACATGTTTTGGAACTCAAAATTATAATACCATTTCGTTTCAAAAATCAAAAAATGAATCTTCCTTTCGCGTTTTTGCCCGAAATTTAAGTGTTATTTCCTTTGTGCAACACCGCGAGTTTTGGATTTAACGTACATTGGAAGCCGAAACCAGGTTATATAACTAAAATAGAGTATACTACGAATTTTAAATACTTTAGAATAACCGTAATTAATAAAATTAAGAATTAATCTATATGTTTATGCACAATAATAATGTGTTCAACTCTACCCCGTAGTTACAATTATACGAACGTTTTTAACATCAGAGTATCATCTTATCAGTGTTCAGCATAAAATTTACATATGAACGCATTTTGCATGCTGCTTGCATGTAGACTGTCTATACATTTCACAACCTCAGCGTAGGGGGTTGGGCAATGCGATTGTGTTTCATGCATTTGCCATTTATTTGCATACATATTTCGTGCTATACTTCTGCATCACGCAATTGTACGAACATATGTCATAATATAAAGGCCCAGTGATTGTAGAATAAGTGCGATACGTCAGAATTGATACATGTGTAAAGAATTTGACGAGCACAATATATACCGCACAAGAGTCCAAGAAATCTCAATCTGTAAGATAGAAATCAAAACTGACCACTTTTCTGGCTGCTCAGCGACGCAGGCGCGCATGGAACGGACGGAGGACAGCTGCTAGCCCAAGTTGCATGGCACCAGGAACACGAGCTCTTCATCTCTTTGCTGTTTTATATTTTGATTTTTAATATTTTTAATTAAGATTATTCTACAGATCCACGTCCAAAAGTCCATTTTCGTTGCTCTTAATATTGCCTAATTTATTTTTGAGATCTCCCACAGCTCAACAACGTTCAGGGACTTTTCATAACTGCTTTGGAAATTCTAATTCTTATTTGTAAAATTTTAATAATTTTATTCCAAATGAATGAATGCAAACATCGGATAACACATTTCTTTATGCGATGCTTGATTGTCTCTTCACTGCCCTTTGGTCTGTTACAATTGTTCCTAAATACTGTAAGACTGACAACACTTAACAACTGATCCAAATTTCATTTCTATCTCTTCCTTTACTTCCTCCCTCCATATACTTGCCTTTTTGAAGTTAATTTCCTAATCCCATTATCTATTTTTAGAGTTACCGTACGTCCTCTTTTTGAAGTAAGAAAAACTCTCCGACTTTTCTTCGACTTTTCTACAAGAAAAGTCGAAATGCCATTTTTTTTATTGAAAAGGGACTACTAGTTTTAAATACCCGTAAACATTTTCGAGTCCATAACATTTTATTGTTCTATAAATAAATGACACTTCACTTAAATGTCTCCAATTTTTTTTATTAAACTTTGTCTTTGGATATGATAGACGCGTAAGAGACTGACGGAGATCACGTTTCCGTTTTTCAGGTCCCTAATTTTTCGAAAATTGCAAAAGTTTACATTTTATTTCAGAGTCTTCCTACAAGTACAATATTGAAAAAAAATAAAAATGTAAAATAATTTCATACTCATTTCTTAGTATATCATCATCGTCGTCGTCATCATCATTATTACATCTCAAAATTATCCAAATGGCAACGGCCACGTTGAGATTTTGGTTCCAGAATATGGACATTGTCGCGACTCAGAAAAAGTGAACAATCCCATTAAATAAATAAATAAATAAATAAATAAATAAATAAATAAATAAATAAATAAATAAATAAATAAATACAATCTACATTATATCATAAAGATAAACTATAATAGCTAATAAAATACTTTCGAGACTAATTTTTTTCTAATCTGAAGCTTACGAACTTATTGGCGTCTTTGACATACGTGAATGGCCTTTTTTAAAAGTTTGTTGCGTGTACATAGACGCAACGCGCCTCCAAGCCGCTTAACGGGTGGTGAGCGCTTTGCGTTTTCGCAGTAATTCTCCATCAACAACAACGCTAGTCCTCCATTATTTAACATTGTCATATCCGTCACATCACGCCACAGTGAGCTGTCACACTGCCACAAGAGGACCGTCAGGTAGAATTTTCGCGTACGCGCCTTCAAAACGCGCCCCTGCGTCACAACCCAGCGGCCAGAATTGGAAAGAAATAAGGATAGGGGTGGGGTCTAAAACTTCACAGGGGTTGGACTAGCCCTTGTGAAGTAGCCATACTTGTTTTGTTGGAACAAAATTCACACTAGAGTATCCGGGATAGGACGAAAATCGAACTGGGGTCTCTTTGGTGAAAGGCGAAAGACTTCGCTCTTGAGCCACGATGTCGTTGAATGTTTGAAACAATGTGATGCGGCGTCACACATTTAGTAATGTCTTTCACGACTTTTGTTACTTTGATTCCAGAAATGATTGACATGCATTGTGCGTTTCCACGGATGTAGCTGGATGCTCCAACCGCATCATCCGCACGTTCGTCTCCCCTGGCGGGGGCGCGTCCGGTCGCGGCCCTCTGCGCAAAAACAAACGCCTGGCGCGGCGCGCCCTTCACGCATTGTCCCGCAGCCGCAGCGGGGCGGGACGAGGCGGGACGGGAGCTGGCGATGCCCATTAGCTGCAAAAAGACCCGCGCCCGGTGCGGCATGTTGTGTTTCTGTAGCGGGGGCGGTCGGGGTCATCAGAGGGAGTCAGAGTGCGATAGGAGACGAGTTGTGGCTGACATTGACAAGAAGAGTTGCGTAGGGAGGAGAGGGGGCTTTAGAGGCCCCGGAGCCCGCGAGCGCGCTGGGGGCGAACAATGGCGCCGGAAGGATCAGCCGGCCCGCCGGCCCGAGACGCCCCGCCGCTCTTTCTCTGGGAACGAGCAGCACGCACTCGGAAAGTACACGGCATTCACTTTCCATTTCGACTCCGCTCGAGCCAGCGGCTCACAAGGCCTTCCGCGACTCACACATCCATGACAGACAAAGACCAAACAACCATGCCCACGGCGGAACTCGAATCCGCGACCCTTCGGACCGAGGCGCTGGGTCGGCACTCGCTCTGCTCATCTCGGCCACTGACGTCGGCCCCACGGTGGCTTCATTGAGTCTCGAATGCAAGGGAACGGCTAGGTCAAATTTATGCTTAATCTCAATATCAACTGTAAATCCTCGAAATGCGCACAAACATCACGAATTCGTCCGTAAGCCATTTGATTTAACGTCCTTATGAGAGGCATTGATTAATTTAATTACGCTTGTTTCATAGTAACATACACTTTGGGGTGGGGAGTACGCCCGACGCCACTATGCGATTAACCCATGAGCAAAGATATTTCATTCAGGAGGAACTTGCCGTTCAAATTTCACACAGATGAGTTTTTAGCCTTTGTGTGACATGGAATGCATTGCTTGAGATCCCTTCTGAGGGAAGACAAATGAGTTTGATATTTTCTGGTTTCAAACGTGCTCGGTACACTTCGACATATATCGATATAAATTGTTGTCAATTTCAATGCAACTGAAAAAATGGAGTTCTGTAACGCAAAAGACAATTTTGTATTATCGTCGTTCACTGTAAGTGATCACTCTGTTCTCTCTCACACAGAAAAAGGTAGGAGTGATGCTGCGATAACCAGACCTGGAGAGTGGGTCACACACACATACACACACGGGTGTTTAACAACTATTTGAATAGTATAATATATATAATAATATGATCGTTCAAATTCTCTTTTTATGGCCATTACGCGTAATACCGAGAACATTATGTTTGACACGACATCCGAGTGAGTCTACGTACCAGGCTATTAGGCCGCTACTAACTTAGCGTTGCAAATGACCTTCCCCATGCGGCTTCCTTGGGGCACAAGGAAAAAACCTTGGGGAAGAAAACTCTCCCACCTCTCATGTCTGGAAAAGGGTGTGGCTGTCAAAGGTCACCGGAAATAAACCATTGTCTCACATCATGTGTGTCAGTAGATCCAGCTTCCCAAAGTGCTGTTTTCTATTCAGAAGAAAATGGGGTCGCAGTAATCTGTATTTCGAAATGGAATTGCGATAAGTTTCAAGTCAGACAGACAAGTGTGTTCTCGCTTGTAGAGGTCATTTAATCAACATTCACAGTAAATAATCAATAGCCTTATATCATTTAAATTTTAGTATTACATTTATTATCATAGGTGAACTATTTTGGGGGATTATTAATTCAGAATATTCACGCTTCAAAATTTTATTTTAAAAATTAATTATTTTGGATCAATACTGCATGTGCAGTTCCTTGATTTCATGTAGTAACAACAAATTTTAGAAGAAATATTACAAAGCATTGTCATTTAAAGAGGAAGAATAGATAATCAAAATATTACCTTGTGCTCTTTGCCACTTCGAAGGATTAGACCTGAAGGTTCTTATGAAGAATACTTTTTAACACAAGAAATAATTGCGTATGAGCCAGAGAAATCTCAAATGTTCTTGCCTATTTTCTTAAGAGCTGTTATTCTTTGAACATTTGCTAATTTTCGCTGAGTATGTCGCTTTTACTAAACTTTTTTTCCGTTGCCATGACAGTAATCCATCTAAATAAAAAAATCTTACGTAAGTGCATTATTACATCCCACTATTCTTCCACCTTTAAGCCTGTAAGCTAATTAACAAACGGATATAAAGCTGGGCTACGGACGTACAGTCTTCATCTTGTACAATATTTAATCGCACGGCTTTTTGGACGTCTAATGAAATAAAAAGCAATATGTTCAGTCATTCGCCTGACCAGTAATATTAACACAAAATTGGAAATACGTAGCCTATTGCATTATTAATATTGAATACGATTACTATGGCTGTGAAGGTCATGAGTATCAACCATGAAATATTTTGCCATTGGGAGGGCACTGGCGTTTATGCACTTCACTGAACTAAGATAATCTTTTCGGGTTTTACAATAATCCTCATACGCTCCTCTGCACCTTACAAGCCGTAATTTGTATTTTTTCTATTATTTACTTATCCTAGATTTGCAAGTTATCAGTGCTCGCTTGTTTAGTTGTTAAGTAAGTGTTTCTCGAGACACCTTAATCTCTGACAGATCTTTAGGGTCGCCCGATGCCAGTGGGAGTTTACTATAGTACACTGCAAAGACTCATTCCATAAAAAAGCAATATTTTTGTACACGTACGATACCCAACAGGCTTTTTTGAGACAATATGATTTAGAGGTCAACAAAGTGGAGATCACAAAAGCACAATGAACTTTCTGGTCAAACATGAAAATGTATTATCTAATATAAAACGTCTTCACTTTCATTGCTCTGCACCGAGAAAAGCCCTCGTCGTCACCAGAGGCTTCAACCAACAACTTCGAAGGCGCGCGAAAAATCGTCACCTTATTTTTCAAACGACTCAAGAAAATAGTTATACGTAATAAGTATAATTTATGTTTAAAACTTGCACACACATATTTATGTCTAAAATTAAATATAATTTAATTAATTTTTGTGTCAATTTTTTTCTCCGTGAAATCAATTCATTTTGAAATCATATATTTTGATGTATAGAAATAACATAAATTCATCATGGAACAAAGGGAGTTTCTGTTATGAATGCAATTGTTACTGAGTGATTTTTCAGGAATTGGATAAGTGTATTTTTTTATTTGGTAAGCCATTTTTATTCCAGTTTAGTAGTGTTATTGATTTTAAGTTGGGCTGTTTATCCATTTCTCATTATATTTGAAATTTGATTCGATACAATGTTTTGTATTAGTGGAATTAATGTTGATTATAATTGGTTAATTATTCTTGGTAACATCTGCATTAGAATTCGTGTAATGTGTGACTAGATGGTATTTTGTGTATCTGTGCATATGTGGGTGTCGATTGTTATCAAATGTCATTTGTGACAGTAATGGGTTTTGGTTTATGTTTTTTTCTTGTGAGAATGTTTGTGTGTTTAGTTTTCATATATGTTTTGTGATAGTAGAGTTTGGAATTGGGTATTGAATTGCTTTTGATAGTTAAATTCTCTTTCTTTTTGGAAAATACTTTCAATGGTTAGAAGTAATCTTTTGATTTTCTTTACATAGATTACAAATTGAAGGTGGTGGGTTTGTGGATTGTAATGATTCACAGTCTTTTGTCCAATGATGTTCTGCATAGTAGCCACATTTTGGGGGCATTGTGCAATAATTGTTTGTGTGTCCATAAATAAATCATTTTTTACACTGAGGTGGACACTGTGGTTTCCTTCTTATTTCTACTTAACGATGCATTGAAGTAATTTGTCTAGTTCAAATATTTCTTTTCCATCAATTACGTTTGTTAGTTCTAATGCAACTACTTAAAAGGGTAATTGTTCTCTGTTAGTCAGTCTAGTTATTTTTTTATTGGATAATTTAGACTTTCATATTCTTTACAAACTTCCTCCTCAGTGAATATTAAGGGTACATTATTTAATACAACTGGATACAATAGGATTTTTTTCTGATTGTAGACAGTATGTATAGTAAAGGACATTTTTCTCTTCACAATATTTTCTGAGTTTTCGATAGTCGGGAACGTTTTTCAGTAATATTTTTACCGAATCACTAGTTGTTTTAAGGGTAAACCCATTTCCCATTAATTGTGTTAGATAAGTGTTATATTTCCTGCGTTTCTAATCCATGTCGGAGGTATTTGTATATTTTCTTATTGTAGTGCTTTGTTACTTACATTTCCATCTTATTCTTCTACTGATCCTAAAATTGAATATATATTTATTGAAGTAGAGTCTTTAATTGCACAATTGTTCAGCATTCTGCGCCTAGCGTCACTATTATCACTTTTACATAGTTTTTTGTGGGTCCTCTTTTTTTGGGAGTTGATGCTGAGCACTTGTTGATAGGTGAGATTCAATGATGTTTTCTTCTGATCTATCTTCCGCAATTTGAAGGTTTTCGGCAGACTGTGCAAGCTCCACATGCATTTGTGGAACATGTGCTGCTGCCTCCGTGCTGTTTGTTGGGTCGGTCCGTAAATGATGAAGCTGTTGTAGTAGTTTGGTTTTGTTGTTCTAATTTGTGAAGATGTTCTTGAAGGATATGATTTTGGTGTAGTAGATGTTGATATTTTTGCAGTAGATTTGCCATTTGGGTTTCATGTGTGTATTGCGAATTAACTTTTGTTGGGTATAATTCACCACTTCCTTCATTGTTCAGTAGTCGGGTAGATCTGCTGATATGTCCCCCTAGGGAACATCTTCTGATAGCATTTTGAACACCTGGCCGTATTATTTGATTGCATTATGCACTCTAGAACTTACAGTGATCAGTACTGACACAGATTGATAAATACACTTTGTTTTTGTCAATGTGATGGTGCACTTTTATCGAAATATAATTGTTCATAGAGTAGTTTTGCCGAAAAGCGGCAAAACGGTCGTTGGCAATGCATATTCAAAGGAATTATCGATCGCACTAGTTCTGATCAGCACTAGTGACTCAGTAACTGACAACTGCATAAGCAACTTGGAGGTAGGTCACGTCCATCACGCTCGGCAGTTGAAAGCAAAACTTTTTTCTCTTTCTTTAACCCATTGTTTTTGTAAGAATCAGTTGATGCTTGTTGTAATAAGTTCGTAGTAAGAGTGATAATGTAAAAAGTTAATCTTGAAAATCAATCTTCATTAAACTTAATTATTCTAATTATTGCACAAAATGTTACTCGCGAAGGATCACATTAAAAATTGAACATAACACATAACATTATACTTTGATTTATTCGTAGTGGCGCTTGATGTAAATCAGTAAGTATATAGTGTGTTGTCACATGCATAAGTCATATTCTCACTAGATGTTGCTTGATTTCCAGCTAAAAAATGGAATAGAATATTTTCTGGTAACATGAGCTAGGGAAATTAAATTTTTCATTAAATGTAAATTATTTATTGTTTGTATTTGGGTTATAGAATAGTTTTCGATAAACATTTTATTTAGATAAAATACAATACACGTAAAAACTTATACTCAAACAACAATCAAATCATATTTAAATTACACTCATATAATAGTATTAAACTCTAATATTCCCGTTTTTTACAAATTTTGATACGTTATTTGATAGATAAAAAAAGTAGATAATACAGTTTCACAGAAGTATGTTCATAAATTGAAATCACGTGAGTGTTGGATTTTCGATACTGGCTGTATAGCTACATCGAATTCAGCCGCTGTCTGCAGGAGAATTCTACTGGCCAGTTGCTCTGATCGGTAGTTTTTCGTGGTTTTTCCGACCAATAACAGAGCAATGACGGAGCAGTAACCATTGCCCATGGGCCACGCGCGATATATCCTTCCTCTTCATTGTCGTTTCATCTACATACACACACTTACACTTCCATGCACTACACTTTACACAAGTCGGGAGGTTAAGAGCTTGTCTCAGCTGGGGCGGTTACCCCGCTGGTAAGAGATACCTGGATAGGCAATATCCCGCAACCGGTCGTATAGGTTGGTGCTGGATCTCACCACCTATACTATGCACTAAATGTAAGGGACTAATGTGTGGGATGACAATCATTGAAACTATTTTCTTTATTTCCAAAATGTAAAAAAGTCCTTAGTAGATTTTTGTGTGGTATCTGTACTTTGTGCAAACGTCTTCCCATCGCCCATCCCCTTGGTACAGATGTTTTATCAAAAGACAAAAATTAACGAGCCATACTTCATTTTGTGCCAAAATGTGAACGGATATGCATTATCCCATTATCTCGTGCTGTTCATTATTGAAAATGTACTACATTTTTCTTCCAAGCCATTATCTGTTAGTATATGCTGTATCCATGTTACGCATTCTTTAGGTGCGTTTCATGACAGTTTTATAAGGACGATATCGAAACGTTTTGAAAATTTGTATGAATTTCATGCTGCTGACGTCGTTTCCATCATCATTCCGATGCCTGGAGAACACCAAGGCGGGAGTAAACGCTTGACCTCCGTGTAAATGGTTAATTGAAAGAAAATTGTGTGTATATATATATATATATATATATATATATATATATATATATATATATATATATATATATATATATAATAAATACTAACACAAGTATTTACTTTCTTGCCTACTGCTTACGCAGTATATAGAGGAAGCATTGTAATGCTGTGGGGAGAAACGGCGAATTTTCGACAGAAAACCCTTGTGGGCAAGCCCTAGTAACGAAAAAGTGGATAAATCTTATGTGTGCAGTAAATTACTTCCTTTAACACATGTAGTCAGAATCCACGTTGATGGAAAAAATCGGTTGCCGGCAAAACGTATGGCTGTCGGCGTTTGTGAACAAAGGTAGCGGCTAAACCGTAAGCAGAATTTTCACCGATATTAATATCCTTATCGATCTGATTGATGTCGCAGACCCTTGAATTGGGAACTTGATTATGGCAAATGCGACAAAGGAGCTGAGGGACATTACAAAATACACGTGCCAGGAGAGTTTCAACAAGTGAAAACACCGTTGGGATAAGTGCGTTGAGGAGGAGAGTACATTGAAGGGGTTCCAAACCTCTAAAATGTAACCCCTGAACACCCCTCTCTGGATTTGGAGGAGAGAGGTGAGCGAAGACAGGAGACGTTGCCAGTGCTCGCAGGCGCGCCGGACTGCCCAGGCAGACAAGTAGCTCGTACGGGCGTGGTTTGACGTGCCTGCATTAGAGCCTTTGCGCGGACTGATTACGACGTCATGAACGTTCTTCTAAAGGGTTGTGTCACCCTTTAACGGAATGGACGGCCTCGCGGTCGTCGCCTCCTCATGGAAGTGACCAGGAGTGACGCCGGCCTGCTCGCTCGCTCGCTCGTACGAAGGGCGGAGGGGAGGTTTCTTTCGTCCCTCCACAGTAACCCTCTGAGGGGGAATTTATTTACTTTTGATTTACAATGACGTTGATGATCATTACAATTGATAACATTAAGCTGTTACCTTGCGGCTTAAGCAGCTAGAGGAGGGGCTTTGTCATAAAGCTAATTTTAATATTCTAGTTCTAAAGTTAAATTACTTGCACTTTGGCATTTCTAACGTACACTAAGATGGGTTTTATTAATTACTAAAAAATATTATTATACATGTGAGATATTTTTTCTCTCTCTACATTCACACATCATTCATACTTCTTTCATTATATAAATAACCATTCATTCTTCCCTTTCATTAGCACTTCACTACACTACACACTGTTCGCCACGGCACTGCCTTGGCTCAAAGTGTCGGTGGCGCTCGGGCCCATTGGTAGGCGTGGCAGGTGGGCGCGGCGTCGCGTTCCCCGCGCGCCCCTCGGCCGACGGCGAGTCTTCCCCCTCGCGGAAGGAGCAGGCGAGGCGCTTCGGACCTGACCGTAGGTGGTTCGCCTCTCGGCCGGTGTCGCGCGGGATGCGCGGTGCCTTCGCACCCAGCGCCCTTGCAAGTGCCGTTGTTGAGTGGCTTTGAAGCTCCGGCAAGAATTGGTGTTTTACGCCCAGAACTCCGATAACGTCGGTGTTTCTAGGGTATCTATTGTGTGGGCGGAGGGAGGTGCGGGTGCGCCGCGAGGAGCGCAGCACGGTTTTCCGCCGAGCGAATCGGACGGAGGGTGGGGGGAGGTGCCGCCGCGAATACCTCGCAGGGAGACGTCCAAATGGCCCGCACGTTGGCGATGAATAGGCGGCGTTTGAGGGCAGGATGAAGTTCAGGGGCTCGAAGGAGTGGGCGTAGGAGGGTGGTTCGGGCAGTTATTTTTTGGCTAACGTATTTGGCGTGGGCCAGCCAGCGGAGGCCGCTATCAAGCTTCCTACCAAGATATTTCGTCGGCGTTGCGAAGGTAGATGCTTGCCTACCAAGCTCACGACTTCATCAGGGTCGGCCCTCCGTCGAGTGAAGTTGATGGCTACGCACTTGTATAGGTTGATTAATGGCGAGTTTTTTTTTTCTCAGCCATTTGGGAAGCTCGTCGAGACAATCATTCAGATATCTCACCGATTTCGTTTTGTCCGCCGACTTCGCATAGAAAGCGAAATAATCCGCGAACATTAGGAGCCCGCAATGTTGAATGCCGGTATTTTTTCCAACTGGTAGTGGCGCGTCGTTGACGTACAGGCTGAATAGGGTGGGGGAGAGCACGCTTCCCTGAGTCACGCCGGCTACGGCTCGTCTTAGGGACAAATCTACGGTATTGCCTCGAACCTTGAATCGTCTATTTGTCAAGAAGCTGGCGATTAGTCTGACGTAGCAGTCGCTGATTCCCATGGCCGCAAGACACGCGAGCGCCCCCTTGTGTCATACAAAATCGAATGCCGACCCCATGTCTAGAAAAACCACCGGCAAGTTCTGCCGTCTTTCGAGAGAGAGATCGATCTCGGTACTGAGGCCAATCCGAAACCCGAATTGCTCATCTCTAAGAAGCTTGATGCCGTATTTCCCGTTTCAAGCGCTCCAGGATGAGGCGTTCGAAAGATTTTGCAAGAAGCGGGAGGAGATTTATTGGTCTGTAACCGTCGGGAGAAGTTGGTCTTTGCTAGGCTTTGGTATCATGGCTTCTGTCGCGATTTTCCACGCTCTGGGGAAGTATCCTAGCGCCAGACACGCGTTTAGGAGTTCCCCGCAGGAACTCCATACCTTCGGGCTGAGTGCTCGATGAGCGCTGCAACGGCGTGCATCTTTCGTACTTTGTGTAAGATGCTGTGTGCTGCACGCCGCAATTGCAGCATTTCGGGCGTGCCGATGTACCGCGTATGGGGCAGTCCTTCGTGCCGAGCTTGTCTGTCGGGTGTCCCTCTCCCGTGCAGATCTTGCATCTCACAGGATATTCGCAATTTTTGCGAGTATGTCCCCATCTGCAGCATCTCTCGCAGAAGCGGGGGCGCTTCCATTCCTCCCTGACGACTTTTACCTCGGAGACGCCAATGGCGGAGGGGAGGCGGCGACGCGGACGGTTCCCAGCGACGGCGGGAGGTGCTTGGTCTTTTCGAGCAGTTCTTTAGCATCAGGAACACCAGCGAACGCTCGATGAACTTTCATGCTGGAGGACTGGAGCAGCGGAAGATTATACCCAGTCGAATCGCCGTTTGGACCGAAAGTTTTATACAGTTGCATAAAGAAACATTCTGTTTGTGAATACTGTACTTATAACTCATCATGTTCATGGATAGTTGGGGTTTCCATTCGACTGAATAAATAGTGCCTTTTTTACCCGCTTGTGTGAAGTGAAAAGGAGGGTTATGTTTATCATGATTGTATCTCTTGGTTTCTTTATTACTAATTACCGTCAGACCGATTCGACTAATATTCTTATGTGATGTGCGCTTATATTCGCCTAGGCAGCTTGGAAGTCATAAATAGGGGCGGCCAGAGAAAACGGGTGGCCTGTGACAGTAGATCTCATTTCCCTCATTTCTCATCCCTCATTTCAAACAGAAGTTTTCCCTCCTCAATTCATAATCAATTCATTTCTCCGTGCGACAGTAATAACCTGTAGCGATTAATTTGAATTAGGAATAAATTATTTATATATTTTGAATGAAAACATATTCGATGTCCTAATTAAGTTGGGGCTTGGGGCAGGTTCGGGAGCAGGACGGTGTAAATGCAAGTTGTTATGTCAGTTGAATAATAAAAAAATAATCAGAAAACACATCTTGAATAAAGTACCCTCTATCGTTAAATAGGTAGGCAAAATGTCGAGGAAAATTTTAGTTTATCGATTACTATTAGATCAAGTTGTTAGAATCCGACAACACCGACTTTTTTTTAAACTTTTAGAACTTTCGAAAATTAAAGTACTTGAAAGAAATTATATCTGATCCATTTTAATCGTCTTTTTACTTTCCTGTATTCGTACGTATATACGGAGCAATATACGTAGCATAGGGAAAGTTATGTAATGCTGTGGAAAAATCGATTTCGAGATTTCAATAAAAATACACGTTTTGGGGTCCCCAGATACCGAAAATGTGTTTTTTTAACCCCTGTCCATCGCTCGAATTGAACTTTTGAGATTTAAAAAAAAAAGTTCTTTAAAATTTTGGGATCCTTTGCATAAAGCCCCACGGACATTTTCAAAATTTTCTTAAAAAGGACTTCAAAATTTTACTTTAAATTTCTTGTAATAATAGAGTAAAATACACTCTGAATTTTCAAAAATTTCAAAATTTCAAAGTTTTTCGAGCGTCTTCTTACAACTACAAAATTGAAGATAGAGATTTTCCTTGAAATAAAATTTGTTCTCCGTACCGAGTTCTTTGATTAATGTCATGTACATTTTTTTGAACATTTTAGTAGTTTTTGCGCAATATCGTGAGTAATAAGTGCAATTTGAAAAAAAATACAAAAACAAGATTTTCTCAAAAACAATACCAAATATTTTTCTTTAAACCTTTGGTAGAGGCAGTGCTAAATATGTGTACTCTGTAAGATTACATAGACGCCATATTGCTCTATTCTTGTGTTACAAAATGTAACTTATGACTTATCTCACATGTCGATAATATTTACAACAGCTGCGATTTGTTCACATTATTATATTTATGAGTACATGAGCTTTAAATAATATCAAATAAATTTTATCGAAACCTCAACCGTTATTTTGTGAAAACTAGTTCAAAATTCCGCCTTTTCAGAAACGCACAAACGCCAACACAAAAACGGATCCAATTTTTTCTTCAAACTTTTCGAAGACATAGTGCTAATTGCTTTCTTTAATATGACGCTAAATTCATTTCATGTTTTTTCAAACATTACACTAATGTATTTTTTTAAGGATCTGTCACGGCTTTAGTATGCACATTTCCACGAATTTGTAAACTTTATTCTATTTGTGACTGGAAGTGCTTGAAATGATTTCACATAAAGTTTTTTCGGAAAGTCAATAGTTTTCTGTAAAAAGAAGTTCAAATATCGCGTTTACAGTAGCGCTGAAACGCTAATTTCTTAAAAACTGATCCAAATTTTTAAAAGAAAATTGCCATTTGGGGCAATGGTTTACTGTTCTTGAATATTCTTAAAATAATATTTCTGTTCTACTATTATAAAATTGAAAAAAAGAAAATTCTAAAAAATGTACTTTGAACAATGATATATGGCAACTGTTCTGTGTCTCTCCTTGCGGGACATCATCCCAGTCGGGACAAGCTCTAAACCGACTAGTGTGGTAGTGGAGTGCATGTGTGTGCGCATATGTTTTAGAGGTGACGATAGAACAAGGAAGAGGAAGATAAGATTGCGCGCGGTCCGTGGTTCGTTTGTTAAAGTATTGCTCCGACATTCGCCTGATGTTGATCGGAAAAACACCTACAAGTATCGATTAGAGCAGCCGGCCGCTAGTATTCTCCTCCTAGAACCTTACAGTCAGAGTCTCTGCGGAGTCCACGGTAATTCTTGCTCTGAGCTAAATCAGCCGGTCTTACCAGCTGGAACTTCGTGGTGCTCTGGCATATTTCGCCTAATAGAAAATTTACGAACAATTCGAAAAAGTTAGAAAAATGCAATTCTACAGGGCAATAGTTTAAACTATTTTACAGAGCAGTAACATGTGTTTGCTCTGCTACTGGTTTTGTATGTTAATGTATTTATAACTGACTATTCATTTATTCTTCATAAAAATATCTGAAAGTGGGGTCGTTATGACTTGTTTTGAAAAAATAATTTCTGTTCTCTTCGGAACAGTTAGTGCCTGCTGAGCATCAGCTACATGAATGTCCAGTTCTGCATGTTTTACGTCTTATTATACATTAATCATTACGTTAAACAATTTGCAAACATATACAGATATGAATTACGATTTGTTTTATCAGATATTGAACAAGAAGGACGAGATGTAAAGAACATCATGAATGATTCTGAATTCGCTACAAGTTTCACAGAAGTTATTCTCCGATAGTCACATCAAAGGTGTAATTCCACGGAATGAGTGAGCAGTGACCAATGGCCGGACGGCGAGGCCGCTGCGCCGTGCGCCGGGAGCGAAGCGCATCGCATCCCTGGTCATGGCGAAACCTTTTTTTCGGTTTAGCCCAAGATTGTTGAGTTAAGTGTTGCAGTTTGCACGCATTTCGCGTTTTACTGCTACGTTCAAGTGGCTGGTGTGGGTTTGCGTCCCACCTCAGACGGTAACCAAATCGGCATTTGGCCACCACGTCCTCAGAATATCCGAGGGGAGTACTTGTCTTCTCCTATAGTGCTAATGAGTCGAGCTACTTGTTTAAGCGTTGCCGGAGCTTCGTCTGATTGAAAGGCTTGATAAGGTTCGTTCAACGAAAGCCGTCTCAAGCACTGAGTGAAGAACTCGATATCAAGTTCCTTCCTCAGTATTTTCAATCGTTTCCGAAACGGAGGGCGGATTATGAGCCGTAGAACTTTTGTTCACGGGTTTTTTAACTTGCTCAAGTGCATCCTTGTACTTCTATGTCCATCATGTAGCCGCAGCGTAGGTGGCCACAGGCCAGGAAACGCTTTACAGAGAGCCAAGCAAATTTCCAAGTCATTTCAAAATTCCATGTGAGTTTTTGTGTGCCAAGTGTAATTTGTTTTGGTGGTGTGAAACGTTTAGTATATTTGCGTTTGCGGCGGGTGTAACAGATGGCCTGCGACTCTTCCGAGGAGAAAGTCAAACGCTGACGAAACCTAAAAATGTTTGTACATTTTAAATATATTTATTCTCAATGATGCATATGCAGGGCTTTCAAGTTCCTAACATTTTTTTTATTTCGCTTTTTCCTCTGCCCTGCTCCTTTTCTGAGAGCTTGTCCTCCGTGTGATATTTCTTCAATCTTTCTACTTCCGTTTTAGTCACAGGTAAAGGAAAAATTCTTTAAAGTTATGTAAGTAGGTCCTGATATTTGATTATATAACGTCACTACACATGTAGGGCTTTTAAGGTTCTATTAATTGTTATTTAAATCAATAACCATTTCTTTAACAATAAGAGTTTACTTTCATTAAAATTACTAAGAAATGAAATGATTAAGAATAAGTAAACAGTTCTATGTGTATTTTTCGTGAGCGCATTGCACGGGGAATGCCGAAGCAGGGCCCTAGCAAACTAGCCGCGGACCACGCGCGATCTTGCCCTCTCCATCACCCTTACTCACACACATTTACATGCACTGCACTACTACATATGTCGGGAGCTTATAGCTTGTCCCCGCTAGTGAGAGATACCTGGTTAAGGAAACCCTGTAACCCGAAGGGTAGGCCGGCACCGACCGGCGAGGGAAGATCACCGCCATCTGCCGTGGAAAACATTCACTACAGGAACTGGACTAATTACCTTAGCGGTTGACGCGTTGAGAATCACTTATCAATAATTCAATCAATCCACGGCTTGCCACGGCCCTCGCCACTTCACGCCTCGCCCTGCTCCACCCCTTCCCGCCACGGACGCCTCACCTTAGGATTTACAAAAATAAGCAAGTGATTGCGTCCCCTATCGGGGCGGCGGCCCCCCAATAAATTATAAATTATTACAAAAGTATCCTAAAATATGTTTCTCAATAAAAGCGATAAGAAATTAAATATTTTTTATTTGTAGAAAAGACATTAAACATTCGCTCTCGTCGTGCCCACACAAACTTGCCGTGTCCGAAATAAAGTTTCTCGTGCTTGTTTATCTTGTTGGTCAAAGCTAATTTTTACTTTCTAGCCGTACTATATACTGACGTAGGAAAGAGAAAGAATTATAAAACTGCAGGGGAATGTGAAGATTGTTTTTAAAATACATTTTTTGTAGGTAGTTGTCGGATCTCAAACATTAGCTTATGTCGAAACGTCTGTCTATCTGTTCAACTCGTCTGAAAGCGCAGGCTCTTTGATTTTGGTTGTCAATTTAGTTTGAACGTGCATCGCCTTTCCTTTATTTTCTTTACTGGAGAATACATATTAATACTCTCACATGATTTTTGGCATGATTTGGATATTTTCTTATAATATTATTTTTAATACATCGGAAGAAACGCAATCACTTTTTAAAACTATTTGTAAATACCAGCAATTCCCATCCCTTACCTAACTGTGTTCAGTGACCGCGACACTTCCAAGCCTTAGAGGCTTACGCTTCAGTCTTTCTGAATGACGGAGAAATACATTTCGCGGTGCTTCACATTCTCCAGCGATGATCAAAACAAAATCGGTCGTTATAATGACTGACTATCCCCTTTGGAGAATTGGGCTACTGCCTTGTAAACAGATAAAGGTTCTGGCGGAGAATTAGAATCGCCCTGCCGAGTGCTCATATTACACTGCCTGAAATACCGTAAACAGGGGCTACTTGAACCCATTTTTCAATACTTTCGTAGTTTTTCCTATCCTAATCCTTGAAAAACTAAAAGAAGTCTTCAATTTTTCCATATATCTACGGGTTTACTGTGAAGAGCTCGAGAGTAGTTTGATAAGAGATATTTAACACAAATTCTAATTATTTTTAAAATTGGGTTCAAGTTACACTGCTCTGTGAGCTACTTGAACACACGCGATATTTCCGTACATAAAACCACTGAGATTTGCACTGGGTACATGTGTTCCTAGATTTTCTTGTACAAACATGACTTTAAATATTCCACAAACACGAAGATTTATAGCTAAAATACAATTTTTATTATCCAGCTTTTATCGGTAACTGTGGTAATCGGTAACTAAAAAATAATTTTACCCATTCTCGCTCTGGGAGATTATCTTCGAAAACAGTTACAGTTCTGCCACGCATAGATAAGTAAGACTTCACAATAAATCTGAAATCGAGCTCATCAACAAGAAATCTGAAATTACTTATATGGTTACGGTGCCTTGCAAAGAACAATTTTTCATCTTCAGTGAACATTTTTAGATGGCACGTTTTCTGAATGGATTTCTTCATTCCCCTTTTTATAGTTGATCGACTAAAAAGTAGATTGACGATAAAGCTTCAGCGTGCCGTTGTGACATTCTTCCCGACAATTGCTGCCAAACATTTCTCAAGCGAATGGTCTTTATAATCAACATATTTCTGACTTCAGGAAATCTTTTGTATTTGTGTACTACAGCGGTTAAATTACTGTAAAAACAAGATCTATCTTACTGTAAAAGCAAATCACTATCGTTGAAGTTTTAAATATCAAAATAAACCTATTAACGCATTAAAAATATTATTTGGATTACTTGATCCGACTGTGAGCGTGGTTCCAAGTAGCCCGGTTTTTGCGTTTCTGTGCTCACAATTAAAAAATATAGGAAAAAATGGGGAAGGTGTTGACGAAATTTTCATAGTCGTTCTATTTACAAATATATCACTACCAAAATGTAAACTGATCTCTTGATCAAGTATCTTGAAATCCAGAGTAGATATAAAAGTATGCAGGGTTCAAATTCGGCCAATTTTGACCCCAGACACCTAAAAGAGTTCTGTAACTTATAGGTGTACCACCGAATTACGCTAAATACGTTTAATGATGCTCAGTATTTGCATCGCACGGAAGCAACTGCAAACTAACGGATCAATTCAATGTATAAGTTTTTACGACAGCTGAATTTTTTTTTTTTTGTCTCATGGTACCCTAAGGGTCCAAGTAACCCGTTATGTCGGTACACCGCTTGCAGAAGTGGGTGCAGCGAGAAGAGAGGTTCGGGGCCCGAGTATCTCCTAGTAGGGCTCCTTACTACGTCGTGCCGACACTCTAGGGAGCGGCTCGGGGCTCTCAGGCTTCCTTCGGTCGCAATCAGCATAACCCAGGAGGACGCCAGGTGACGGTGCTTCGGGGCAACTTAGGGGAGCGGTGTAGACAACAGTCAAAAAGGCATAGATGCCCGCTAGGGCGGGAGTCAAATCCTCCCTGATTTAAAAATACGTGTCTCCAGCTACAACAGATGCTTCCTAACAGTGATGTCAGTGTGTGCATCCCCTGAAAACATCTATGTTTTTCAACAATGTATTTTTGAAAACTGTGTTAATAATAACCACCTGCCGCGGGGGATATAATCTGACAGTGACCGTGTTTATTTAATTATTTATAAATTGTATTTTTAAAGCAAACTCAGAAAAGAAGCACCTCTTACCAAATTGATTATCGCACGAAAATAACAGACATCATTATTTAACAGGATGAAACCTCAACAAAATTACTATTCAGTTTTCACCCTTGGTTTCATTGATTGAAATAGTGATCCGGGCGAATCAACGGTTGAGGTTATTAGTGTAGTTCATGTAATTTCATGGGAGGTGGCGGTGATCTTCCCCTGCTGGATGCCGAGATCCAGCGCCACCTTGCCCGTCGTCTTACGGGACTTTCGCATGCAGGTTTCTCCCACCGCCCAAGCCGCGACAAGCTCGAAGCTCCCAACATGTGTGGTAGTGTAGTGCATTTGACTGTGTCTAAAGGGGTGAGAATAGGACAGGGAAGAGTAAGGAAATATCGCGCGCGATCCGTGTATTGTTTGTTAGAGTACTGCTCCAATATTCGCCTGGTGTTAACGAGAGAAAGCACGCACAACTATCGATCAGAGCAACCGACCTCTAGAATTCTCCAGCCAGCAGCGAAATTCTCCCTAGCTATGAAGACAGTGTCAAAACTCATGGCATGATCGGGGCTCGATCCCTAGGACCTCCCAGAAACAGACACTACAAACGTCAATTGATGAGCGACCTAAGCCGGTCACTCTTGGCCATTTCGGTGAGAAAGAAAGTTCATTTTTCGAGACAAGACAATTAAATGAGATCACTGAGACGAGAAAATTAACACTGGTTGGTGGTAATTATCATATTTTAATAATTAAACATGTTAATTTGTAGAGGAGGAACATTAAGTACAAAACGTTGAGATTTTCAACAATAAATCGATGTTGAAAAAATCGAAATGTTTACAAAAACGTCAATATTTTGAAGACATTAGCCCAGATGTCGCCTTCAGTCGGCATATCGCTCGAGATGAAGGAACTCGGGTTTCCCCCCGAAAGGCTGTCGAGGTATCATAATAACCATTACAGTGCGAGACGCGCAGGAAAAAGGACGTTGCGCATGCGTAGGAGAGCAATCTTCGTATACTATCGCTGTTGACAAAATATTGGATAGCCCATTGCGAACATTGGGATTGTAATCGCCCAGAAATTAGTGCCCCTTGCGTTAATAATTTGTGTCATTGGTTTGTTTATGTGCTTCCTCACACGAAACTTAAATGTACATTTTCCGGTTCGAGGTTGCTCATCGATAAAGTTAGGACGTCGATCCTTTTGAGGTGCAATGACCTCTTCTCTGAGAAGCCAAGGACAGCAGTGAATCCCGCATGAAATCCAAATGGCCCGGAGGGATTTTCGACCGTCGATTCATAACAAGGTCGCGTTCAGTCGCTGACTGGAGGAGAATTCCAGCGGCCGGCTGTTCTGAGCCGGAGCAGTACCGTTACAAAAGGGATCTCGCACGATCTTCCCTTCTCCTTCCTTGTCCTATCTTTTTCCCTTGCTTACACACATTTACATTAAACTACACTACACTACCACGCACGCCGTGAGACCAGTAGGCAGTAAAAGCTAGCTCCGGTTGCCGGGAGAGATACGTGGAGGGGGATTGCTCCGAAACGACGAGTATGTCGGCGCCGGATTTCGCCTTCCAACTGGTGAAGATTACCGCCACCTCCCATGATAAAAACACATATCACACTTATGGGACTAATGGCCTTAGCAATTGCCGCGCCCGAAATCGACTGCGCCTCTTCGAAGAGGCCGGGCCCAGCTCTGCCTCGGCGCCGGCGCCGGACGCGCGTGTCGCGATTCGTTGCACCGATGTCGCCGTACGCAGCGGAGCCTCAAGGGCGGCGGGGTGGCGTGAACGTTGAGGTCGAGGGACGGGGCACGCGCCGTCGCGCGCGGCCTCGGCCGTCCTCGCATCCTGAGAAGCCACGCGGCCGCCGTGGGCCCAGGACTCCTCTCTCTGGCCCTCGGCGAGCACCTCCTTCGCTAGCCTCGTTCACGCGGCGGACGAGTGTGCAAGCTGGGTCTCTCAAGATTCATACTAAGAGTTCAAACAAGGGATACCGTGGACAAACCTTGGAACGGAGGTTCGTCTATGTGACGTTCGTTGCACGAAGGAGCTGGGAGTGTCCTGAGAGGAGCTGTAGGTACCGAGTGGCTGTGGTTGGTCCACCGGAAGATAGCTATTAGAAATAGGGTTGGGCAAAACCGAAAAGCTATCTGTCACAATACAATAGGAAACTACCTAATGAAGAAAGTGTGTGCCATAGTGTGTAACACTACTAGTTATTCCACTTCTCCCTTTCTGGCTCCACGTGTTCTTCTCTTCCTCTTTACCCTCCTTTTATTCTGTTCCTCCTACATTACCTCATCTTATTCCTCTTCTGATTTTTCTCCTCTTCATCTTTCTTGTCTTCGTTTTTTTCTACTCCTTCTCTTCCAATTCGACTCACTCTTGCTTCTTTTCCTCTTTATACTCTTTTATCCTCCCCGTTCTTCTTTTCGTCATTCTTCTCTTCCTCATCCTTCTTATTCCTCTTTTTCTCCTTATTAATCATTAGTCGAGGTCAACTAGTAGCTCACAACCTTTCCCCGCCTGGACTTAACGTTCAAATGCAAGAAGAACTCATTGACAATGCAAGATCGCAGCATGTTTTCTCAGGGTTCTCCAATTTCTCTGACGTCATAATTAGTATCTTCTTACTCACTAATGGCCGCTAATATGCGCCTCAATGAAAAGAAAAGGAAACAATCAATTTTATTATCTAGGCATACCTTTGACAGCACTTTGGCGACCAATCGCAGGAAACCGCTTCTCTAATACAGGTGTAAGAGCGATAGGCTCATGAACTACGCTTACCTAATGAAGTAAGTACAGTACTATGACCGATATAAGCTCACGAAACATCGGAGCGATGGATGGGGAGAATGGAATGTACCACGTGGTTTCTCATTGGAGACCAAAGTCTCAGCCGGGGAGGACGTCTGTGGGAGAGATAGAGGTATCTCAGAATAATTGTTACAAACTTCTAGAGCAGTTGGATGGATCCAAACTGAACACTTTTTGCCAATGAACATGTGATTGGAAATTTCATATGACAAAGTTACTCATGTGAAAATTGCCCCCTGATTGTTAGGTAACTCCTCACGCACGAAAGGTCTGCATGATCAAAGTCCCTACACTGTATCAGAAATCATACAGGAATACGAAACTGATCTTAGATATGTTTAACATTTATTTTAAGACTCCTGAATAAAGAGGTTAAAGAGAAAGACAGCAAGCGAAAAGTGCCAAAAACTTTCTTCATCTTCCTAACCTGCGGTAGCGAGGACATGGGTATCAGACTAAAACACAGACACAACTTGAGCAAAGATCAAAGAGAGAAAATTCGGCTTGCACAAAGTGAGATATTTCTTTTTTTCTCATTGTCAATAATATGATTGATTATTTTGTGTTTCCGGGATTCAGGCTTTTTTCCCAATCAGGTATCTCCCCAAGCATTGCACCACCCTAGCCGGTACAAGCTCAAAGCTCCCGACTGGCCTCTTGACATGTGTTTAGTGTACTGCATGTAAGAGTAAGTGTGTGTAAGGAATGGGGGAGTGCAGGACAAGAAAAAAGAAGGAAAGATCGCTCGCAGTCCATGTCAAATTTGTCAAGGTACTACTCCGGCATTTCCCTGGTGTGGTTTGGAGAAACAACGGGAAACTACCGATCAGAGTAGCTGGCCGCTAGAATTCTCCAGATCGGGACTGAACTCAAGCTATCTAACAAGGTAGTGTCGAAACCCTACTATTGTCGGGCCTCAAACATTAGGACCTCCAGGTCAGAACTGCAGTGACATCTGTTGGCAATGCCCTGAGCCAACTCAGCTAATATTGTCAACAAGAGCAACGCAGTTTGGGCGAATCTTCTGTACCTCTCTCTTCAATATTTGTTTAACTATTTCATTTGAGCGTCGTTTGTAAAACATTTGAAATAATTCATATCTTAACTGTTGCATTTTCTCTAAATCATTGCAATATCCAAATTCTGCATTTCCCAATCAGGAGAAACCCATTTGCTCGGTGAACGTTCGCTTCTTTTGATGTGCCACACAGAGGGTCTTGCGAGCGCCGAATGGTTCTGCAAAGAAGAGCCAACCCATCCCTCCGTTCACCACCATTGGACGAACTGACTCTCGGAACTCGATGAAACGAGACCGATTGTCTGTTTTCGCCCTGAGGTGAAGTACGCGATGCTTCCGTTCGGTTTAACTTACCGCTCACCTTTATAAGTTAAAAAGGAATATAATTATGGTTCCACGGATATGACATGAAGCTCGAATTTATTTTGAAATCAATCGAACCAAAATTTTAGTTTTTTAAATATGTTTAGAAAGTATAATTTAACACTTTTCTCAAATATTTTTAAATCTTTCTTTAAAATATTTGTTAGAAAAGGGCCCATCACACAAAATAATGTAATATTGGTTCATTCTTTAAAAAACCTACCTTCTAAAAATTATTTTTATTTTCTCGTATCACTTGTACACTCTGTATATTTACATTGAGAGTGTTGTGTAGTTGATTAGAGTAGTTTGATTTATGTTCAAAACATCTACTTCAATTGTTCATCAGCCAGTTTCTAGAAGTTTTATTGTGTGGTTGTATCAAAATCGACTCTTACTAAAACAACTCAACCAACTTACTATGAAAATTCTTTCAATGTTTAACTTCTTTGCGCAATGACATTACAATCTTCTATGATATTCTTAAGACATATTTTGCTTAGAACACTGGAGTTCTTTAGATTTACGAAAAAGTTTTCAAAAATAGGTATTTAATAGTACGAATTATCTTCAAAAGCAATCTATGAATTCAAAATAATGTTCAAGAAAATCACCCTTAAATGTTGCGTTCTACGTATTTTCTATTCCACAGAAATATTCTGTAGAATGCCTGAATTATCATTTCCAGACAAATATAGAAGCGTCACCTTAGAATACGGGCCACGTACCGCGCGCCATCCTTTCTTTCATATCCCGTTCACCTAAATAGCCATTCGTATTTTTCGTACATTATTTTTATTTCTGTTTCGACAGGTTTTATACAAATTTAATTTAGGCATTTCTGTAGTTGCCTGGCTTGCGTTTTCTCAGGTATGTCACATGAAAAAATCAATTATGATTTAAAATTAAAATATTGTGCGATCACACTTCTTCGAGCAGGTGGTTCCTACACATTCCAACATGTGATGTTGGAGAACGCATCTAAGCGCCATCTGGAGGAGCCCCTCCTTTCGCTCTCGGGCGATTCATGAAGGCAAATGTAATGTAAATTTCTACCCTGGAAGAACTATCTAGAGGTTGAAGGAAATAAATCGTGATCAGTGATTATCATGAATTTCTCATGTTTTAATCCTAGAATTTCACTCGTACTTATTAAAATTCAGGTTAAATGAAGTTTAATGAGAATTCTTAATTATTTTGCCGACTAAGGTACTACCTACTAAAGGCAGTTTGTACTTTTTCTGAAAAAAACTACTACACTTTTTCTTAAAATATTTTCCACAGATATAGCAAAGAACACTTGAAAATATGTAATGTCTCATTTTCATTTGGAACTCTGAATTTTCGAAACTTGGTAATGTTGCAAATTGGAAAAGTGCAAGAAAGTATATGATGTTGTAGCGTATCTAGTTTTTATACTCAATTTGTCAACAAATAAAAAGTTTATTTGTTCTTGCTAGTAAAATGTACTAATGAGTAGGGTAAGTAAGCAGAAGCGTAACGCAATGAGTGCGGGCCCGTCCGCAAAACGTTTATCCGGGCCCCCTTTATAGAATTGTTAAACTAACAGGAGTAGTGTTACTACCTTAAATAAGAAATAAATACTCCCCCAATACTGGGTCTCTTTTACCCAGGCCAGCCCGCATTGCAGGCCCGAACGTTGTGCCACTGTTACTAGCCCGATCGTGCATTTTCGCAAGGACAACTTTAAGTAGCTTTCTAAAATTTTGTAATATTTTTGTAACTATCAAGAAAAGCAAAAAGCTAACGGTCAAGGAAGATTGTGTAACTACTTCAAATGCTGTTTTTAAGGAAGTGTTGTGAATTGTTTCAATAACATGTCTATAATACAGAATAAACCTTTATTCAAAATTTGTTTCAAATATCAATTTCAATGTTCTCTATTTTTTTAATTCAATAAGTACATTGAAAGTTACCTTTGTATTTTTTTAAATAAATAAACAGGTTTTGTTAACAACTTCTCCTTAAGAGGAATATTAAAATGTGAAAAAGGAAAGGTAGGGAAGAAGGTGGAATTGAACGCACAAGAGTTCTCGCACGGTGCCCACGTTAAAAACTTATCTTCATTATTACCATCAATCAATTAGTGGTCTAGCTCGATCTGTAATGTTAATTTTCTACAGTAACTATAAAAGGATGCAAAAGGAGATTCGAGATTTAAATAAGTAATTATTTTTTTTACAAAAAATTTACTTTATCAAAAAGAAATACAGAGGTAAAATTGTTGAGAACTTTGTTATGTCGCGTAGCGCAGATATCAGGAGCCTGCAACGCAGCTACCTCTGCTCAAAACTCCTGCTGAAAATTTCTGATGTACTGTCATTTTTTCTCCGACGACAACACATCTTTATATGAAAACACATTTTTAAAAACACCTTTCTTTCTCAAGAAATTTTGTCCAAAAATTGCCAGCTTAAAATAAATGTTACTGAACTAAACCACTACGTAATTTCTCTCCTCATGCCGATTAGTAGCCAGTAAACAAATTTGAGTTCATTGAACATAAATCAGCAGCGCAGAAATTATTAAGTAAAAGTCACGAGATTTAAATCTGGCAGCAAAGGCAAATCAGTTGGATTACACGGAAACATGGACTGCATTCCGAAAGGTACCAGCCCCTTCGAAAGAAAAGGAATTCCAATACGTCTCCCGTGCCTCTGTACACCTCGGCGCCAGAGACCAAAGTTCGATGCTCCTTGGCAGTGTCGTGTAGCTCCGTGGCAGCATCGCAGGAGAACTCTACCAGTTGCCATGGTAGTTGTCGAAGGGCCGGTAGGCTCCGTAGCCGGAGTAACCGTCGTAGGGTCTGTAACCGCCGTAGCCTCCAGAACCTCCGTAACCACCGTAGCCACTGTAACCACCAGAACCTCCAAACCCTCCAGAACCTCCATAACCCTCAGAACCCCCATAACCACCCGAGCCTCCATAACCACCATAGCCACCGTAGCCCCCATAATTGCTTCCGGAGCCGCTGTAATAACCGTTTGGTCTCTGGTAACCATCATACCGATCGTACCATCCGGAACCTCCATAACCTGCAAAAATTAAACTACAAGTTATCTCCACTGAACCAAAATGTTATAAAGCGTCTCATGAATAATAATAATAATAATAATAATAATAATAATAATAATAAATCAAAATACAATTATGAAGGGAACGATTTACCGACAGCACTCCTTAAAAGATGAAACGAATAAACGTAGAAAGTTTGGTGGTGAAGAAGAAATTGTAGAAAACATCATAGTTGCTTGTTCTGCCCTTCTAGGGAACGATAATTAGTGTTCACAAACCCAGGTCGTAAGAATGATGAAATGAGAGATCGCAAAAAAGCGGATTGTATTAAGTGAATCAACATCATCGATCTATGAGCAATCTCCTGTTCCAGTCCTGGAATGAAATTCAATCATTTTTTATTTGTACAGACCACGTCTAGTTTGTTGTAAGGTTAAAACATAAGTGTGTGTGTATATATATATATATATATATATATATATATATATATATATATATATATATATATCAAATACTGTAAATTTAATTATTTCTTTTGTTAGTGGAAAGAAGAAGAAAACTCTAACATGCCATGTCGAAATGCATTCGCAACATGAAAGAACGCTCAGTTTTAGGCAAATTCCTCACAAATTAAGAACATTTCTACAAGAAATATTAATTTGCCATTCTGTGTCGGAACCTAATGCGAAAAACATTTCAGACGAAGATGGAAATTCACTAGGATAATAAAAATTGCTGAAGTAAAGTGAAAATAAAAGTACACGAAGATAACTACGTATTTTAGGGTAAAGATTGTTTAACAAGGATCGAAAAAATACCTGTTTTTTGGTTTTGTCTATGCTGAATCCACCAGTGAGTGATAACGACTTTACCCGGAAGAAAAAAATAAAAATAGAAGGAAGTAAATATGTGAAAAATAAACAATATTAATATTTATTATTATTATTATTATTATTATTATTATTATTGCCATTTTTGCTTTTATTATTACATTATAGTAATTGTACAAACAATTTTACAAACTTCATTAAAAGTCATGAAAAATTCTCCTACAAGCGTATTTTTCAAAAGAACCAGACGCGCTACCTACCACCATAGTTACTTGGGCGATATCCTCCGTAGCTACCGCTGTAGTATCCGCCTCCGTAATTTCCCCCGTGTCCTCCGTATCCGTTGCCTCCGTAACCGCTGTAGCTTGGCCGACTGCCTCCGTAGTAGCCACCGTTGGAATACCTGTCTCTGTCGTAGTACCGGTCCCTATCAAAGTACCGATCCCTATCGTAGTATCCTCGATACCCGCCCCCGTAACCGCCATAGCTGCTGCCGTAATTGCCGTAGCCACTCGCGTAGCCATTGCCGTAGCCACTGCCGCCGTAGCTGCCGCTGCCGTAGCCGGAGTACAGGCCATATCCACCGCCTTCCGCCACCGCCGCGGCGAAAGTCAGAACCACCAAAGGCACCTGCAACAGACCAAAATAGTTATCTACCAAGGTATCGCCCTCGTCGGGAGTATCTTGCACCACCCACATAAGAATGTGGATTGAAATGTTCAGACTATGATCAGCAAACTGTTGGTATCCCTGTCGGTTAGGTTTTAATCAGATTCTCACTTTTTATTGATGTTGAAGTAACTATTCACAGATTTATCTTAGAGCGTGTATAACGTAAAGTTTCTAATCTATTGCTACTAAATTAATCCTAACAGGTTTCTAAGACCACGGAAATTGGGAGGAATGATTTTGAAAATTGCTACCGGCAAACTTTATCAACCATTAATATTTCTATTTACGAATGAAAATTTACCTTTATCTATTCTCTCCTGCTTTGCACAAATTTTCTGATTATGGTTCCCTCTACCAAATACGCTGGTTTCTATAATCTATCCTGAATTTCCTGTCAAACCGGTTGGCCTTCCTACGCTTGCTCCAAAGCAAGTTCTCCCCTCCATTTCCGTAGAGGGCGAGACGTGTGTCTAGAAACGCCCTCTCTGGCTAAGAGTTGGCGTCGCGCTGACTGCACTCTGGGCAGACCGATGGATAGACAGACGGACGGACGGACGAACGGACGGACAGACGGACGGACAGATAGACCGACTGATAGAGACCACCGACGGACAGACAGACCGACCGACAGAGTGACACACAGAAAGTCGGATAAATAGACGGACGGACAGACGTTTAGAGAGTAAACAAACTTTGTCGGTAGCAGGGCAACCAAAACGTTTTCCGTTGAAAAATTTCCGTTGAAATCTCGAAATCGTTTTTCCGCATAATTACAAAACTTTCTCTAAACTACGTATGCAGTCGACTTTTATTTATTAATTTTGTTAAAAATTATATGTGACATACTATGGGAAGAAGTTAATTGGATGTTACATTTATGTCCAGAAGCAAAACAAGGGGCCATCTCAGTATTTGCTCAAGGATCAGGGAAACTGGAGGAAAACCTGATCGAGATGTGGTCATTGACAAAGAAGCTAAACTATAATACTTGTTACAGGTTCTTTAGAATTATACAATTCAAATGGTAAATAATGCATTCAATTTCATTGTTAAAATTAATATTACTTTCCTTTTGGATGTTCGGTATAGCATCTAATTGTTTAGAAACAGTTGTGCAGCAGAAAAAAAATTACATGGGACTTAAGCATTTGTATATAATTTAATCGTTTAATGTCATCTGGCAGGGTGTTGTAAAATAATGTATATGAATTTTTTGTAGTGAGCTGTTGATACTGTCACCTGATGAATATGATTACTACGTCGAGTGTTGTGGTTATAGACATCGGCGTTTGTTCAAAAACATTCCCACCTTTAAAAAAGACATGTTTGACAAAAACCACTAATTCATATATCAAGAGACAAGGTAATAGTAAAATACCTAGATTAATAAAGATAGGCAAGAAACACTTGGGTGGGATTTGCTTAATATTCCGTACAATTCATTTTTGTAATTTAAAAGTTCGGGAGCTACAAAATGTATTTCCCCAAAATATTATATATATCTCAGGCGGGGCATTCTCGAAATATACACAACGAACAGCATGAAAGGTAACTAAATTTGAAAGAATTCTGAAATCTTAGCCTAGTGAACTTAATTTAGTGCTCAATTCATTTATATGGACGTTCCATTTAAGGTTTGACTGAATTGAAGGACCGAAAATGTTGTTACCTTAACATCAGTCAATGGCACACCGTTCATTTTCAATGGAGTGCGGGGCTGTTTATAGGAAATGAAAAAGTGCATTGAAACCTTTTTCTTTTCATTTACTATTAATTTGTTATTACCAATTTGAAATATGTGATATTGTACTACTTACGGTTTCTTTATTGCAAAGAATATTCGTATCATCCGCAAAGACAACTGTTCTTCCGTTTCTAATCGTCGAGAGCATATCGTTTACGTATAGTAGAAAGATAATAGGGCCTAAAATCGATCCCTGCGGAACTCCACATGCAATAGGCAAAGAATCAGAAAGGTGTGTACATATGTTCCATTATTCCAATAAGGTATTTCTACTCTGAGATCATTGTATAAAAGGTACGAACATAACCAACGTAGAGCAATACCACGAACTCCATACGAAGGTAATTTTTAAAGTAAAATGTTATGATCTATGACTTCAAAACCTTTTGAAAGATATAAAAAAATTCCAATTGGTGCTTGGTTTTGATCCGTGGAAACATCTTTAAGAAAAGAAAATATGGCTGTTTCCGTAGATTTTGATTATCGAAATCCATCTTGGAATCTGAAAACGCGTCGTGTTTACTAAGAAATGTTTCCATTCGTACGTAAAAGAATTTCTCTAATATTTTTGAAAAAGGAGGCAAAAGATAAATTTTGAATTTCATTATCGTTGCCCGTTTTGAAAAGCGGCTTAATCTTTGCTGTTTTAAAAATATCTGGACACCGGTTGTAGTGAACTTCTGGAGATTAACGTTTTTGATTCACTATATCAAAGGTTCACTATATTCGATGACGTCAACATTAAATAGAAATCCTCTACAATGATTGATTTTATTAATGTAGATATAAAGCAAAATACATTAACAGCACGAACTGATAATTTAAATTTCTTTTATTTGTCATTAAAAAATTAATTATTTTCAATTGTTTGCTACGTACTTTTATTAGTAATTTCTCTAAGTCATTCTGCAGAGTTCGTGCTCGATCCATACTTCTGCACTGTGCATTGTACGAGACGTGTTGTAACCCTTCACGAGCAGTCTTGATACCCTTCAATGCTTTTGCACTGTTGCATTCGATATGCTTTTAGGAGCGTGAGGGCGCAAGCGGCTAATGAAATCGATCGCTTTTCCGCGCTGCGTGGCGGGTATCGTCATGGGGATGTGGGAGGCCCATGTAGAACATCGCACAGAGTGGTATGAGGTCATCAGTAAACTCCCCGTTCCGGGTTCACTACCTTTACCTCAGGGGTGACTTCTTCAATTACGAACTTTGGCCGCAATTTTTCAAGCTTCTAAATAGTGGAATATGTTGGAGAAATATTATTTCCACGAGGGAAATAATTTCGATGTCGTATTTTCTAATACAGAGCTTCACTATAACCAAATCTTCTTATGATTATTTGCGACGTAAATGAAACGGGACCAGTGACTTGTTCACTATAACCGCAGATACACTATATCCGAGTTCACTATTACCGAAGTCGACTCTATTTCTCTGTACGTTTACGAGAAAGTAAAGGGGATCCTCCCTCTCAATCTTTTTACCAACGATAAATGTCATTCGACTACAATACATTCTCCTCATCTGATCGCCAAGAGGGTAGTTTGCTTACAAAAAGGGAAGTGTAAAACGTAAGAATCTTTAAAAAGACTATGAAAAAATTACTTTCTTTTCAAGGCTAAGAATGTCAGTAGTAACTAAGTAAATTAAGCCAGTTTTGTTTTTCGAAAGTAATAATAACAATAAAGTAAATATGTTCATCTTTGGTAGGTGGAATTAAAAAAATAAGATTAGGTTTGTTTTAATTCGATCCGGAAAGAAAAGAAAGTTTCAGAAATGAAATTATACAATTATAGACGGATTGCTGCTATAATATTAAGTAAATAACGACGTGTTATTTAAAGAAAAGTTCTCATGAGAATAAAAACCAGAGATCATTTAATTCCTAATATAAATAGATGTTACCACCAACTGTAGCGGTTAATTTTGCAGCCCACAATGACGGAGTGTAGCAGCCCTGTGATTTGTAAGAATCGTAACGTTCAGCATACCAAAACCGAGCTAGACAAATTGATAGATAATTAATAAGATAAAATCAATAAACTATGATATATTAATGAGAGGGAGAGAAAGAGCGTGTCACAATGCAGTACAATTAACATGAAATAATGGCGATATCCGACGTCGTCATACAAGTTTTATTTCCTCGACCAGGTATCTCCCACCAGCGAGACATCACCCCAACTGAGACACGCTTTCAGCTCCCGACATGTATGGTAGTGTAGTGCGTGTGAGTGTAAGTGTGAGTAAGAAAGAGGTAAAGATAGAACAAGGAAGAGGAAGGAAAGATTGCGCGTGGTCCGTGGCCTGTTCGTTAGAGTACTGTTTCGGCATCTTCCTAGAGTTGATGGGAGAAACTACGGAAAACTACCGATCAGATGAGCCAGCTGCTAGATTTCTCCTCCAGACAGCGGCTGAACTGTGATGGAAGTAGACATATAGGTCAGCGCCGAATTTCAGCAGTTCTCGAGGTAGAACGTATTAATGACGCTAGCAGTTGGCGCGCCCGGAAACCCCAAAGGAAGAAGCGCGCGTGTGAGCGGGCGCCGAGGGCAAAGGCTCCGTCGGGGCAAAAAGGTGCCCCCTTGGGACGCGGCGGAACAAGCGCGTTTAATAAGCGGCCACTTCCTCTCATTACGGGAGGTAATGACGAGCATTTGCATGGGCGGCCGAGGACGAGGCCGCGCCGCGCCGCTGCTCATGGCGGACGGTCTGCACTTGCAATACGCACGGTACTTTTTGTACCCTGAATGTGTTAATGACAAATGGTGGTGGGGGTACACGAATAGCGACCCGTGCTATCTCTCACCTTCCGTCCTAGGTTTCGAGTGTTCATATCTCTTAGTAAATGATGTTGTTAGTATGTATGTACTTGCGACAGCCCATGAACGGGCTCGGGCTTACCGGCGACGTTCCTGCATCGCGGCCATGGGTGTAGTTGACAAGCAGACATCCCTGAGCCGTACTGCGGTCTTCTGAACTGAGAAGTTAATTTCCTCGTCGTCATACAGCAACATGTACTGGGACGTTACAAGGAAAACGCACACTATAGTCTTGGCTCGACCGGGAATCGAGCCCGGGGCCGTGTAGTGGAAAGCGAGAACACTGACCAAGAGCTAACCACGAGCCATCGTAAATGATGTTGCTGATATAAAAATTAACAAATTCAGTAGCAATTCATATCTTAAATATGTTTTCAGTAGACTTTAACAGTTTTTGTATTAAATATGTTAAAATTGTTATGATAAAAAGTTCTGAAGTAAGACATTTTCTGTCGATGACTAATATCTTAAGCCCGTTGTTTGAAAACAAATGATTCCGTAAGGAGAGATCTAAATAATTTGATAATCATGAAATATTTTAAATCCATAACTTTTATTGTGGCAAATCCATGCTCATTAGTTGTGTGTGTGTGTGTTTTGTTTTGTTTTTTTACACAACTTTTTTCTTTTCGCGCATGCATAATCCGTACACACATGCTACATAGTCACATCTGACGAAAGACGACTTCCAAGGTGAAATAATTTTTGATGACCGTAATTAAAGCGGGCATAAGTGTTTTTGTTGCACCACAAAATCAGCGAATATGAGCTTCGCTTCTTAATGCTTCCCACATCCGATTAAAGGAAATTATGAACACTTGATCACCTCGCCGCGTCGATGGCGCTTTGCCTGATCAGTCCATCAGACGAAAAGACCTTTGCAACATTTTCGAACCATTCCAGAAATCATCGGTTTGAAAATTGATGCAAACTGTAGTTCATTATAATACTTGATACTTCATAAACGATACTTATGATTGTTTGTTGGAGTAATACCTTCAACAAACATAATGTGAAGAAATAATGACATACAGAACCAGAACTCCAACCTTTCATGCAACTTTTCGTACATGCAGACACTTTTTTTTTGTTTAATTTGGAGAAAAAGTACTCACTTTACAGATTTCGATTTGGTCTTGTTACAACTAATTCGAAGAAATATTTTCGTTATTCTTCAAGGAAATAAAAATATAAAACACATCAAGAGTTCTACATAAGCAGAAAATCACAATACAATAAATGGATCTCCCTTTTGAAGTGAAATCTTTAAAAATATTTAGGGTTTGAAAATTGTAATATTTGCAGTTTTTCATCTCTCAAATCCCACTACGTTAAAATTATGTATTATTCCAATTATACTCTACATAGTACAAACCATATTGATTTTTATTTCGTAAATACGTTAACATTATGTGAAGTATTTTGTAACAGGAGTTCCCTTACCATACTTTTATGTTTAAGAAATTAAGAAGATAAAGAATATATTGTATGATGTTAATGATGAAGAATATAGTTAAATATTACGTAGTTTTAAGCCGTCTTCAAAATTAATAATAATAATAATAATAATAATAATAATAATAATAATAATAATAAATAAATGTATATAATATGCAAAAGACTGTAATTTTGAATACATGCCGTATTGTCAGAAGCCATCTGAACCTTCAGTAAAGCAACCACACACCTGGTCATCATACCTGTGTGTGGTTGACATACCGACCAGTAGATACTGTGAATAATGTAAGACATAATAATAATAATAATAATAATAATAATAATAATAATAATAATAATAATAATAATAATAATAATAATAATAATGTGTTAATACGCACGCAGTATCCGGAAGATTCGAGAGCGGAAGGATAAGTCAACCTATTAGCACTTGTATTGCGATAACTATGAATTACCCCATCACTAAATGAAAGTTTTTCTGAGTTTAAATGGAGGCTTCGCTGTCAGCGTCATACCTTGTGACGTGCGGATTCTGCAGCACCTACTGTTCACTGGCATCTCGTTTGAGACCGTTTCGCTCGTGATCCGTCTGCTCGTAAGTAGAAGGGCGCAGCAGCATAACGTTGATGCGCAAGAAAAATGACCCATGTAGAAAACTGACTTTTTGCGAGACAAATACTTTAATCATTCATTTATTTTATTGACACAATAATTGCCACAATGTGTTTTACTATATGTAAGTCTCCTTTCTGTCTTGTGAACATCTAAAATATTTTTTATGCGTAAAAATAAACTAACTTCTAGGCATATATTTTTCACTTAACTAAATTAGTGGTGCTATAGAAGGGCACAGGCTTTCTCCTACTACTTAGTTTTCTAATTTCTTTGGTCTGAACGCCCTGTAGTCGACTATCGCCGTCCAAAGTTGTTGTTTTTTTTTTTTTTTTTTTTTTTTCACATTCTTCAATTTTTCGGCTCCCAAATGGTAGAACTGAAATAACAACATCGTAGAGGAGTAAAGCTTTGTTCTATTTTAATTTTTTGTTGCAAAAATTGGAACCGTTCTTGAGAAAATGTTGATTAAGCGTTTCAATAAAGTAGGAATTTGAAGCTCTTTTTCACAGAGAGTTTTGTGTTTTTCGAGAATCAAAATTGGAAATCATAAGAACTTACACTCACAAATGCAACAAAGTATACAAATCGTCGCTAAAAGAAATATTAGCATCGTGAAAGTCATTTCAAAAAAAGTACATTTTTGTAATGTATAAAAAACAAAAGAATACATCAAAGTGACAATTTTTGTCATGTTATTCAATTTATTTAGTATTATCCGCTCAAAAATTTTAAATAAAAAAATTGGAGCCGGTTTTCATGAAAATGGCGTTTTAGCGTTACTGAAAATGCGGAATAATAAGCTCATACTTACAGAAAATATTTGAGTTTTCGAGAAACTTTGTAAGACCTATTTAAAGATCATTTACTGACAAGTGCAATAATGTATTCCAATCGCCGGTAACGAAAATATATACGATTATTTAGATATGTCAAATAGATTAATTTAGAAAATATTTAGTTATGTCAAAAACTTACAATTGCGTAATTTTTGGAAAAAACATATAAATGATTGTTTTGTCATTATAAATTACAAAAAATTAGAGCCAATTTTTTCAGAAACTATAGTTTGATACTTGTTTTTAACTTTCCCATATTTCACTCAATATTGCACGAAAACGACTACAATTTTCAAGAATTGTGCATGACGTTAATGAAAGAACTAATAATGGAAAATACATTTTTATTTGTAGAAAATCTTCTATCTTCAATGTGATAGTTGTAGGAAGATGACGAAAAAATAAAACTTTTCTAATATCCGACATTTTAGATTTAACAATGAAAATCGGATCTATGCTACCTGTAAGTGTATTTCACTAATTTTACAAGAAATTTATAGAAAACATTTGGAGCCTTTTTGGAGCAAATTTTGAAAATGTAGGGACTTCACGTAAAGTACCTCCAAAATTTAGAGAATATTTTTCAAATCAAGCTTTAAGTCCGACCAGATGGACATGGGATGGACCAGATGGACTTATTTTGAAGAAAAAAAGTAGGAATAGTTTTGGTGCTAGTTGTTCACAGACGGACAGGGAGACGGACGAATTTAAAAAAAAAATAAACAACAACAACAACTTTTTGGTATCTGAAGATCCCAAAACGAATATTTCTATTGAAAAGGTGTATTTCCGCTTTCAAAAATTTGATTTTTCTATATTACGTTTACGAGAAGGTGGAAACGTCTTTTCTAGATGAGTTATTTTGTTTATGCACTTTTGATAAGCATTTACAAAAGCAAACGTGAAAAGCGCATGGTAGTTTTGTAGTTTCGTTCTGGAAACGTGAAAAACTTTGCGTAACGTACAAAAGTTTTTCTACTTTTAATATTAGTTTTCATTTATGATTTGAAGAAGGATTATTTGAAAAATGTAAATAAACTGGAATATATTTTCAAAAGTTTCGGAGATTTTAAGAAAAACAAAATGCATATTTAATTACATATGAAGTTGTAGAATTTATCTAGATTACTTTCATTTAGATGCAGCGAATAGCAATGTACTTAATCAAATGTAATAAAATAAACTACGAAATTCTAAGAATGGTATATTGTGAAATCGTACTTCTACTATCATTTTAGTTTTACGAAAAAATCTATTACAAGTTTCTGGTAAACGTATGTTCAAAAAAATTAAAAGTATGAAATTTCATAATGCCACTTCTTGAAACATCACAATAATTGTGCCTATCGAGTGATAAAAAATGTACTAGCAACCATTCTTTAGGGATTCTGAAGCGTATTAGGAATAATAATTGATTAAAAAGTAATATACGAAGGGTATACGTCCACTTTTCATAAAGTTTTAGGAGAGCATTTTAAAGCTGGACTGTTCTTCGTTATTTCAATTCCCATCACCTTTAAATTTTCACGCGAAATGAAGAAATTTATTTACATTCTAATAAGTGCACCACAAAGCTTACATTTTAGTGTTTCACAAAACAGTGTTTCTAAAGACGTAATATTATCCTTCTTTATTTCTCTTACCCTTCATTCGATCTCTCTAATCCGAAACACAAAAGGCGTAACACAATAAAACGGTTTCGTCGTATCCCGCGAAGTGAGGAGAGGGAACACTGAATGCAGAATAAGAAAACGGAGGCTTGTAACCTGAAATCCCGACTCCCCAACTAGACGCGAACGCCATGGCGAATGGCGAAGCGCGCGCCGGCCTCAGGTGCAGTCAAAGTGCGCGCACGGCGCGGCCGGGTGGGCTACTCACGAGGCGCTTCATGTTGAGACGGGCGACCGCCACTGAGAAAATACTCTGCGGCCCAGAGCCATGGCCGCCTTTATACAATGGCGCGGGCCCCGCCTCGCTGACGCCCTCCCGCCACGCGGCCTGCGTGGCCTCCAGGTGGGGTGACAGGTGAGCGGTCGGGAGAACCGCTCCAAGGAGCTGCGCACACAACGAAGTCCCCCCTCCCCGAAAAAATTCTGGTTTCAGTATATTTGCGATTGACCAACACCGGTAGCTGCGATTAATCGATGTTTAGTCATTAGCTATGGTAGTTAGTTCTGTTAGTACAGTCTGCAGGTGGCAGTACTCCCTTCCCCATTGGATGATGAGATCCGGAGCTGGTCTACACGACGGCTTGAGAGGTATTCCCTTCCCCAAGAACCCTAACAAACGGGTTGCGGGGTGTCTTGTCCTATCCTCACCTCTTAGATGCACACCATAAGGTGTGCCATCCAGCGGGGGAATATCACCGCCATTTCGCAAGTAAAAAACATGCAATACACATACGGCACTAATCTGACGCGCCCGGAATCAGCAATCATCAATCAAAATGGTAAAGTACCAATCAGAGAAGCCGGCCGCTAGAATATTCCTTCCAGTCAGTGGTTGAATTCGACACAGCTCTGTAGCTAGTGACTGTTTCCCGTCACTGTTGAGACTGGAAGCCTAGGACCTCTCGGTTAGAGATAGTGATAATGCTCACTCAACCGTTAGTAGCGGCAAGCGGAAGAGCGGTATCATCCGAGCATACGGATTGAGCAGCGATTGGTCAGTCCTCCCTTTTCCAATCCTCCTCCCTACTCTCACACACTTCCACTTCCATGCACTACACTACCACACATGCCGGGAGACCGGTCGGGAGCTTAGAGCTTGCCCCGGCTGGCGCGGTGACTCACTGGTGGGAGATACCTGGTGAGGGAAACCCCTCTAACCGACGGTAGGTCGCCCCGAGTCTCGCCATCCAGCGGGGGAAGATAACTGCCACCTCCCGAGGAATAACATGGACTGGGCAGCGATTGGAAGATCATGGGTTCAATCGCGGCAAAGTGCTAGAAAGTGACTTGGGTCATCGATGAATTCACAGCCGAGTGCTCTGATCGGTGGTTTCCCTGAGCTCTTCCAAGCCCTACAACAGCGATGGACCCCGCGAGATCTTCCCTTTATCGTTCCGTGCCCCCCCCCCCCGCCGCCAGCATGTCCTGGAAGGGCAACTCGCCTCGTCCTCGCCTCTCCCCGTTAGATTCAGCTTAAGCTCACTCACTGTTGGGCGAGCACATCCGATCATTACAAAAGCGCGCACAAAACGTTGTCAGACACAAAGACTTGACACATGTTTCTCTGCGTATGTCGATGTGCTGAACCCGTAGCTGAACCAAAAATTGCACTTCATCCTCCATTTCTTTAATCTCGTAAAAAAAAACACTGTAAAATTGTTTTTTTAGGGGGCGGATAGTCTGAATCGAGAGTTGTCGAAGATTCGGATTCCGCGCGTCGAAATACATTGAGATTGTGTCAAGTCTTTGGGGCTGACAATATTTCTTTCTTTGTAGGCCTATGTTATCGAATTCGAGGAAGTCTGTAATGCCATCGCCCAGCGCATACACCGTCCCAGTGTATATTACATACAGGGGAAGCATAGACGTCTGTGTATCGTTTTTACTTTCTCGCACTTACAAACATAATAAGATAAAGTACGTCGTGTAGATAAGATAAAGTAAATCGTGCGTCGGAAAACGGTGAATTGTGCACACAAAAACTCTTCTTGCCGGGCCCTGGTAACGAAAAAGTGGATAAATCCAAATGTTAAAAATAAAAAAAATTCTCTGGCACGTGGTGTAGCCAGAATCCATGTTTTGTGGATCCTTCATACCGAAAATTCGATTGACGGCAAAACGTCTGACTGCCGGTCCGTCTGTGCCCAACGGTAGCTCATAGACTGTTCAGCCGATTTTCTCCAAAACTGATGTTCCCAATCGCTCTAGCTGATGTCGCGGGTCCTGGAATTTGAAACCAAAATTTTAATTTAGGGGGGGGGGACTTCACATGAAACTTCTAGAAGATTTTCAAAATTTTCAAAAAAATGGCTCCAAATTGTTTGATTAAATTTTGTTGAATAGTGCAAAGGACGTTTAAGAGAATGTTAAATGTCTCGTGTTCGTTGACATAGCCGATATTTCGAAAATTGAAAAAAAAAATTCAAAATTGGAGATCGAGATATTTGTCTCAGACAAAGTCTGTTGTTTGTACAACAAAGTTAGCTCCTCAAAAACGTTGGAACTACTTTTTTTTAAATGTCCCAGGGGGTTAATGCAAAGGAAAAAGAATATCTAACATTTCAAATGCTTAAACATTCATTCATTTTTATAATTTATTTAAAAAATTGAAGTACATAACTAGCAAAAAATACATGACTATTACTAAAGGCCAGAAAGTATGTGCTGTTTTAGCACCACAAGTTTCTTGATGACGTATTTCGTTGTTAGTGTGTTTTGTTTCTTTCATGATTCCATAACCCAATTCTTGATCATCCGAGACTAGGTTATTATTCGAATTTCAAAGTCACGTTCGAAGTCACCATCTATGACATGTATTGAATTGTACGGAATCATCGTTCGAGTACAGATACGACATCGTACAAGTACATCGTACGAATAATACAGTACATTGATGATAACAAGCATATGAGAATACATAAGAATACATACATGAGTACTAGAATTTAGGTTCACCTAAATATTTCATTGGTTAACCCTTGTAACCTGTCCCTCGTCATGTCTCGAACTGAGTTAATTTTTGTACGCGAAGGGGGATCACAAAGTGGATTTGATTCTTCTGGCCTTAGAGTAACATGAGGCAAAACGTCTGCATGGGGGTAACAGCCCGATTAGCGTAATTACTGTTTTCGAGGTGTGAAGTTGGCACTTCAGCAATAAATTGGAAGGATTCATTATTGATATTCTGCGAGGAGAGTTTGGTAGATCCTAGACAAAGAGTGTTGAGACAATAAGGTGAGATATAATGTGAACTTATTTGATGTAATTTTGCAAGATTTCGGAATTATGTTTATATTGTTAATAGCACAGTAATAACAATATAGAAATAAGAGTATGGATATGTGAAATGTGACCTACCCAAAACACTAGTAAGTAGTTTCGTAAACTCCTGACAAAAGGTAGCATAAATTAAAAGATATTATTTTGACAGTTGTGGAAAGCGGCAAGAGTCCTGGTGCGTATTTCTATCCCACTTGCAGAGAATTGTAGCGCATGTTGAAATTTATCGAGAAAGGGTCATCACTCAATTCCTGGTAGCGGAACTGTCTGGTAAATCGTACATGAAGAATTGTACGACCGAAAAGGCTGCGAAAGTTTTTGAAGTCTGTAGTATTGTATCCATTGACAAATTCAAATTTGGAGAGAAAGTCTTTCTTCTTTCACAGGCCACAAATCAGAGACAGTTTTTTCGCTACATTCACAGGAGATTTGGCATTAAATGAAGATCCTGACGTAGGTAGCCATGTGATCAAATTGTAAAACACTCACCAGAGCCATCGTCATTTTTATTGAGGAAGGTCACCACAGCCCCTAAGGAACATGATTCTCCAAATTGTGAAACTTCAGGGAATCGCGGTAAACAACATTACTCGTCATCGACCATTATGCCCATCCGAAAGATTGGATTTGAATAGAAAAGGAACGCGGCGAAGACAGAAGACACACACTGACATCGTCACCTCATAAGAACCTGCACCGGAGAATAAGCAACCCGAAAATGCAAATACGAAATTACAAAAATATCTTATTGGCAACTCAACAAAAAAGAGAGGAAAGGAAATGAATAATAAACCAGTTGTCCTATCCAATGTGATACGTGTAGAGTGGTGGCATGAAAATGCACTTGTTATGAGCAGGGACCGTTTCTGTATGATTTGTGTGAGAATTATTGTATACGGTATATACTTTGAATTTATTATAAGATTTAATTTTTCATCAAAGTATAATCTGCAATTGAAGACTTTATTACGATCTTTTAGAATCTACGAATCACATTTACTAATGAAGCTGATGTTACATTAATTGAATGCGTTTGAGTTTTGTAAACATAGTTAATTTATTTCTAAGGAAGTTTAGATGTTTTGTATATTCGGACTTTTGCTCCTTTTGTTTGGGACCGCACCTGGGACTAAACACCGAACACTGCACTTCCTTCTTTAATGCGTTTTTTAGATATCGACTTTAAATATACGCCATTCTTGTTTGGACAGTTTATAGCAAGTCATAAATCTGTGTAAAAATCAAATTAATATACCAATTACATAAGTGGAAACTTAGTTTTATAACAAAGTGCGGACGTTAACCTAATACGTTTGGGTCAATTAATTGATTTTGGTAATGGAAGAACTAAAAGATCTATTTTGAATATAGGATGACGGAGCCCTATCATTTGTGTAAATATACAATGTTATCAAAATATTCCCAAACGCTTTTTTTCAAATCTTAATTACCCGTCGACGATAAAAACATCTTAGAGCTGTTGTTTCTTTAGCTTCATAACTAAACAATTTCAATTTTCAATTCATTTTCTTCAGGTTGTAATAAACACGAATTGCAGTAAATGAAAAAAGAAAATACTGCAAATCTTTGTGCAGACCAGAAGGGTTATGTAATTTTATCACTCATTTGATAAACAATATTTTAACAATTAGTATACACATAAAAATGAATGAAAAATGAAGTAAAAAGTTAATATATAATATAGTAAAATATAGGTCAAAAACAAAATACTACTGAGGAAAAAAAGACACTATTCTGTTACAGAAAATATTAATCAACTATATTATTATCCAAATTTATCAAAAACATTCATAATACTCTGTTATTTTTAACTTATTTACATTTGAAGTTTTAAATATATCGGATAACACATAAAATCTTAAATTCCCACTCCTCCGACTTAATTTCTTGTTGACTCGGGAGGTAAGACCTTAGGTATTCTCAATCTTTTTTATAATTTCCCAAGTACATAAAAAACGATATTTGACATATATTTCTTTCCGGCCTTTTATATCTTTCAAGTCATTTTCTATTAAATTTCAGTTTTCCATAGCTATTATTATTGATTATTGATTTTTAAGGATAAGAGGTAACAGGGTCGGGCTACAGAATTTCTCTAAAAGGAAAATTCTCTGCTGTCAGAAAGCGAATGTATTCTGATTTAAAATTTGATCTAGGACATTAAATGGCCTGCGTGGTCGTCTCGAAGTTTCGTAATTTATTTCAAGTTTTCTCCTTCCATATTGCACACACCGTACAACACCTGGAACGAAATAACGCAACAGCAACTCGACCGCAAACCTGTACTTCGCGTCAAATACCCACACACATGCGTACACCAATTCACTCCTATACTGGCAGATTGTTGCTGGTCAGGTATTGCCAGATAATGCCGTACCAGCTATAGCCATTTGAAGAACGTCTATTTTAATTATTTTAACCCTTTATAAGCATTTAATATTTTTATTTTATTTTTGCTTAAGAGTGTTTCTAGAATAGTAAGTAACAATGTCCGTGTTTGAAATGGACTAAATTTGTCCTCTTGACCATTTAAATGGGGCTGAACATTTTTGTACCATTGACCTATAAAGGAAACAATAAAACTCATGTAATCATGGTACATGAGCCACATGTTTTCTTTTTATTTATGTTCTACGATATCTGTTCACTTTCTGTTATTTTGTAGGGTTTTATGAAAAAAATATTTTTTGTACATTAGTTTTTATTTAAGTAATATTCTGTTTACATATATACGAATAGAGAACGAAAGCTATCACAATACTTGCGCAACAGAAAATTGTTCACCAAATTGAGTCTTCTTGCGAATATTCGAAAAAGAAAAAAAAGTTTTTTGAAGTATTATATTGCAACACTACTAGTACAATGAACTAAAACAAAAATATTCTGCAAAAAGAAATGCAAATTCAAGAACGAACGTGGTTTATCTTTAAGATTTGTGGAATGGTGAAGTACATTCTTTGCGTATCATAGTTTTCTTGGATCTTCAATATGGTTCCATGACGAAATGGTAAAGAATGGATTTTTATGATTTAGATGTCTCCATTATTTGTATTCATAAAATTTTCATTTTTGAAATCGTCTGGCAGTTTTCCCGATTTCATCCACTTGCATTGTTTATATACTGCCTTGAAGATATCTTCCGATATGGATTATTCAGAAATATCAAACAAAATAAAGGGTTATCTAAATCGGAAGAAAATGTATAACGGCTAATTATTACTAACCGGTATTTAATTTTTTATTGTATTTTTTTTGTAGATACAGAAGACATATCTAAGAAACGACACCATACATGTTTATTTTCAAGATATTTTCTAATCGCAAATACAAATATACATATTTTTTACTGTAAACGTACGTGCAGAATGCGTATATTGATATTTCTAACGAAAAACTGTTTTTATTATAAACTTTGTAATTATAACTATACATAATATTCGAAGAATTTGTTATCTCATTGCCCTTGCGAACCAATATGATTAAAATGTACTTCCAAATTTATATTATCAACCATTTAATTTCTGAAACAAGTATTTACAATTCTGTAAAACACTTACATTCCTGTGTGTGCAAAATGAACAAAATCAAAACTTTCATCAATATAATTAAAAACTTCATGAATCGCAAAACACTTCTGATGAGCTGTTGTCAATCCCTTCTCAACCTGGTACCCCACATTGTACCCCCCCAATGTTGTTCTTGCATTGAAAACTTTTTTTGCTAAGCAATTGAATTCTATTTTATTGGATATAGCCTTGATTTCTGGCGGAACTCGAAGAAATGGCTTTCCGGTACCTCTGAAATTATAATTAAATTATATAGAATGTCTCATCAACTATGGGCCACTGCCATACAAAACGATTCGCGGTATCGAAAGGCAGTTTTCGCTTAACAATGCGGAATAATGGAACGAGTAACAAGCCTTAAAGAAATCCAAGAAGAATATTTTTAGTTTTCAAGAGATTAATCATCCTTAATTTTTAAATGGAACTATATATTTTTCTTTCCAGCAATAGATAGATCATGAAAAGAGGAATACAATGATGTATCATATCTTAGTATTTTGATAATAATCTCCACTAATATATAAAGACAGAAGTGCGTTACCGTACAGTACGAGAATCTCTGAATCTTCTACTAAACCAATACCGAAGAAACTTTTGTGATAGCTTCGTTTAAAGGCCTGGAGTACTGCAGGCTATGATTTATAGCCATAAACCTTAATGTATTTACAAAATAATTACTTCTCTGGACTTTTTCGCCTTGCTTTACATCACAGTCTCAAGAGTGTATCAATGACAATTGTTTAACTGCTCGCCACCATTGGATAACGTTTGAGATCTACTGACTTTATCAATGCACAGAATGGCGCATTTAGAGGATTGTTTCTTTATGTACGTTAGTGGTCTAATTCGAAATAATTCTGAGATTTCCCCACTTTAATAATAAAAGTAACTTGGATATTGATTGTAATGCGTGTAGACGTGAGTGCATTAAGTGCACAAGGATCAAAATGTTTGGAAGAGAGCATTTTCTGACATGTGGTTAATAATGTTGTAAAAAGGTATGAATGCACACATGTTTAGTTGTAATAAATTAAGCATAATTATTAGAGAGTTTTTGCAAGACGGGAAATCCATTTTCGTAGTGTGTAATCGTCAACAGGAAATAACGGATCTTTAGAAAAAATAGTTTTTGCAAGTCGCACAATCGAAAGCATACGTTAAAACTGGAAACTAATTGGAACTGAATATATCTCTAACAGCTTTTATTAAACATCTGTGTTTATCTGAGTATTTCTTTTTGCTTTTATAAGCATTACAAGAGAGTAAAACGTATAATACATGAAATCTGAATACATCATACGAATATGTATGTATGTAGGTATATATATATATATATAATATATATTATATATTATATTATATACAGTGTATTATATATATATATATATATATATATATATATATATATATATAATACATGTATTTCACTCTAATGAAAACTATAGCTTTCTAGATAGTCTTAGAATGTTACCCCGCAATTTTATTAATACATATTTATATTACTTGTATTAGGAGCGGCAAATGTATGACAATTTTAACGCAATGTGGATAAATACTTTTTCGTGACAATGTAGCCTCATATACATAACCTCAAATCCTAAGCAATTACGTTACTTTATTCCTGAATTGATTTAACTTGAGGAATATTAAACATTAAATAATTGCCGTATTATATTGATACTATGGATATTGCATTTGTCATTTCTTCCATGCTCATTGTGCGTTAGCGTTGATATCTTGTTTAGTGGTGGCGACGAAAACTACGGAAAGTGTAAGTTTGTCGTAGGTGACAAAACAGGGAGAATGACGGGAACCGTCAATCGAAATCTCCTAATTCGATACCGGCCCATGCGCAATACAAAATCTCCCCAGAATTGTCATGTTACGCATGTTAATGGTATGTTACTGGCTCAACTACTACCGCATTGTTCAGCGAAAACTCCCTTTCGATATCCTGAACCAGGGGGCAGCCACTTCTTAGGCCGAGAAAATTCCTTATTTCAGCGAAATGGTGGAGAAACAGATATTTATGGTAGGTCCGCCATTACTGCTCATCATTGTGGAGCGCTTTATAGCGACTTTTGCAAACTTATAAAAATAAGTCTGTCTTTCAAAAGTGTTGCTATCTAACGATAGTTCTGTGCGAATACTCGAAACTGACCCCCAACGGCTCCGAATTTTGAATACCTTGAATGTACAGTATAACCTCTATAACGTGTAAAACCGTCTCTCAGTTCCACGTTCGGCAGTTTGTGCTGTAATTGTTGCAGCGTTTGGAATATATCTGCTCTAAAATGAGACTAATCCTAAAAAGGATTTTGTTTCATCTTTTGATTTTGGTTTTGGCATTTGTGTGATGGCTCTGATTTTTTCTGGTTACTTCGAAATTTTATTATATTCGATTACGTGTCCTAGAAACTCGATGCGTAGTTGAAAAAATGAGCATTTCCGGCGATTCAAATGTAGATCATATTTCCTCAGCTGTTCAAGGCACAAGATCAAGTTAGTCTCACATTCATCTTTTGTTGATCAATGTACAATAATGTTGTCAAAATATTTTTTTCAGTCTTCGGGATGTTTTTCACAATTTGGTCGATAATCCAATTAAATTCTGATGACGCTGTTTTGATACCAAAGGAGAGGCGATTCATTCTGTAAGTCCCTCGATGTGTTGACATTGTTTGAATTTTACTCGATTGTTCATCCACTGGAATATGTAGATATACTTTATACACGTCCAATTGGCGAAAGTAACGGGAATCATGGAGACTATTCAAGATTTCATGGATTTTTCGAATGGGGTAATGTGCGTCCATAAGTTGCTCGTTCACACCAACTTTGTAATCGACACATTAGAACTTCTCCATCAGCTTTTGTAATGACAACACGTGGAGATCCCCAGTCGCTGGTTTCAGTTTTTGTAATTATCCCTACTTCTTCGAGTGAATTAAGTTCCTTCTCGACTCGACTGTACAGTGAATACGGAATTTCTCGTTCATGGTGAAAACTTGGTTTGGCTTTCTCTCGAAGTTTTCAAGCCACATTGAAATTTGGTACGCGTCCAATCTTTTCTTTGAAAATGTCTGAAAATTGTGTCATAATTTCATTGGTTTTATCGATATTACTTACAGCGTTTGTTTCGGTTAATAGTTGGCTTTGTTGATCAGTTCTTGTAAATTGATGTTTAATTTTCTGATCCAAACTTGGCCTAAAAGAGCGTCGTATTCTTCCGGAACAATGTTTGGTTTTCCCGTTGGATTCGACGTTGACATTAATTTTACCATCTGGAACGAAGACATCATGCATGTACGATCCGAATCGCAGAGGTGTTGGCTCAAGTGGGCATTGAATTTGAAATCGGCGAACTTGTTTGGAGGCAACATCATGTAACCGGCACCTGAATCAACTTTGAATTTGATTCATTTTTCTTCAACTTTAACCTGGGCGTAATAGCGTTTCAAATTATAGTTTGGGGGGTCGATTTTGGTAGATGTCGACAATTTGAAATGATCCGTACTCTTTGGGTATCGTATCCAGTTGAATTAAATTAGCCGGTTCTTCCTGTACGGAATGAGCTTTGATTTGTGATATAATAAGGATCGGATACATACCTTAGAAATATGACCGGTTTTCTTGCACTCAGAACATTTGAGAGTTGATTTATTAGTGCGACAGTTGTTTACAAGGTGATTATTTCTTCCGCACCTCATACATAGTCCATCGATGCCCAATTTAGCGTAGTTAATTCTTGATTCCCGTTTTCTCGAATAATCGATTGCGCGATGGGCTGCATTGATGTTGGTCATGTTCATGTTTTGTGTGGTTATTTTTCTTCGAAATTTTGACTTAGTTGATATTAGCTGTTGCTGCCGATGCAGAAGTCCTTTGAGCGACTTCCTTTGAGTTGATTTTTGAAGCTTCAAGGGTAATTACTTTAGTCACCATATCTCCAAAACTTTTCGTTTCCGATTGTAACAATTGCTCCCTGATGGAGTTGTTCTTTATTCCTCGAATAAACTGTGCTCGAAGAAAAATGTCTGCAACGGAAGTTTCGCATGAACATTCTGAAATAAAATGACAATATTCGATGTCCGCTCTCAAGTTTGCGACGAATTCTGCAATAGATTATCAGATTGATATTTTGATAAAAATTTATGCTGAGCCACAAGAACGTTCTTTTCTGGTGCTAAATGCTTTTTCCTTAAAGTTTGATTAATTTATCGTATGTTTTTCTTTTGGCATTGTTGGTGCTGACAATGCTGATATCTTGTTGAAATATTTTGCACTGATAGAATTTAAAAGTAACTTTGCACAGTAATCTTTGTTATTTATTACATTCTTCATTTCTAAATAATTTTCGAAACGATGTTGTTGGATCGAAATATTCAAAATTTGGCAAAAGAGCAGTATTTACCGTTATTTCTTGATTGGTTCTCACTGGTTAAGTGTTCTTTCAGTGTTTTCCCTAATATTTTCTCGAGCATTTGCTGTTGAAATTTCATAAATTCAGAAAATTGTGTCTCATCCATTGTGCTGTCTGTTGTTGAATTAAGTTGATTTTATTACCTTCAAGCAGTGATGCGATCTACTCTATCCACCCACGATCGCCACTTGTTGGCAATGTAACATATTCACCCTATATTAAAAACTGCTCGAAATAAAAAAAAAAATATTGAAATTTGTCAGCTCTCGAAATATTGTATATGATTGTTACCTGAAATCTTGTGCACGCTTATGGAGTTAGGGTTAAGTTCTTGTCGCCTTCTTTGGTGTAGATATTTTCTTCGATTATCCTGGTCGAATTGTATTTGTTTCAATTTTCATTTTTTTCTTCACCTCGTCGCCAATTTGTTGTATCCTTGATTGTTATTGGATTGCTAAAGTTATAGAAAAACACGGCACCATCCTATTCGTTTCATGGTTTTATTTGAACTAAAATTAAACTGTACAAGTTGCGTCAGGTAGGAAAACAAACTAGCATCACCGTTATAATAAAGTGAGGAGGCCCTTATCCTTTTCAGAGAATATAAAACTACTAAGTAAAATTTAAAAAAAATTATACCAAAAGAACCAGTATGCGGAATAGAGAAATGTTTACTCTGGTTCATTGATTAGACAACTATTTAATTAAAATTAATTAGTTTAAATAAATTACTCCTGCCCGTTGGTTTAAAATTTGTGCAAACATATGCATCAAAAACACAGTATACCAAACAAATTCAAAAACTTCTGGAATTTCTTCTTATTCGCAGTAAACATACTTACTACCATTTTGTAACAAATTCTTTATATTCATAGATTAAATGGATCCAGAACAGTTTACTAGCTGCAATTGTTTATAAAGGGTATTTACCCTTACTCTAGTTCATTGATTAGACAACTATTTATCAAGCTTCCATGTAAAAATAAAAAAAATCAGTCAGAAATATTTGTACAGGTTCCATCATTATATATTTATTGAATTAAAAATAATTTGTTTTAATCACTTACTCTGCAAAGTTGGTTTTAAAATAGCCCAATATACTGCACAAAAAAAACAGATTACATACACTATTGCACCACTATAGATTTACTAACAGTAATTTGATAAAATAGTTTATATTTATAGATGGTTTGGTTCTAGAATTAATTACTACTTCCAATTGTTAATGAAGGGCTCATAGCCTATATAGGGAGTGTCCAACTACAATATATAAAACAAAAAATAAATTGACCTAACATGCTGTTCGAAAGAATACAACAGAGTAGGTAAGAATTTACAAGCAAGACAGAATACATTAACATGAAATACAATCAAAACACAAAAAAAAAAATATTTTAGTCCTTGTAAAAATATTAAATTTTTACTACTCAACTACCTATGTCACTGATTTCTTACACATAGAAAATTTACTTAGTTACTAAAGCACACATTACAGTACAACAAAAGACCCATTTACAATATTCACAAACACGTCAAATGTATACCATATCACAATATTGGTAAAACCCTTAGTTGAAAAGATGTAAATGACATAGGCTACCACAATATACCCAAAATATAGAGAAAATCGAAAATATTTCCGACCCCAAAACCAAACGAAAACCTTTGTTTGCCAAAGTTTTAAGGAGCAAAAAGCCCTTTGCCAACATTTTCAAAATTAGTCAGACATTTAATATTAAATACAAAATAATCACCTAAGACAAAATCCAATCTAAATTATCAATTCGAGTTTAGAAACCAACTAACTATTAATGGTGCACCAACTCTTCTGGGTAACAGACGAAACAATTTCTTCGAAGAATGAAGGGAATATTTCTAGACGTATCCCGTATTTTTGAGAGTTTGGCAGCGAAAAATTCATAAACCTAAGGCAATAATCCTAAATATTTTCATTAACCCTTTTATAACAGATATTTCATAGTAATAATAAGTAATCATAGATCCGAATCAAATACTATTTTTTCACAGCCGACCTTCCCACTAGACTGTGGTCTGCCGGTAAGAATAAATTCCAGGTCTTTTTTAAATTTAGCCCATGAACTGCGTTTTCAGTGCAAAGGCTTGGGCGAATACGAAAACTGAGAGGAGAAGTTAATGTCACCGATTTGATTATAAAGCAGTACATGACTACTTTAGGAACTTACGCAAACGTTTCGGTATTACACCGATTTTTTCTTTTTGTGAGATTTTTTTTTATTTTACATAGTAGTTTTATATTCTCTGTAAAGGTAAAAGGCCCTTTGTAAACCAATTTGGAAGCAGTAATTAATTCTATAGCCATTTACTCCATAAATATAAAATTTTTGTTACGAAATAATGATAGTACGAGTAAGCCTGTTTTCCGCAGGTAAGAATAAATTTCAGGATTTTAAAATAAAATTGTCCGTAATCTATCTTTTTGTGCAAAATTTGGGCGAATATACAACCAATGGGGAGGCGTAATTCATATAAACAAATTAGACTATTTTTTAAACAATGAGTATCTAGTGTAGGAACGTGGACGAAGATTAGTATTAGTTTTTTTAGAATGAATTTTTGATTTTTACATAGTAGTTTGATATTCTCTGTGAAGGTAAAAGGCGCTTTATAAACAATTTCAAACAGTTGTTAATTCTGGAGCCATTTAGTCTATAATTATTAAGTATTTTTAAATCACTAGTTTTAGTAACACTGTGGTCCGCCAGTAAGAATAAATGCTACGTTTTTTTAACGTAAAGCACTGTAGTTTTGGTGCAAAATGCTGTGCGAATTTTTAAAAACAATTAATTGTTATAATGATGTTAAAACGAAGGAATCAATTTATACTTTCTCGTTAGATCTTTCTCAAATTTTTGCTGTATTTTTTTTTTTTTCGTGGCTACCTTGCTTCAGTCTCAAGCTAGCTGATCCTCATTTTTTTCAGAAAATGGTTGGCATTATCAATTTAAAATTAAGATAATTAATTAGTATTAAATGATCACATGTATTTTGTTCTCGTCCACCATGGGTGGCTAGAGGTCTGTCCAACGGATAATCCGGTGACCAACAAAAAGGGGTGGCTCGCCTTGCCTGCTCTCTCTTGAACGGGCAGCCTATCGGGATGCTATCGTATTTGTTGAAATCGGGAACGCAGTAGTAAATCGCTAACCCGCATAGTCAGTAGCGGTTCGTACTTACGTTACGCAACCCCGAGATAATTGAATATGATCTCATAATATCTTAAGATTGTACATTTTCCTTTTAATGACACAGTATTCAAGACATATCAGCAACATCGATGTATATGAAATCATTTTGAAACCAAAGAGCGTCCAACTGCCACTCTCCGGTGCCTTTCCGGGTATTGCATTGTGCTCTTGGCCGTGTTGCCGCGTTTACTACATTTGCTTTTTGACCCTTCGATATAACATGACAAACATAGGCAGTTTTGGTTGAGCAACCAGGCGGGTGGCGCTGCGCGGTCTCCGGGGAATCCCAATATTGTCTTCGTCCGACTCGCTGCAATGTAATTTTATGAATTTTGCTTGTTATTTAAAGTACACAAGTTCAATCAATTATTGACTTGAATTATTGAATTGCATTTAATGCATTATTTATTATGTTTAGATAATTTGTTTTCATTCGATATTATATTTATTGATTTAAAATGTACTCTTAATAATTTGTTTGTGTAAAGTTGGCCATTTTGGAAGGAAGTCCCTTTCTCGGTAGATACTATTTCCGCTTGGAGTAGCCTGCATGGAGAGAGCACAGGTAGGAATACGAGCGTTTGGAGGATCTTTATTACAAAATATACTAGGGTAGAGAAATATTGAAATAAAATAATTTTATTTGTAAAACATATCATGCAATTTGCGTGAGAAAATTTACCCCACCGTGCTTTCGACTGATCCACGATTCAACTGTAGTAATCAGTTGGTATGACTACCTGTCTTGGAGGAAATGACCCATCGCTGCTGCCATTATGCTAGTTCCAAGCATTGCATCCCGTCTTTTTTGAAATAACGCCTATGCCGACCACGGACCAATATCTCTACTGGCATCATCCCGGTTATGACACAAACTGCTTCATTTGAGTCGGTGCGGAACGCATCAGCAACCCTGAACGCAGATAGCTAGTATATTGACGCCATTCCTCTTGCGTAGATATTCCGTGTCTATAGAGGTGGTCCAAACCATAGATCCCTCCAATCCAAAGATCAGAACCGATGTAACGACCGAAGTAAGTACCTTCTCTTTCCATGACTATACTCACCAGCATTAACCTAGTCAACGCAGCATTCACCACTGTTGCTGCTTTCTTGCTGCCGTAGAGGTCTATAAAGGTAGCGATGAATTTTTGAGATGACTGACTTTGAAAGTGATAGATTTGAGACCGACTTTGCGAGTCATGAATCTTTCTGTTAGTTTCAAGCCTCACTATTCTGCGCTCGGCAATCTGCAATCCTGCGGAAGCCGACAAGCAATGGCAATCGCTTTATTGCAATGGCAATGCCGGCGGCAAAGCCTATGAGCTTGGTCCCTAAGTGCGAGAATAAGAACCTTGTCATACACGATATTCCACAGCAGACCCAGCAGTTTTCCGTTAAGCGTCTCGCCGTTGAGCGGTTCGCATCACTGCTCTTAAATTAAGGCTGATATGTCAGAATTAAGTTTTTATTTCACATGTATTTTTACATAATATTAAATTTATTTTATTTATATAAACATAATGTAATAATTGCTTTTTGTTTTAGTTCATACAAATGGACATAAGATTGATATGGAGAGCATCATATTTCACAATTTGGTATCTTTAATGACCACTTTACAGCAAACTTCGTTTTCAACTTAAATAATTAAAATATTTATTCACTAATGTAACATTTCATGTCACTGAATGTTGGCTGCCCCAAACACAAGGTTTATCTGCAACCTTATTAATTCAACCTTGTACATATGTATCTGAGAAGGTTAAGACTAATGTATAACTATATAGTATCTGTTATGGGTATTCATAAAATTATACATCCAATAAACACATTAAAAGTTTAAAGAGATTCTACAGTTTTCTCCCCCGTACTTCACATACTTTTTTACTTTTTTTTTACTAAATAAGTAAATGAAATCAGTCAAAATTTTCGAGTCTACCCTTCAACAGGGTCTTCTTCAGGAACATTTGTTGTAATAAATAAATGAATCAAATTGATAATTGTGAAAATACCAAACACTATATACAATACATAAGTTCACAGCACCATAAAATTAATAATTTTGATTTCTTCAGAGCTTTCGTTAGAACTCCTAGAAATTATTTTCAAAAGAATAGAGAAAATTATCAATGGATGATAATTTCTTGATGGAGAAAAAAATGGTGGGACTTTTATTTTTAGACCTCAAAAGAGCTAAACAACAGATAACAAATCACTAATTATAAAATTAAACAATCATTGATTTAGAGGAACTGATGAAAGTGATTTAAATAAATTTGGAAAATAGAAAAGTTAAATTTAATGATACTCAAATTTGCTTGACCCACTTACCCGTGTTCCAGAGGGATCGGTTTTAGGACCAATTTTATTTACTTTATAAATGATATAGAAAAGGATACATTTAAAAATCAATCAAACTCGCTTTGAAAATCCATTTATTTGTAAATAATACTGTACTTTTTGTTCAAGGTCAGAATGTTGAAAACCCCAAAGAAAAATTACAATGTTCAAACAAAGAAGCATTGAATTAGTATAGTAATAAATTGTCGAAATCCAAGATGACCTAAAGTTGACTATTTCTTCTTCTACCATGACAGTAATAATGCAAAATGTACGGGTCATCAGGGACAGACGGGCACAGACTCCAGTAATTTCTTCTGCCAATGTGTGTGCTTCTGAGGAAGACTCTGCCCATATCCTTCTGAACGCCTGTTCTCCCCCTCAGCCACTTCTGAGCTCATAAGCCTGCTTGCTAGACTTTCTTTCTGAATGACATAAAAAGTTACCCAACTAGTTTCCAGCCATATTGATTAGTTTTTTTCTGTGTTCCTACCTTAGTTTTAGAAGTACTTTACTTACAAGATTATACATAAAAATTAAATTAATTCAGCTTCTGAAAAACAAAGTGAAAACAAGTTTTGGCAGAAAAAGTGAGGAAGTGGGGTAGTACAAACATTGTCTAAATAGAGAAGTGTCACTGACAGGCCTGTGTCAATATATCCGATTAGAGAAAAGTAAAAGACATGCTTTAGTCGGAGCATATTTTTCCTTAGTTTTTTTTTAGCATATTTTATGTAATTTCTTTGACTACAGTAGTAAATATAAATATGTGCCATATTCGTGACATGGCAAAGCATAAATCAATATTCATGTGAATCTTCTTGAACATCTCAAGTACTTGGGTTGGGTCTTTTGAACGAAAGCAAAAACATCAAACAAATCTCTTACATGAACATCTTTATTAAATATATGTTATATGTTAAAAAACATGTGTCTTTAGCACAAATGCATTACATTTTGAACTCTTTATTAAACGTATCCAAATAAATGCAAAAAAGTCTGGAACTCAGGAATTTATCCTGAATGTTTCATAAAATGCAACACTTTCTGAACAATAATACTCAAATAACTGATCGAAAGATAATTTCCTGCATCAATGCAAATGAATTTGATCAGTTTCATATTATCACAGGAAGTAAAAAGGCAACTGTAATACTGGTTTGCGCTATTCAAAGACTCGCGCAGTAAAAAAAACCCTCTTGTTTATGCAAGAGGTGGAAATTCATCAATCAGTCTGGTGTATTTGCGACATATAGGGCAAGTACTATTAGTATGCAGCCATTGGCGAATACACTGGAAAAAGAAGACAATTATAAACAAAATATGATTTACAAAAAGTTGCATCAACAGTTGCAAGCTTACATCAACTGAAAGTTTGCCTTATCTTTCAATCATTTCTTACTTCAGTGTGAAATGTGTGTTTGCACTGCAAACTGGTTTTACTGTTGGCCTCTATATTTATATGGCAAATAATACATTCATTTTCAACATCATCATTTTGCCAACTGACATCATTTTCCTTCACTTCTCCCCATGCAGCACAACCAAATTTATCCATTCCCATATTACCTGGAAAAAAATTCATCTTCTTGAAATTCAAATTCATAAATACATTTAACTTAAGACTAACTGCTGCTTTTTTTCTTTGTAAATACATTATTTCCCTTTGAAAATTATTATCAACATACGAGGCTGTCTAAAATTAAGCCCAATATTTTAATTGCTTCTTAATGTATAACAATTTTCAATACAGCAATAAGTCTGCACAACGTGTATAAGTGATTATTTCGAAGACTTAGGCTCAAAATTGTTTTCAAAGATTTTTTTCACTTTAGTTACATACCTATCTTTTTGCTGGATCTATCTTCCAAAACTTTCTCAACTCTGCGAATAATAGTAGAAACAGACAAACCTGTAAGCTTGTTTGCATTTTTTTCTCGAACAATAAAAAGACTTTCACTTAGTTCAACTCTGTAATCAGACACAAACATTTTGAAAGCAAATTAATATTAGAATTAAGAGACAATCTTAAAAAGTGTAATTAAACTAAAAAGCATATACTTGACCTATATTTACAATATGATCTTCAAATTGAAAAGGAAATGAATTTTAGAAATTTGAACTCGCTTGCACAGTTTTGAAACAATTTTTTAACTATTATAACATCATATTATACAAAAATATTTTGAAATGTTAATACTGTTAATTACTGGTCACCTTAAGGATTGATTATAGCACATGCAAAGTGTAATGTACAACAATACAATTTTAGGCCATTTAACATTATAATAAGAGTCGTCTCTAAAAAATAACATTTTTAACTTTTAAACTTCTCTTACACAGTCAACTCTGGATACAGTGAACGTGATTCACTGGCCCTTATCTCCATATACTGAAGATAAACTCTAGACGATTCTGTTATAGTGAATTCTCCACATCTGCTGTAGTGAACAATGGGAAGACAACTTCCAGAAAAAATACTTGATCCCAAGCTCGCGAATTCAAATAGCACTAAGAGGTTGCAGGCAGATTGTCTCATGAGTTATTTTTATAACATTTATGGCAAATCAAAGAGACTGAGTAAACAATCCACAGAGGAAATTGTTTCAGCTCATCAATGGCAATTCTGCTAAGTGAGAAAACCTAATTCATACAGTTTGTAAGATTAAAACAACTGAAATTCCATCTGACTAGAACATCATTAATAGAGTGAAAGCATCTTCTGGAACAGAAGAAAACGACAAATGTGATATAATTGAAGAAAATATTCCCACAGTGCAAAAGTCTTTCAAGGAAATCAAGACTCTCAAATATTTTGTGTGTGAACTCTGTATAATCAAGTGTTGAGAAAGCATGGACTCTGAGAAAGGTTACAGGAAAATATTAATAAAAAACTAAATACAGTACTGAAATTAATGTACCGAATTTCAAAACTTAACTTTTTGAGAACTTTACTGAATTTTTGTAATAACAAAATAAAAGTAGGAAGAACTATTTTATTTTTGCATTACTCAATACATTGTTTCCAAGAACTTTAGTTCTCAAAGGTTCACAACAACTGTTACTGTGTACCTCTGGGGGTATAATATTTAAAAAATATTACAAACAAGCATTTTTACATCCCACTCCATTTTATATTTTATATTGCATGCATTTAATTTAATGTATTTGTGTGAAATACTTTAAATGATTTCTTATAACATTTCTGGAAATCTCAAAAGTTTTCAAGGGTTAAAGAGTTCAAAATTGTACATTTTCAAATGCTCCAACATTTCCTTTAAAAATAAACACACAAAATTTTCTCCAGAAAATGTCCATGTAAATTCTCATATAAAGATAATTCTTGTTTTTCTATAATATTCTCTGCGTTTCTTCAATTAAACTAGTAGGTGACCAAATAATTTTATCAATACCAGGGGGTCTTTCTTACCACTGATGGATTTGGGAGGATTGGTGAGACTGTGGTGTGTGCGTGTGCGCGTGTGAGTGTGAATGTAATTTTTTCACTTTTCTCTCATAGTGTTAATATTTATATTAGTGGCAACTTGTTTACATTATTGTATTTATGAGTACATGTAGTTTAAATAATGTCATATACAGCTTCTCGAAATTAAACCGTTTTCTGAGAAAACTAGCTTGAAATTATGCATTTTCCGAAACACCCAAATGCCAATTTCTTATAAATGGCTCAAAATTTTGTCTTCAAACTTATTAAAGGGATAAACATAATTGCACTCTTTCATATGCGGTTGAGGTTAACTTCTTTCTTTCTTTTTTTTTTTCTCTTAAAAAATCACACAAATGTAATTTTTTGAAAATTCTCGAATGGCGGTACATTTCCAACAATTTGTAAACATTATTATTTGTGAGTTAATTTGCTTCAAATGAAGTTTTTCGAAAACTCAAAAATTTTTTATGAAAAAGTGCTTCAAATTTCGAATTTTCTAAGCGTTTGAAGCATTGTTTTCCAAAACGGTTGCAGATGCTTCAAAGATTATTGCCATTTAGGACGAACTTTTGTAATATTCTTAAAATAATATTTCCTTTCTACTGTCAGAAAACAGTGGAATTAAGACTATTTCAAACAAATGTACTGTGGGTGCTGATAAAAGGCAGCAGGCAAGGTATGTGGCAAATTCGAATAGTGAGCCGAGACCAAAGGAAATATAAAACTAATACAGAAAAGTCTGTGCCATTCTGAAGAATCACTAGTTTTATTCTACAATTTTGTAAAACCAATAATAATGATAAAAAATAATAAAGAAATTAATAAAATAAAAGGTAGGTAACCAAGATCCCATAGAGAATTTATAAATTTGATTATGAAGGAAGATGCTGTTGTCACTTTTGACATTAGAACAGAGAAGAAGTGATATTATAAAACTTTTTAAAATTCTGAAAGGATATTAAAATATTTTGAATTTAACATTTCTTATTAAGAGACATGGAACCTAGGCTTTTAGGACATACAATGCAGTTGATGAAAGAAAAACAAGGATAGGATAACCTTTTCACTTTTTTTGTCAACTGCAGTGTTGTGAATGCATGGAATGAACTTCGAACTAGCTACATTCAAAAGGAAACTCTGAATGCCTTCAAGAATAGCATGGAGTCATAATTTTGTGTTTAACTACATTATATTAAATATGCATATAACATATGAATGTGTGAGTATGGGCATGTATACATACATATGTATGTATGTGAATGTGTACTTGTACAATTTGTGATCTATAATTGTGATTCAAATTATAAAACTGTTACTCTACAAAACTGAATTATTGTGTAACCTGTTACACCCATTGTAAGATGTGTGTGCTGCTACCATTAATAAATAAATAAAAATTGTTCATTGTGGAAAGCAAGCTTAATAATTCTCGAAACTTAAGTACCTTAGTTCACATTACTGCTTAGAAAACAAATAATGTCAAATTTGAGGTACCTACTTTCAATGTTGCAAACGTTATTTTGAGCCATTATCATAAAAAAGTAAAGTTTAAGTTTTTTAATTACCACCACCACCACCACCACCATTACCACCACCATTACCACCACCACCACCACCACCACCACCACCTATATGTGTGTTTGGCGAGAAATAACAACTGCAAATATACAGCCCTTCCACGTTGACCCAAACAAAACCCTCGCCATTTCCATACTCCGTGACTCTAATCGAGGGGTTTGTTACAATGATTCCCGAGTCTGAGTTCCGATCAAGGTACCACCCTTTATTTGTTGCCATATTTTTGTTGGGCTCGCTTATGAATATTAGGTCGAACTTTAATCTACTTATCGCTTCCATTAATAGGTCGTGCGCCAGTCTACATCTATTGACGTTTATTTGTAGAACGTTAATCATGGTTGAGCCTTTCTTGCCTGCCTGAGAGCTTTCCCGAATGGCCGGCATGCTCCAGTGCCCGCCCTGTGGTCTTCCTTGCAAAGAGGACAATAGGCTGGGTTCTTGCGCGCATTAGCTATATGTCCCTCGTGTCCGCAGTTGTAGCATTTGTTTCTTCTGTCTTCGCCGCGGCAGT